>JAKUAE010000025.1:0-177120 GCA_030579195.1 Yamadazyma diospyri | reverse complement strand
GGGCTGGGCGGGCGCTGCGCGGGCCCGCTGCCCCTATGGCTAGTGCGGGTGTACGGGGGTTTTTGTTAGTTTTTGCGTGGGTGTACGGGTGTAAAGTCCAAAAAGTGTGATTGGTGTCTTACACCCAAAGTTCCCCCAAATGGCCCAAAACTTCTCAAGCGTTATCTCTGTTACCACAGCTACCTCCAAGATCAATTAGAGCGCGCTATGGGCCACAAAACTCATTTTCGTTACCCCCAAATTCCCCTGAGGTAAGTGTCCTGCATATAAAAATGGTCGCACGGGCGGCCACTGGGACGGCGGCCAGGCCCACCGCCGTGGAGAGGTGGTACGGGGCAATGACTACTGACCCAGAAATATGAGACTTTATTTGTGTTTAAACTATGTTTAATATAGTATCATGTAGCTATAGCTGACCTCATCTATTTCACTCTAAACTAGTGTTTAATAATGATTATATTGTATATTATAGACTTTCTATCCCTAAATATACGCAATTAGTAGTTAATGCTACTATTTATAATAAAATATATTAAATAAACAATGATGTTTTTGAAAGATGGACCTTGTAGCTTTAGTGTGATCTTGTTTGATTTTTCGAAGACAATACAGTTGGTCTAAACAATCTAGGTCCTTGCCACCCTCTCTTCGTTCTTGTGAATTTCACCAATTGCAGCTTTGCGACATTATCGCTTTGATCAGAATCATCAAAATCGAGAAACAATTGTAAACGCCAAGCGAGCCATCTCTAGCACTCTCCAGCATCATCACGACAAACCACCACCTAAACGACCAGAACCACGGCCCCACCACCAATGTCGCAGTCGCCACAATCGAGCCGCACACGACACCCCCGATAAGGAATTCGCGAAGGGATAATGTGATCTATCCATAATACAATTATCCTTAAGTACAACTTATCCTCAAATACAGAGTTCAACAGCCGAATTGAAGACGTAGATTAAGGAACAAATATGGAAAGAGAAGTTAGATTGATTCCCGGAGATCAGCAGGTCATCGGAAGAGCCTCGGACAAAGACCGTTCAAGAGCAGCTGCCAGGGATAACTTGTATTTCTTCCAGAAAAAAATGTCCAAGCGCCATGCAGTGGTGGAAAATGTCGACGGAAAGTTGATTCTCGTTGACACAGGACTGTCGTTCGGCACTGCTGTCAACAGATTGTACATCGTTCCCCACAAAGGCATCGAGATAGGTTCGGGGGACAAGATCTCGTTTATCTTGGCCACCGACTTCGATACCATTGACCGAGCCAGGTCCGAATACGGCGATGAAGAAGTGGTTGATTTGGAGAAGTTGGGAAACCCCAAGACCTTGATCAACTTTGAGATCACGGTGATCAAGCAAAGTGGCGATAGCTTGGTGGTGGAATTCAAGTCTTTGGACGGCGATCCGGAAGTCTACGACTTGGAAGGACCGGAGTACGAAGTCCAAGAATGGGGATCCGAGCATTTGGCCGATTCCGACGAATCTGACGACCCTGACGTTGTTTTCGAGGAAAACGACAGTGAACCCGACGATTATACCGAGGAAGATACAGTAGGGGACTTGGAGCAAGAGCTTATCGACAGGGCGGGAGAAATGGCCAAGAAGTACCAACAATTGGTCGATTCGCTTCCTGAGGAGGACGACCAGGATGATGTAACCTACGAGGCGGTGGAGACTGAGGCGTCTGAAGACGACTTGGACTCAGATGACTCAGATTTAGACGAAACCGTGTTGGATGGAGACAAACCGGCCGTCGACTTGGATAAGGGGTTTAGACAGCAGCAACTCGATGCCGTAGCCAAATACATCACCCATGAATACGCAGGGCACCTCCATTGGGAAAGATTTTTGCAGGAGCGGTATGGTATTAATGAGGTTGACGAATACGACATTTCCGAAGATGACAAATCCGAGAGTTTCTCCCAAAGTGGTGAAGAATTCGACGATTTGTTGAACTCAGAGGATGACTCGGACCTGGACTCGCAAGACAATTCTTACGCCTATTCCAATGGCCACTGGTCGGAAAAGCCAGCCAGCGAGCCGAGACCTCAATCCCGGGAGATTACCAAGACGGTATTCAAGGAATTGGGCAAGGGCATTGGATATGCAGTCTTGACCATCCTTTTATTGGGGATCTACGGCTCTTATACCGAAAACCGCCCTTAGAGGGTGTTACGATTGATTTAATGTACGAAGCTTCACTGTTATGGTATATATTACATTAGTTGTTAGTTTTTCCTGAACCTCTTATCCGGGCTGTAAGCCATATTACTCATGCCGTTCATTTGGTTCATGTTCATTTGATTCATATTCATATTTCCGGAGTTCATATTCATCCCCATATTATTCATATTCATCTGGTTCATATTATTAGACGACTGCGGCTGCGAGGGTGGTGGTTGGTTCTGGCCCTGATGCATTCGCAATTGCTCCATCATTTGTCTTGACCGGATCTGAATCTGTTTCAATCGCTGGAAATACACAGGGAACTTCTGGATCAATTGATTTTGGATCAATTTGGCTTGATTGACCGCCAGTTGTTGCTGTTCGGCAGTCAATTGGGTCTTGTTGGGGGCCAATCCGGTGTTTCCCATCATCACTAATGTCGAGGCTTTCTGTTGCATCTGTTTGAACAAATGCTGCTCTTGAGGAGTCAACAACGTATTGAAGAGACTTTGCTGTTGTTGAGCCATCGCCTGTCTTATGGCCTGGGCAGAGGGCAAGGAATTTGTCTGCGCCGGAGATGACTGGTTTGATGATTGGGCCTGGTTGTATTGGGGAGTTTGCCCTGGTATTTGTTGTTGCATTTGCATTCTTTGAGGTTTGGACGTTGGATTGTTCATGTTCATTTGTTGCTGTTGCTGATATTGGGGGTTGGGGGACATCTTCTGTTTCTTGTACATATTGTTCATCTGGTTGTTTTGTGCACCATTGGCCATATTGCCCCCCATGGGTTGTGGTTGCTGCTGCTGCTGCAATTTCTGGCGTAGTTGTTGCTGTTGCAATTGTTGTGCTCTAAGGGTTTGCATTTTCAAGTTGTTCATTCGGGCAGCGTTGGCAGCGTTGGCGGCCCCTGGGTTGCCCACATTGGGGAGATTGTTCACAGGATTCGGTACGTTGGCGGTGTTATTGGATGTAACAGGGATGGTAGCGTTGGTTACCGGGGGTTTTACCGCTTTTCCGGGACTAGGGCCTTGGCTTATGGTGTTGACACCTGCAGCCGCAACGGTGACGTCCTTGGCGAGCTTCTGGGCCTCTTTCCTTTTCCGGATGTCCTCAATGAATCTGAGGCGCATGAACTGGCCACTGACGGTGTTGGAGTCCTTATCGTCCAAGCCACTGACGATCAACTTACGCTCGGTATCGTCGGTCCGCTTATATTTGTTGGACAACAAAAACATGATTTCCTCGTAATCGGACGACTTGTGGAGCACCATTTCTTCGGAGTGGACTTTTCTGACCTTTCGGTTGGTCTCCTGGCGGTGGCAAAAGTTCATCTTGTAATCGCCCACCGCCTCGTCCCATTGCTTCTCAAGAGTAGGCGGAGTTAGGTATTCGTCATTGTATGGGTTCAAAGGAACGGAAAGGTCGAGCTGTCGGTTAGTCAAGTTGACGATCTCGCTCTCCATCTGTATCGCAAGCTGGTCGGTGAATCGCGTCAACGCTGAGTCGGTGTGATATAGCAAGTCGTAGTACAACGACAACTGGGTCGGTCTCAATAGGGTTCGGTAGGTTTTGGGTTTCATGGTGGTATGCGGGGTATTTGCGGGGGGATTCTCCTCCTTTTCCTTTTCTTTGTCCTTCGGAGTTAACACCTCCACCATATTGCGGTGGTCGTACACCTGGAGTATCAAGCAGCCGTCGTAGGACTTGATAGCGAAGTCTTTGACCAACTCGCTCATTTCCACCGGAATCTCCTCGCGCAAGACGTGGTGGAGGAAGTGCTTGATCATGGGGGAGTCGAGGGGTATGCTTTCTTGGTTAAACTTGTAGTGAGTGGGATATATGTGGAAGGTTAGTGACGGCGGGTAGTTACTGTATTTCTTCAATATCTCGTCGGAAGTGGTGGCGAAGTGGTAATCCGAGGGTAGCTTCTTCACCAGGTGGGTGGGCTCGCTCATGGAGGGGGTGGTGGAGCCGTTGGGGCTGGGATTACCCCCTGATTGATCTAGTTTACTACTTATTCTCGTTTCAACCATGATGAAGTTTGGCGGTGAGCGCGAAAAGCCTTGTAGCGCGGGGCACGTGCGGGGCACGTGATAGAGCGGGACTGGATATCGATCTCAATCGCCATAGAAGAGTTCTGTAGGGCCGAAGAGGGTGGTGAGGGTAGATTGAGACCCAAAGAGGGGAGTGATGTGATATTGATCCATAATGTGCAGCACACGTGATATTGAGTCGTTTGATACCTCCAGCCCGTTACACCGTAGAATAGTGGCCAGTTAGGCCGGAGATGTATAAGCCTCTAAGATCCATTGTTATTTCTAAAGAACTATAACCTTTCTCTGAGGAAATATCGTACTTGTACAGTCGAATAACTGCGAACGGCGAGGCAAAGATCATTTCTTATTGTATCCCAATCTTCGACATAAGCCTAGACACCCGTAGAGTGGACAGCCGACGGCCAAAAGCCCCGGAAAGTATCCTCACAGCCCAGAAAACCACCTCACAAGTCCGAGGAATCGTTCGTCAAGCAAAACATCAACAACTTGTACAACTTCAATCGGTCCACCTCATTGAACACCCACAACCCGAAAATGTCTCCTGTCAAGTTCTTCACAATAATCAACGAATCATTCAACTCCACGTCCATGTTCACCACCCCATTTCCCAAACCATGGGGGAAATAATGGTTGGACACATTGTTGGGCACCAAACCTATCGAGAACAAATCGGGACTCGATCGGTTCAACAACACCAACCCGTAGCAGAAAAGGTTCTGCAAATCCTGGAGATTCGGCGTGGGTGACGTGGGAACCTTGAACTCTCGAATATAAAGCGATAAGCTGCCTTGGAAGTCGGTTTTGTTCCATTCCTCATTATCCTGGTCAAAGGCATAGATCACGCAGTAGGACGTCTGATAAAGAAGCCGTTTGATGTGTGGATCATATCGACTCAAGACGTTGAACGTGATGGTGTTTTTGTACAACTCAAGCGCTTTTTCCCCGGTCAATTCCTTTGTGGTCTTCTTTTCCTTCGGTTTAGCCATTGTCATTTAGTGCGAAATTCTGTGGAAAATATCTGATCAGGGGTGCGATCCTTACCACCCCTACCGGAGTGTTGGCTGAGGAGGGGAAACTGGTGATGCTCAAGGTCACGTGACAGGTGATGTTGAGTTTGTGGCAGTTTGGGGAGTTTGGCAGTTGGGTAGTTTGGTAGTTGGCAGTTGGCAGTTGGCAGTTGGCAGTATGTTTGTGGGGGGCGGCATTGGCCCCAATTCGCGATCTCGCGCGGTGCGAATTTAGCAATCATGTCCAGCTTAAGATTAGTTCGTTCATTCCATTCCACCATCCCCAGGCTTGTAAAGGTGGGAGAATCCATCCCATCGATCCAATTGGCTTACCAGAGTCCCGGTAACCACATCGATTTGTCCAAGGAGTTGTCGTCCGGCAAAAGTGTGGTTATTGGGGTTCCGGGTGCCTTTTCACCTGGCTGCACCGAAAAGCACATCCCGGGCTACTTCTCAAGAATTGGGGACTTTACTTCCAAAGGCTACGAGAAATTCGTTGTTGTTGCTGTAAACGATGCTTTTGTGGTCAATGCCTGGTCATCGACGTTCAAAGGCGACTTATCGAAGGTCAAGTTCGTGGCTGATGCCTCCGGCGAATGGGCCGAAGCGTTGGATTTGAAATTCGACGCATCGAAGATCTTCGGCAACGAGAGATCCAAGAGATACGCCTTGTTGGTAGAGGACGGGGTGGTTAAAAAGACATTTATCGAGCCTGACAACGTTTCTGTGGATGTTTCTGCTGCCGAAAAGGTCTTGACTGAAGCCTAGAGTCTGCGGTTGTGTTTTGGGGCCGTTTTGGGCCCATCAGACACCTAAAGTCGTTGATCGTAGCCAATATATGCCTTTTTTACTCAATTTCTACTGTGTCGCACCAAATCTCATGCTTCTAACACAGCTCCCCCGGACCCCGCCATTGTTGGCCTCGTTGCGGCACTACACTGCCAAGTCGTTTGGCAAACAAGAAATCGATAAATCCCGGTCGTGGCTCGAGACTTTCAATGGTTCTCATATCCCTGCCAAATTGTTTGAGATCTCCTTCAGTAGATCATCGGGGCCCGGAGGGCAAAAAGTCAACAAAACCTCGTCCAAAGCGACGGTTTCCCTCCACCCGGAGCGATGGTTAGCACCGCAGTGGTGCTTTTGGATCCCTGCACCTGTGCGGGCCCAATTACAGGCCAAGAGAATAAGATACGAGACTAAGAATAGAGGACTACTTCTTCAGTGTGATACATCCAGGAGCCGAGACGACAACGTTTTGGAGTGTTTTGAGAGACTAGCCGAGGAAATAAAGAGGACAGTTTATTTTGAGCCGGAGATCACGGAAGAAAATAGGAAAAAGTGGGAGGAGCTTAAAGAGGTCAGTAAGGAGAAAAGGTTGTTTAACAAGAAGAAAACCAGCGATAAGAAGAAACTACGGTCGAAGAAGTTTGACATTTAGGGTACGTAGGGAACTATGTGTTCTATAGCTCTGGTAGTGTGGTTCTGTGGCTCTGGCAGTGTTTTTACTGTAGCTCTGTTTGCTTTCTTCTACTTTTTATTTTGTGTAACCCTGCATTTGTGCTACTTTTGTGTCAGTTTTGTGCCAGTTTTGTGCCAGTTTTATGCCAGTTTTGTGCCAGTTTTATGCCAGTTTTATGCCAGTTTTGTGCCAGTTTTGTGCCAGTTTTATGCCAGTTTTATGCCAGTTTTGCGCCTTTTTGTGCCACTTTTGTGCCCCTTTTTGCACTAATTTCTGCACCTTCTCTAGTGCCTAAGCCCCCTGCTTCTTATGCCTTCTTTCTCTTTCTTCTTTCACCTTAATCTTCTGGGCCTTATTGTGTAACTGCTGCGTTTCTTTTGTGCTTTTTGTGCTTTTGTGCCCTCTTTCGCGCACTCAACGATGGAGACAACTCTAACACCCCATATAAATCAATGCACCCAGTCACTATACCAGTTGATCTCGCTGTTTCGACACGGCAGCTTGACAGAAGTGACGGAATTTAATCAGTTTAGCGAAACTGCAGACAAAATCGACCCCGTGGTCGACTACAAGATCCAAACAACCAACCCCGATGACGAAGCCTCAGAAATAGAATCGTTCAACAACGAGTGGAACCACAAATCCAAAACCTTCATTCTCGAGACATCCTTCGCCAATGTGACACAGCAATACCTCGAAGCAATTTCAGCCGTTGAAGAGCCGCTCAACGTGCCCATTGGCCAACATAAGTATTCCGCAGGCTTAAAGCAGTCCTTCGACACCATAAGCACGTTATTGGACTATACGATATTCCGCGTCGAAACTAGTGACGTCTTCAAGAAAGTATTCTACCAATTAGTCTCCAACGTGTCTTTGGCGGTGTTTGAAATGTCCACCAACCTTTTAGAGGTGTTTTGGTACTATCTCGAGTCGAGACTCGAACTCATACGAAGCAAAGTCTTCAACGGCAGTATGGCCGATAGAATATCGATCTTGCATTTTACCAATCCCCTCATTGACGGATTCTACAATCAATATCATGGTTCCAAGGACCCAATCTTCAAAGATTCCTTCAACGACCGAATTCAGGCAAGAATGAGAATATTCGCCAGTAAGCTCCTAAATGTCAGCGACGACACGGGATTAAACCGACATTATCTAGTTAGTGACAGAAGAGTGCCGTCAATATTGCCTCGGAAGCCCAAACGGTTCGAAAGCGACGTTATGCTTATTTTCGGCTTGATGAGAGATCCCTACAGCTTAGTCAGAAACGAACACAAGGCCAAGCAGTTTTCTCGGGTGGCCAGTGCCTTATTTGACACATTGATGAGCCAGGAATCTCGGTACTTGAAGCGAGCCGCAGCCGATAAGTCCAAAATCGCAGAATCGTTGCTGGAACAGGAGATTTCGTACTTGAAAGCCAAATATCACAACAAACGATACTTCCCCGAGGTCTATTTCACCAGCCAGTTCAACGAGGCCACGGAAGACGACAGAACCCAGGACCAGGCGCTATTGTCGGACCTATTTGACGACGCGGTGTTCCGAGAATCCATGCTTTTTCAAATCTTTTTCACCTGTGACTTTTTATTGGAATTCACTCTGCTGAACAAGAAAGCGTTTTTGGCGACATTGCCCCCCAACAGCAAGCACTTATTGGAAGAGACCGTCAGCGACTTTGTCGCCAAAACCTTGCACAGAATCAAAAACGAGACGTTGAGCGGGTTCAGGGCCGCAAACAGCCCTATATCGTCTCTCCTCACTAATTTCGTGCTGGCAGAGCGAAACTGGTGGTACTGGCTACTTCTGAGTAAAAATAGCAAATCCCTCATGGACCATTCGCTCACAGACGACGACTTGGCCGCCGCAGACGACAAATTCAAGGCGTTGTACCCCGAAAAAACCACAAAGTACTTCAACATCTACGCTACCCCGCAATTGTCCAAACGAATGCGAGTGCCCATGGGTATAGAGAACATCAAATTGTATGTTTATGAGGAGGCAGAGAAGGTAGACGATGAGGAACAGCAGAACGTGAATGTTTGGCGTGCTGCGCGACAGAAGAGAGACCTGAGGTGGTTGGAAATAGGCTCGGAGTTGAAACTAGACGGGGAGCTGGATATTTAGGGACGTCGCGCGAGAGTTGCCGCGAAAGCCGCCCGCTGCTTCATTAGCTTAGCACCATCTCGCGCCACCCGCGCCAACTTGGGCTCATCTCGCACTACCTCCCATTACCGCGCACCACATCGCGTCTCCCGCGCTAACTGGGGACGTTGCGCACCACCTCGCACCACATCGCGCCCCCCGCACCAGCATCTCATCTCGTGTATATTCAATAGACGCGTAAATCATCTCCCACAGTATGGCCAGACAGAGAAAACGGACCCCCAAGGACAAGAAAGGGGCCAAAACCAAAGCCAGCCCCCCCATAACACCACCGACCCTCACACAAGTCCCTACCGTGAGGACAATACGCACCCGAAGAAACTCCCAAGTGAACAATGCTGAGCTGCCGCATATCAGTGATACCCAAGCCGACGACAATTCCCAAGCGAGACAGCCCCCAGTGACGGACCAGATGATGAAAGATAAGCAGATCTCCGAGGAATTGAACTCTTCGCCAATCAAGCCCCGGTTTTCGTCGCCCAACGGCCCCCGGACGGCCTCGCTAAAGAACCCTGCAGCACCATCCCCACGGCGCAGCGTGGCGTTTTCTGACGATCTTGTCAGTGATGCGGGGCCACCAAAGCCCCAAACGTTCTCCACCCCGAGGAAATCCATTTTGAAGCCCACCAGCCCCGCCAAAATTCAAAAATTGCCAAATGACATTCATGGAGATTTCCGCCCAGAACAGCTATCCTTCTGGAGCAGCGGCACCATAATTCAACTACCTGCAGGCTCCGAGTTCTTTGAACGGCTCTTCAGCGGATGCATGGCGGTGCTCAGGGATAAGGCGTTCAATTTGCGGTTTGAGGTCTATGCGACATTGAATCACAATATAAAGCTATATGACCTAAATCTGCTCGTTAAGGCCACTCCCGGTAGGAACTCGCCGTTAAAGTCACCCAGTACCACTAACAAATCCGAGAGTTACATCTCCCAGCTCTCAGCCATCGTGCAGAGAGACATTACTGCCATAGAGTCTCAATTGTTCGAAAGCGAAGAAGATAAAGAGAATCGAGCCGAAAAAGACAAACCCGACCCCTTTTCCACCCGAATCATTGGCCAGAGCTTGAAGTTGATGTTCCAGATCATGGCGGACCCCCGGCTCAGCGAGCACTTGTCGGTAGAAGATATAAGGTGGTTTTATTACCATTCGGCTGTCACGATCGTCAAACCGGAAATTTCCAAATCCCTCGCCACCCAGTACCTTAATATTATCAAGGACTGTCCCTTTGTGGCCAAAAGAAAGAGATTGATCTTTGAAAACCCAACTGGCTTGGATATTCCCGAGCATATGTTGTGTGGAATCCTCAACATGAAATATTTTCCTTCCGGGTCGATCCAGCAGGAGAAATTGTTGGCATTAAAGAACATGATGATGTATTTCCCCGTCACTATGACCAACCACTTCAACGACTGGTTTCCGACTTTCATGTACCAATTATGCGCCTTGAATAGCCCCGGATTCGCCAAGCCGTTCGCCGTGGGTGTTTTTACCCTAATGGAGTGTTCACGGATCTTCTTGAACAACCTTGAGGTGGCTATGATGGTGAATGATCTTTTGAGCAGCCCCATTGACGAGTCGGCCAACGTTGTGCTTGATCTAGACCCCGGCTCCACTTTCTTCGATTATTTGGTTGTGACGATGGAAAGCCTCTCGGAAGACCGAGCGAAGGCCGCTTTGGACATGTGGTTCAGTCTCCTGCTTCTTGTGTGTGACAAACGTCAAGGGTTTGACAAATGGACCCATTTGAGCCGGTGGATGGCGCTATTAAAGAGGTGCATTCCCGAAGACTCCCCTGAAATCGCCATAAAATGCTGGAGAGCCGTGGTGTACAACCTTTGCTTCTCAGATCTCGATGATCTTGACAAATACAGCCGCAGAGGCGATATAAACGGCGGCAGACTCTCTAAAGAGCTCGAGAATAAGTTCAGTTTATTGATGAGTATTTTGGAGTGCACTAAAAGGGTCACAGCCGAGGTAAACGATGCCTTTGACGGAATCATCTTGGGAATGATGTACACCTTGCTCCATAAGAATGTCGATCACGTATATCCGAACTTCGCTGTGTACTGGGATTACCTAATCGTACCGGCATTTCGGGTTTTTTATTTTCGAGATAACTCGGAGACTTGTGGGCCCCGCTCGCCAACGAGCTCGCCTTCGGAGTCGCAAACCATTGGAAAAAGCCCGGTTGTCGACCCAAATCCCCCCGCGTTCCTCGGAGTGAAGTTGTTGATGAAATTGATGAAAAACCTGCCTCACGATCGACAGTTCAACCCCACAAAATGTCTTTCGGTGGATAAGTTGAATTTGTCGGATATAAAGCCTTTGAACTCCCACTGGGTGTTTTCGGAACATTCTCGGGTGCTTGGCTTGGTTGGCAAGCTTTTTTCGCTAAAAGACGTTCGAGTCGAGACCAAACTCTCGGTTTTATCGACATTTTGCACCTTCATCAAGGGTTCCATCAAGAAGTATCCCGCCAAAGCGTCTTTGGTGAAACACACGGTGTTCAGGCTTCTTGTGCAAGCTTTTGAACAGGAAATACCTGCCAGAAACCTTGCGGTGATGCTTTCCACATTGATAAACAGTTTTGGCATCAACAATTTGGGCGGCGAGTTCCTCGACCAATTTGTGAAACGAATGTTGAGTTGCAAAGAATTCAGCTACGAGATCGTGGATAGTGTTTTGGCAGCAACCGACAGGGCCAAGGCCGTTCCACTTATCGCCAGATTTTATCTCCTTGGAATGGAATGCCAAAAAGTCCGTGACGACTTCTTGACCCGTCTTGAGGCATGTAAGGTAGATATTTATTCGGAATCGGAGCTCAAGGAGGCCGCAATTCTCTTTACCAGGGTCGCCAACGTCTCCACGTTCGCCAAGACCGTCATCCAAGGGTTGGTGTTGTTGAAAGAGGAGGATTTTGTCCGTTCGGTTGAAATTGTGGATGTGAAGTCCTGGCAACTTCAGTTGTTCAAATTCTACATTTTACTCGTCCACTGTGCCCCTTATGAGTTCATGTTCAACAATACTGCCAACTTGATCGAACTTAGAATCAGTTGCGACCGCTCCAATACCTTGGAGATCCTTCGACTACTTGTAGAGCACAAAAGCCACAAGTTGATCGGTAGAATAAGAGCAAAGTTGCTTTCTCAATACAAGGACATGGAGGGGTACCTCCAGTTCGAATTCAAGCGGTGCTGGATCAACTATTTGAATTCGGTCGACAGCCAATTGGACGAGATCTTGTGTGAGACTTTAGATGTTGGGTTGAGTAATTTGCCATTCAATCCGCAGCATTTACCGAAGTATAGGCAAAAGTTGGCTGAGGTGGAAGCTCTTGGACATAGGTTCGATTCGGGCCGTCGCCCAAACGACTGCGAGTCTGATGATAGTGAGATTATTGTCATTCACGATGAATCCACCGAGGATTCAGAAGACTTTCAGTCCGAAGGCCCGCCAGTTTTTATCAAAAAAAGGGAGGCCAGTCCACAGAGTCCACAAAGGAGTGCAAAAGGACAGAGTCCACGAAGAAGTGCAAAAGGACAGAGTCCACGAAGAAGTCCACAAAGGAGTCCACAAAGAAGTCCACGAAGGAGTCCACAAAACCACAGTCCCGCCGATATCGAGTCCGACGTTCCCGAAAACACCTTTTCCCTGGAAGGCAACGATTCTGATTCCGAAGACAGCCTTTCCGCCCACAAGTCCGCCACCGACAGCTCCGAGCTGCATAAAAAACGTCCTTTGGCCAGTTATACCGGCACAAACGACGACGCCAAGCGCCCTAAATGCAATCTCCAGGTCCCCAGCTCCTTACCGGAGCTTACCATTGCCGACATACCTGATTCTCCTCCTAATTCCGTTCATGATTCTCCTCCTAACCCCATTCCTGATTCTCCCCCCGTCCCCAGCCAATCCAGCTTCACGGGCCAAACCACAACGAAAATCGCCCAAATTTCACACCTCCTCGATGCCTTCACCGATAAAGAACTCCAAGACCCCGCCATCCCCCATTTGGAGTCCAAGCTTCTCCTGTTTCTCTTGCATTTAAGAAATCGCTCCTGTAAATAATGTATATTTTGCACCCAAAACACCGCGCACAAAATTTTCAAGATGGGGATCAAACGAAAGAGAGAGGTGAAAGAAAAGAAACCGAAGCGGGAGAAGGTTTCAGACGCCATCGTTCGAAGAGACAATGTCTATGAGGCGTTAGATAACGATGAGGATAAAGTATACGACTTTTCCCGCGGCACGGACGTGGTATTGAACGACGACGACAGCGATGACAGCGGCAGTGGTGATGACGAAGATGAAAACGCACTGGATGACGATAGCGTGGTGGTAGAACTGGACGAAGATGGCGGGGAGAAGCGCGCGCTCGCCAGCGCAGACAGAGCCGCGACAGCACCACAAGACGTGGAGATCGAAGTAGACGGCGAAGAAGACGGCGAGGGCCCTCCAAGGAAAATCCGCAAGCAGGAGAACGAGTTGACAGGAAACAAGGATTTCATCAGTTTCGGGTTCGAATCGTCGGAAGAAGAAGCCGGCGACGACGAAGAGTTGTCTGACGACGGTATCATCAGCAACGACGAAGGACATGTCATTACTCCCGCAAACCCCTCGAGCTTGTACCCTTGGATCAAGGCACACGATCACTCGACGCAGAAGGAGATCGCCGACTGGCTAACGATGGAAATCAAGGACTTCATCAACTATATCTCTCCTTCCAAGGAGGAAATCATCATGAGAAACCAGGTTGTGACCAAGCTCAAAGCCCACATCAAAACATGCTGGCCCGACGCTGAAGCCCACGTTTTCGGGTCGTATGCCACCGATTTGTACCTCCCCGGGTCCGATATCGACCTTGTGGTGATCTCACAGCAAGGAGACTGTGAAACCAGACACAAATTGTACCAGTTATCGTCGTATTTGAGGCAGAACAAGTTGGCCAAGGAAATCGAGGTCATTGCCGGGGCCAAGGTGCCCATCATCAAATTTGTGGAGCCGGAAAGCAACATTCAAATCGACGTATCGTTCGAAAGAACCAACGGTATAGACGCAGCCAAGCGGATCAGTAAATGGATGGTGGACACTCCCGGATTGAGGGAGATCGTTATGGTGATCAAACAGTTCTTGAGGAGCCGGAAGTTGAATAATGTGCATGTAGGGGGGTTGGGAGGCTACGCCACCATCATCTTGTGCTACCACTACTTGAAACTACATCCCCGAGTGGCGTCCCACAACATGAACATTTTGGACAACTTGGGGGCTTTGTTGATTGAATTCTTCGAGTTGTACGGCCGAAACTTCTCCTACGACCATTTGATCCTTGCCATCGACCCCAAGACGGATTTGCCCAAGTACTTGAAGAAATCGCAGTACTACAAGTTGATCACGAGCCGAAATCCGTTCTCGTTGGTGGTCCAGGATCCCAGTGATCCCGATAATAACATCACCAGGTCTTCGTATAATCTCCGTGATGTCAAGAAAGCATTTGGAGGTGCTTATCAATTGCTAACGGATAAATGCTACAAGCTCAACTCCTCGTCGTATAAATCCCGGATTGGACAGCTGATATTGGGCGATATCATCCGGTATAAGGGCAAGGAGAGAGACTTTAATGACGATCGGGACTTGGTGTTGAATCACGCTTTGGTAAACCACGAGGTTCAGGTGAGCGAGGTGACGAGAGAGGTACAAAAAGAGGTGACGAAAGAGGTGACGAAAGAGGTGACGAAAGAGGTGAGAGCCAAGAAGAAACGGAAAGAAGTCAAGAAGGTGACCGAGAGGAAACAACACGACACAAAACCGGAATCGGAGGTGATAATCATCGACGGGGAGCCCCCGGAGCCGGAAAAGGAGCTTTTCTCGGAAGTCACCATCGACAGCGACGAGTCCACCTTCGTGGAGCCAACCAAGCCCAAGGTTTCGGATTTCGTCAGCCTTGTGGAATCTGATTCAGAAGAGGAAGCCCCCAAGAAGGAGAGTGCTCTCGATAAGGAGGCACGTCGCGATTATTGGAGGCAGAAGGGGTTGGAGTTGTGATCGATAGTAATAGATGTATAGTAGCATTGTATATATAAGCATTTATCCCATCAGCAGCAGCCGTTCGTCTGCTCGAACTGGCCGTTCAAAAAAACCTTCTTCTTATCCGACTTCTTCAATCCCTCATAATACTCCTCGAAGAACCCCGCCGGAATACTCTCAATGATATCGTCGAATATCTGGTGAACTCCGTCGCCGGATTTCGAACTGGTGACGTAGTTCGCCATTTCCTCCCCCTCTTTGAACTCATTTACCACCGCCAAATCCGGAGCCTCCGCGAGGTCTGCTTTAGTCCCCACCAAGCAAATGGTGATAGTATCACTGGTGGTGTCGTTATTGAGCTTCAATTGGTCTATCCAGTACCGGGCCTTGCCAAAGCTCTCCTCGACATTTGTCAAGTCGTAGCAAACCAAAGCTATCTTGGAGTTCCGGTAGTACATCGGGGTGAGAGACCGGTACCTTTCCTGGCCAGCAGTGTCCCAGATCTCAAATTTGATTCTTTTGGATTTATCGGCGGACTCGAGCTCTTTGGTGATGAACGCAGCGCCGATGGTGTTGGAAATGTTTGCGTCGAAGGTGTCGGTGGTGAACCGATGCACAAGCGAGGTCTTTCCGACCGAGGAGTCGCCAAGCACCACTACTTTATACGAGGGACACGGCAGTTGTTCCATAGTGCGGATTCGCGCTGTGACGATTGATGCGACGGGGCGCTTTGGGCGGGGCGCTTTGGGCCCTCCGTGGGCGGAAGTTGAGCGGATGACGTCACGCGCAAGTCACATTCATTTTCGCAGGGAGGCCGGTACGCCGGATGGGCGTATTCTGGTGCGAAGAGACAGATTTTAGGCCGGATCTGAGATGCACGTGACAATCACGCACATATCACGTTACATACTTTAGAATTGGTTTCTTTCGGCCCTGGGGCGCCCTAGGGGCCCCTCGTTCGACCTCAAAGTCCCCATCGACCATAATACCCCCCCACACCCGTCTGGGCCTCCTCACTCTACTTTCCATTTCCAGCCCGACCTGCCCCATCAGGGCACTTCGAGGTCGCAGTCGCATCATTAAAATTTTTCAACATGAGTTTAAAATACGGATTAAGATCGTTGGCTTCAATGCCCAGGTTGGCCACCAGAGTGCCAGTAATGGCCAGTGCTCGCCCTATGAGGTACACTGCCCGTTTCAACTCTTCTGACGCTTCCAAACAGCCCGAAGCCTCCAAAGGTGCCCAACAAGAACCAGTCGAAGAAACCCACCAAGACACCGCCAAAGCCCCAGAACAGGCCGAGGACCCCGTTGTGGCGGAGTTAAAGGCCAAATTGACCGAAAAGGACAAACAATTAGCTGATTTCAAGAACCACTACGCCAAGGCCGTGGCGGACTTCAGAAACTTGCAGGAAACCACCAAGAAGGAGATCCAGAAAGCCAAGGACTTTGCGTTGCAAAAGTTCGCCAAGGACTTGATTGTGTCGTTGGACAACTTCGCATTGGCATTGCAGTCGGTCAAAGAAGATACCTTGATTACCAACGAGGAGGTCAAGAACTTATACGACGGAGTGGAGTTGACGAGATCTGTGTTTGAAAAGACGTTGATCAACCACGGAATCGCCAAAATCGACCCCTTGGGCGAGCCTTTCGACCCCAACCACCACGAGGCCGCGTTTGAGATCCCCCAGCCTGATAAGGAGCCAGGCACCGTGTTCCATGTTCAACAACCTGGTTACACCTTAAACTCGAGAGTTTTGAGACCGGCCAAGGTCGGAATCGTGAAAGGTGACAACTAATGATAAATAGATGAACTTGTATATAGGTAAATAACGTTTTGCCCCATTCGGGATGGCCCTTCCTTTAATGTGGGGCTCTTCTCCTCTAATGTGGGGCTAGTGCCGTATGACATATGTCGCTGCCGATCGTTCACCACCGCCGTGGCGCCCCATTTTTGTCATAAGATATCGTGGCTGCACCACAAACCAACCTTGAACCATCACCACACTCCACCACACCACACCGCACCTTCGCCAAATCTATCAACTGATGATGACTCAATGGTCAAATGTGCGACTCACGATTTTCACCGGTCGCGACAATCGGTCAATAATCAATAATCTCCACTAACATGTTATCAGCCAGAATCCGTACGTTTTCCACCACCGCTGCCGGGTTGAAGAACCTCAAAATCGGGTTGATCCCTGGAGACGGTATCGGCAGGGAAGTGATTCCCGCCGGAAGAGCTGTGTTAGAAAATTTACCAGCCAAATTCGGGGTCAGTTTTGACTTTGTCAACTTGGACGCTGGATTTGAGTTGTTTCAAAAGACCGGGACCGCCTTACCCGATGAAACCGTCAAGGTGTTGAAGGAGGAGTGTGACGGGGCGTTATTTGGGGCCGTTTCGTCGCCTTCCACCAAAGTTGCGGGTTATTCGTCGCCAATTGTCGCTTTGAGGAAGAAAATGGGGTTGTACGCCAACGTCAGGCCGGTGAAATCCGTGCAAGGCATCGGCAGACCGGTGGATATGGTGATTGTTCGTGAAAACACCGAGGATTTGTACATCAAGGAGGAGAGAACCTATAAGAACGACGATGGAACCCGGGTTGCCGAGGCCATCAAGAGAATCTCCGAGACCGCCACCACCCGGATCGCCAAGATGGCCTACGACATTGCGTTGCAGAGACAAACCATCAGGGACACCTCCGCCGTGAAATCGTTGCATTCGGCGCCATCGGTGACCGTGACCCACAAATCGAACGTGTTGTCGCAATCCGACGGATTGTTCCGGGAGGTCTGTCGGGCGGTCTACGATGCCAATCCCGAGGAGTATGGCAGCATCGCCTACAAGGAGCAGATTGTCGACTCCATGGTCTACCGGATGTTCCGTGAACCGGAAATCTTCGACGTGGTGGTGGCTCCTAACTTGTACGGAGACATTTTGTCTGACGGGGCTGCTGCGTTGGTAGGATCATTAGGAGTTGTTCCCTCGGCCAACGTGGGGGATAACTTTGCCATTGGAGAGCCATGCCACGGCTCGGCTCCGGATATCGAAGGAAAAGGCATTTCCAACCCAATTGCCACCATTAGGTCCACGGCGTTGATGTTGGAGTTCATGGGCTACTCCGAACCTGCGGCTACGATCTACGACGCCGTTGACGCCAACTTGGCTGAGAATAAGATCAAGACGCCCGATTTGGGGGGTGATTCGTCCACCGATGATGTGGTGAATGATATTATTAGACGTTTCTAGGTATATATTAGGTGAATCCACTCCATTCTGAGTTATCTGACTCTGGTTCTGACTGTGAATCTGACTCGGACTGTGAATCTGAGTCTGACTCTGACTGTTCTGGATCTTGTGATGGTTTTTCAGACTTTTCCTCTCCTTTATTCTCTCCCTCCTCTCCCCCCCGCACGAAACAGGCCGCGAAAAACCCGATTCCTCCGTCCTCTTTCGGCACCGCTCTCACGCACCCCCCCGCCAAATCGTCTACCGACACATCTTTATTCGCCAAAGCCGTAAACTCGCTGGCCCAACCTCTACGCTCCCACGTCGGTATAACGATGCTCCTAGGAGCCAACTGCCACCCCAACTTGCGGATTTGGTCGTCCAACAAAAGATCTACCACCACTCGTTCGTTTTCCTCGGCATGGATGGAACAAGTGGAATACACCACCTTTCGGGACCCCGGGAACAGTAACGCGTGCTTCATGATCAGGAACTGGAACCTAGAGAGTCTCTGCAACCTATCCACGTCGATTTCCTCCTTCTGTTGCTCCATGGAGTCCTCAATGGCCCTGCCGAAAATCCCCGACCCACTACACGAAGGATCCATCACAAGCCCCGAAACGGCGCTGAAATCGTCAGGATTGGTCTTGGTGAAGTCAAGATGCGTGATCTGGATGAGTTCCTTCTTTTTTGGCCCCGTGGCAGTCAAACACATCTTTTTCAACGTCTCTACTCGCTTGGGGTCCCGTTCGAAGGCATAAACCACCCCTTGGGGACCCAAGTACGACGCTATGTGGGTGGTTTTGTTCCCCGGAGCCGCGCATCCGTCGATTACCTCCGTAGGCTGGAAATGGGGGTCGTTGAACAAAATCTGACCCGGAAAACACGACGCACGGTCCTGGATGATGATTTCCCCCGACTTATAGGCCTGTGTGGTCATGATTTTCTCCCTGGGATGGACCCCAAAGAGGTGCGGGATATACTCGTCCTCGTAGATCGTCCCCGGCACCAACGCCACAAGCTCAGACACCGGCTGCAACTTCTTGAAGAAATCGTGGGTGGAGAAAAACGCCGCCGGAGCGATCTTTATGGGGTTAATGCGGAACCACCGCACCGGAGTTTCGTCATCCGCACCCCTGACGTTCGGGAGGTCCTCGATCGACGTCACCTTGTACTTCAATTTCATCTTGATGAACTCAGAATGCAATCTCGTCTTGTGGTGCAACACTGCGTCTTTAATGGGGTGTTTCCCCAGCTGGATTCGGCCCTTGCCGAAGACTAAGTCGTGGATCAAAAGACACAACATTCCGTCGCTCATTTTCAACCGTTTCACTGCCGGATCCTGCTTAATCTTAGACGCCTTGACAATCTTCATGATGTAGTCCTTATACTTGAGGGTGGATATCACCAAAGCAAACACGTGTTTGGGCGAGTTGGTGAGTTTGGAGTCGGAGAATATCCTGTTCTGCAAGCTGCCGTTCCCCGGCGTCGCCACGTACCGCTCGGCCTCGAAATAGAGCCTCATTTCGTTTTATACCTGCGATGCGATCTATCGTCAATGCGATCTATCGTCAGTGCGCGCGCGCGATGTCGCAGCCCAACACAAACGTTGAATCCCCACTCCACGGCGTTAATTGCTCCCCAGACGGTATACAGTAGTCCATTCACCCGGTAATCAGGCCACAATGATCCCTGCCCCCGCTAACACTTATCAGCCAGGCACGAAATTGACTGTGGGGTCCCACAACGTGGCAATTATCAAGTATATAAGCCAGGGGGGTTTCGCCCATGTTTACACTTGCACCATCGACCCGCCGTTCCGAGGCAGCTCGGTGGCGTGCTTGAAGCGCGTAGCGGTGCCCAGCAAGTGGCAGTTGAACCTTCTTCGCCAGGAAGTCGACTCCATGAAGCGGTTGCGTGGAAACCCCACCATCGTGTCGTACATCGACTCCCATGCCTCCCGGTTGCCCCAGGGGGGCGCTAGCGACAGCCAGCAGTACGAGGTGTTCTTATTGATGGAATACTGCGCCAATAACGGCCTAATAGACTTCATGAACACCCGGCTAACCAACAAGTTGACCGAGGGGGAGATCTTGGTCATCATGAAGGATATCGTGTTGGCGGTGGCGATGTGCCACCATCTACAGCCGCCGTTGCTCCACCGGGATATCAAGATCGAAAATGTGTTGCTCGACGACGATAGGACCTATAAGTTGTGTGACTTTGGTTCGGCGGTGGGGTACTCTCCGGTGCCCAAAACCTCCCAGGAGTTCAGCCAGTTGTTCGAGAACATCATGCAGCACACCACGCCGCAGTATCGGTCGCCGGAGATGATCGACTTGTCTCGCGGCTTCCCCATTGACGACAAGCTGGATATCTGGGCCTTGGGGTGTTTTTTGTACAAATTGTGCTATTACACCACTCCGTTCGAGCTGGCACACCAGGCGTCGCTCAAGGACTTGGAGAGGCTGATTTTGAACTGCAGTCATACCTTGAAGATCCCTCACAACATGCCGGGGTCCAATTTCAGCCCCAGGTTGAAAAATGTCATCAAATGCTGCTTGCGGGAAGATCCTCGCCGCAGGCCCAACGCCGTGCAATTGCTCGAGGAGGTCTGCGCCATGATGCACCTGAAAGTGCCAAACTACATTCCAGCGTCGGTGTTGAGCAGATCGTCGACCAATTTGTTGAAAGTGCCCCATTTGCAGAGCCAAAACAGCCAAAGCTCGCCCCAGTTGCCTCTCAGGAAGACATCGGGCAAATCCGATCCTTTTGCGTCCATTGACAAGAGCAAGTTGATGGCCAGTGCCAGTGTCAGCACCACAAACTCCCACCCCAGTAGCCAAAAGGGCCAACTTCCGGCAAATCCCCGCCCCAAATCGCTCTACGGAGCCCTTTCTCGCCCAAAGAGCTTGTACGACACCCGAAACATCCTGCCGTCCAACGGCTCCGCCTCCTCGCTCAAGGAATACATCCAGAGACAGTTGAGCCGCAGTAACGACAATCTCGCCGTTTCCACCTCCAACGACGACGATACATTGAATTTTCTCCGTGACAAAGAGGACGAGGCCTGGATTTCGAACCAGGACACCGGGGGTAGTTTCAGCAAGTTCAAGAACGGCTTGAGGAGAATCAGCACCGGCAGCAGCACCACCAGCGTCCGCAGCGCACAGAACACGGGCAATTACGTTCCAAGCAAGAGATCCAGCATTACCTCCATCAAACAACTCCTTACAGGGGGCAGCCGGAAGGTCAGCAACTCCGAGGACGAGCCTCCGCCCAAACCGCCTAAAAAGCTCTCGATCCAGCGGAGAATGGTGCAGTATTTGAGCAGCAGCGACGAGCCGGTAAAGAAAACCGCGGTGGGCTACGGCAAGTTCACCGGCCAGGACGAGGACGACTTGGAGGCGATCAATGGCGATGTGGGGGTGTTGAGACCGCCCAAGGTTCCGCCTAGCTTGTCTTCCAGCCGCCAGAAAGACCTGAGTCCCCAAAAAGATCTGACGTCTTCCAGCCGGAAAAAACCACCGCCAAAGCCCCGAAAACCTGTCTACTTGCGGAGCGACGACCGTCGGCCCAGCGACGCCAGCGAGCTCTCGATCCCGGACTTGGACAATATGGAGAAACAGTTTGCCAAGAGGTTTCCTAGTTATGTGTGAGATGTAGCCGGTTATCGGCCAGCTGGGACGGCTACAGCGTCGAATACGCCACAATCAGAGCCCCAGAAACTATCAGAGTCCCGCAACCAGAGTCAGAAACTAACAGAGTCAGATCAGAGTCAGATCAGAGTCAGATCAAAGTCAAAAAAAGAGTCTCAACCCACGCCATGTAACACCCTACACACTACAGACTGTCGTCAAAGTCCTCAAGCAGGTCCAATATAAAGTCCACCCCCTCGTCAAACCTCTCGGTAATCACGTTCCACAACCCGTCGCTGTTGGCCTTGATCACTCGGCCGAATTTGCGTCTCGGCCGCTTGATTTCGGCGGTTTCGGCCTTTTCAGCGCCAAGCGGCCCCCCCACGGTGGCGAGGGTGCTGGTGCTGCTCCCCGACACCCAGCACGGGTTCAAGTTGGACGTGAAGATCACGGAGTTGGAATAGAACCAGTCCACCATCAACTCGTCCATCACCGGCACCAACGGCTTCAAATTCTCGCGGTTCACAAAGCACACCGTCCCCTTGACCACCTCCTTGATCTCCTGCGACGGCCGTTTGGCGAAGAGGTGCACGATGGCCTGATAGGCCTCGCCGAACCCCACGAACACAAGCTTGTTCGCCTTGGCGAAGTACAGCAAGTAGTTGTCCCAGAGGTACAATAGCACCTCCTGGGCGAAGATGGCGGGGTTGTAGGCGCCGATGGGGGCGGTGGCGGCGTGTTTCACCGCCAAAGTGCCGTTTCCGTCCACGGGGATGTTGAACGACGGCACGTTGATGTCGATGTAGCCGATGGCACGAGGGTCCTCGTACTCGCTCTTGATCTTGGCCATGATCTGGAGGAGCGGGTGCTCCAAGATTATCGACCCGTTGGCGTCGATGGCACCGTTGACGGGATTGATGTTGGCCCACACTTCGGGAGGATCGTGCACCGTCACCACGAGGGCGTCGCAGTCGTAGACGTTGGGGCTGGACACCACCACGTCGTCCAATCGCCGGGGCAACTCGGTGGAGAACGGCAGGTACTTGTCGAAGTCGCCGGGGATGATGGGCAAACTGATGAACCCGTGGGCCGCGAACCATTCCGCGGCCTGGTGCGATCGTATGGGGTCCCCCACCGGGGTTAGGCGGTACCCGAGGGCCTCGGGCAACTCGAAGGCGTCGTCGAAGGCCCTGGCGGGGTTTCCGGGCCGCAAACACGCCCAGTACCGGCTGTGGAGCTTGATGACGTCGTCCACGACCTCGATGGTGTCCAACAACGGCTGGTCGGGGATGGTGCGCTCCGGAGGCTCGCCAATCAACACCTTGGCCACCGCCAACGCACTCTTACTGATGGAGTCCAAGTTGTAGCCTCCCTCCAACACCACCGCCAACCGCCCCCGGGCGATGGCCTTCAACATGTGGGTCATGTGGCCATATCCGGCGGGGGTGAGGTGGCAGCCGCCGACGATATCGCCGTCGGCAGCGTCGAACCCGGAAGACACAATCACTAAGTCCGGGTCGAACTCCGATATCACCGGCACCACGATTTTGCGGAACGCGTACATGTAGTCGCCGTCGCGGACCCCCGCGGTGGCCCAGGGAATGTTGAGGTTGTATCCCTCGCCGTCGCCGTCGCCGCACATCGCCATGGACCCCGCCTTGGTCCCCGGATAGAACTTGCCGTTCTCGTACCGATGCAACGACACGTACAACACCCGGGGGTCGTCGTAGAAGCACTTCTGGGTGCCGTTGCCGTGGTGGATGTCCCAGTCCAAAATCACGATTTTTCGCACCGACTCGGGGTATTTTTTCAACATCGCCTTGGCCGCCACCGCGACGTTGGAGAAAAGACAAAACCCCCCGGGGGTGTCGGGCTCGGCGTGGTGGCCGGGAGGCCGCACCACCGCCATGGAGTTCTTGACCCGCCCTTCCACCACCGCCTTGCACGCCTCGATGCTGCCGCCGCACGACAACTTGGCCGACAAATAGGAGTCGTTGTTGACGTAGATGGAGTCTCCGGCCTCGGTTTCCTCCAACAACCGGTCCCGAGACATGGTTTCGGTGGAGGCGATGAACTGCAAATGGGCTGTGCTGTGCACCTCCAAGATCTCTTCGGCGGTGGCCTCGCGGATGGGGAGTTTCATCATCAACGGGCCCAAGTTGTCGGTGCCACTCAACGACGAATCCTGGATGAGCCCGGCCTCCGCGAGCTTTTTGTAGATCCGGTAGATACGCCGGGGGTCTTCCGGGTGGGGGTCGATGTATTCGAAGTACGAGGTGAAGATCTTGGCGTGGTACCGCATTCTGACGTCGTAAACCAACCCGGTTTTCAATGGGGTGTAGAATAACTGGGGCTCGGTGGTGGGGACGATGTTCAATTGGGGAGACTGGTGTTTGGGGCGTTTCTCGGGCTGGCCGTTGGCTGTGGGGGGAATATGTTGGGAAGGGGGGTCGGAGGTGTCTGTAGGGTCGCTGGGGGGCGCCTCCACCTGGTGGTGTTCTCGTTTAACACCGTTGTGTTGCTGCATGTGGTGGATAAAGAGGTGAGAATTTTCAATGGCGCGAATCCCCGCGGCCTTGGCCGGGGGGAGTTTGGCCGACGTTGGCCGATGGTGCGAATTTAGACGATCTGCGGCCGAGAGCTCGGCCGATGGTGCGAATTTAATCGATCTGCGGCCTTGGCGGTGCGAATTTAGACGATCTGCGGCCGGGACCTCGGCCGATCTGGTGCGGCGACGCTCACCCCAGCATTACTCGGATTATTTCTCCTCCTAGGCCTCCTGGGAACTCCCGATTTCGACCCCCACACACTATCACCCATATCTACCCCTCCTTACCCTCAAATCGTCGTCTCCTTCCAAAAAACCCCAAATGTGGACCCCCAATTTCTCTAGAGGTAAGCGACCTGCATATAACAATACAAACCCGAAGTTACACAAAATAAACAGAATAGGCAATTGTTACACAAAGGAACCAACTTACACAAAAAGGAACCAACACAAAAAGGAACCAACACAAAAAGGAACCAACACAAAAAGGAACCAACACAAAAAGGAACCAAGTTACACAAAGGAACCAAATTACCCAAAACTAATAAACAAGAAACACAGACTGTCGATACGAAACTTATGACACAATCAAATGCCACGAAACTAACAATATAAAGCCAATAAAAGCTACACAAAGCCAATAAAAGTTACAAAGCCAAAAAAGTTACACAAAGCCAACAAAAGTTACAAAGCCAACAAAAGAGTTACACAAAATCAACTAATTACACCCACAGAAGAAACCGGGCACTATTTTACCAGACCACCATACATAGACCACCATATACAGACCACCTTACATAAACCACCTTACACAGACCTAAAATACACAAGCCACGAAAATACACGAACTAAATGACATCTTACACAAAACTAACTTACTCAAAACCAATTTACACAAAAACTCACGCACACTAAAAGACTAAAAGGAATGTGACAGATAACGATCGGCAGTCGATCCCCGCTCCGTGTGGGGATCCAACTATAAAATCCCCCTATTCCGTATCCCAAAACATGTCTTTGGGTTCTTATACTCGTTCGACGGCCAATCATCGACCGCTTCACTGATCTGGTTTACTGATCTGGTTCTACTGATCGCATTTATTGATCGCATTAATCGATTCGACTAATCCAATTAATTGACCTGATAGTTACCGGTCCAGTCATAGATGGTGCCCCCCCGCGATTCAGAACCAAAATCCCTCCTCATACCCGACACGCGGGATCGTTTTGATGCTTATGGGTATCCGGAGCATAACGAGCTTTATTTCAAGGCACTCACCACTAAATCCGTCAAATGGCAGTTCGAGGACGTTCCCGGGTTCTTCAAACATAGCCACCACGACACCGATGACATGAGGTTCAACTATGTCGTCGAAAACTTTGGAATAGTCGACAGTTGGCCGCAGACAGTGCAAAAGTTCCACCGTTTCACTCAAGATGACACAACGCGGTATAAAATGGTGTTTCTCGCTCGACATGGCGAGGGGTTCCATAACGTGGCCAACGCCAAGTACAGGGACTCCTGGGCCGAGAAATGGCGGTTTTTGGGCACCGACGGCCACCTTGTTTGGGGACCAGATGCCGATTTGACGGCCCTCGGCGAAAATCAAGCCAAGGAGAACAATCAGTTCATAAAACGCCAAATCGACCAGGGAATGCCGGTGCCGTCCAAGTTCTACGTGTCTCCATTGCAGAGGTCGATCAAGACAATGATAATAGAATGGGAAGGCGTGGATATTCCCCGGCCTGTAGTCGAGGAAAAGGTCCGAGAGACGATAGGAGTTAATATCTGCCACCAGAGGTCGACGAGGACCGAATTAGCCCGATTTCCGGTGGATTTTCCTGCCGAGTTCTCGGAAGAGGACGAAATCTTCCGTAGTTATCTCTCGCGTGAAGAATACTACCAGCAGTTCATGAGAATCAATGATTTCCTACAGGAATTGTTCGAGCAGCCGGAGGAAATTGTGTCTATCACCTGTCATGCTGGGTCCATCAGAGCGTTTTTGACGGTATGCCGTCACAGAGGCTTCACTATCCCCACCGGGGGAATGATTCCTCTAGTTATCAGAGCGAGGGCGCTCCAGACTAATTGAGAGGCAATATAGCAATCGCAGCAGGATTCACTGGCAGCAGGGCCTACCAGAGCCCTATATTGGGTCTAAACGCTTAGTAGGGCTTAAATCTGACGTCTTTCTTGTCTTTCTTAAGTTTTTTGTCTTTTTTGTCCTTCTTATCCTTTTTATCTTTCTTCTCCTTCTTCTCCTTCTTCTCCTTCTTCTCCTTCTTCTCCTTCTTATGCTCTTTCTCCTTCTTCTTCTCCTTCTCCTTCTTCTCCTTCTTCTCCTTCTCTGAGTCCTCAACACTAATAAACTCCGGAGCATAAGGCAAATTCCATAACTTCACAACCCCATCTTCGCCGCAACTCAACGCCTTCTGCCCAAACACCTTCAAATCTCTCACCACCTCCTCTCCGTGCGCCCCAGGAAAGTTGATGGTCCTGGTGGTGTCGAAGGCCTCGGAACGAGGCATAAATGGCACCAACGATAGCGAGCTAAGGGAGTTGGCACCGTAGCTGACAAATCCCTGAGGACTCAAGTCAATCACATACTCGCAGTTGTTCCATAGCTTTCTTACGTCGTCTAAATCGGTGGATTCTCGCTCCTCTACAACCTCATAATTGGTATTGTTCAACGAATGGAACGATAACGTCTCCATGTGAGACAAAATCGAAATCCTTTCAGGAGTTATGAAGTTGCAGCTGTGTACTGACGCATAGTTGATCACCTGGTGCAAAGAATCGTCCTCGTCGGTCTCGTTCAAATCATAGATGTTCACATACCCATCGGTAGAACCCGACATAAGGTACTGAGACTGGGTGGGATGGAACTTCACGTCGGTGATATCGTCATGGTGGGAGTCGACGTACGATTTGAACACCGTTTCGGGCCTCCGGACGTCCCAGATATGAATTTCGGCGTCCACCCCGATCAACTCCGTGCCCCCAACGAGCCGGTTTTCGCGGTAATCGAGGGAAAGAAAGCTGGAATTGTTGGTATTCTTCAACCACAGCACCTGCTGGTGCGTTCTTAGGTCCCAGACCTTTATTCCATCGGTGGAACACGAACTAATGGTATTTGCGTCTAGTAACTGTATGCTATTGATGGAGGACTCGTGGGCACGAATGGTGCCGAATCCCGCGCCGCCAAAGTCATAGATCTTAATTAACCCGTTGCTGCTGCTGCTGACGAACCCGCCGTCCACCAACTGCAAATTTAAAACCCATTCGTCGCCCTCTCCGTTCCAGCGATAGTCCAAGTTGGCATTCATCTCATCGCGTTTTTCGCCCGTTCGCATTTTCGCACCGTTCGCACTGTTTCAAAACATCACCCATGAGTAGTCGGGTGAGAAAAGGGCAGACGTCGTTCGTGCCCAAGGCCAAGAACGTCCGAAGGAAGCCAGCAAAAGACGCAACACCACTAACACCCGAGCCCACCCAGCAGCAGGTGAAATTTTTCGACGGAAGCGGCAGCAAACCGGACGAGGAGCCGGTGGACCCCAAGGATGCTACAAATCAGAACCAGCAGTCGGGGGCGGACCACGAGGCACACATGGCGGTAGAAGACGACGAGGATGAAGATGACGGGTTCAACGATGTTTTGTTGAGCCATCCGTCCCGCAAGTCGTCGTCGTTCTCTCAGAGACGGCTTTCGGGAATAACGTTAACTAAGCCTGGCTCCCGCAAGAGCTCGGTCAGTTTTTCCATCAAGCCCCGGTTATCGGTCTCCGAGGGTACCAATGCCATTCCCATCCCCATAGAGGTGCCCTTGGGCAAAAAAAGACGCAGACTGTCGGTTTCCAAGCGTTCTACGAAGAGAGTCAGCCATTCGGGAATAGTGGAAACCATCGAGCCCCCCGAGGCCCCTGCGGACGACCGCGAGTCGCCAGAACCCGTGGTTAGTCCCACCCCCGAGCCTGTGGCTGAGGAGGACCCAGAGCCCGAACACGACGACCCAGTGCGGTCAAAACCCAAGCCTAAACCCCTCAATCACCTTGTGCCGCGGGAGAAGTTGTTTGCTGAAGGCTTCAAGATCATATATGCCGTGGGAAGCTCCAGCAACAGAGATAAGCTCATCAAGTACCGCACGGGGCCTTTGGACGATCCCGAGGCCGAAGAGACCATCCCGTTGGCCGATGAGCAAGTGAACTTAACTTTGACCCACCGCCACCAAATTCCCAAAGGGGTGCGGGACCAGCCGTCGGAGCTCCTAGCGCACCTCCAAATTGACCCTGGGTACATGTCGATGCGAGACTTGACGTTTAGTGACCTTCCCGTGGGAAAAGTCAGTGAAAATTACAAATTGGCCACCGAAGCCAAGGCCCGGCAGAAGCAAAGCAGGATCTTTCGACGGAATATCAGAAAACTCGCCAAAATCAGGAATATCCCTCTCGAAGTTGCCGAAACCATCGTGACAAAGGTCTATGCGATAATGGACAAGGAGGGAAAGGAGTTTGGCGAGGCTTTAAACGTCTATGACCGTGACTTTGCGGTGAAAACAGAGAGTCGCCAGGACGAATCCTCGTCCACGGCCCACGAGGTGGTGGTTGAAACCAAAAAAGAGCCCGAGACAAGGCCCCGAAGGTCCAATAACGTCCAGTTGGAAATCGGGGCCCACGGAAAATTGGACATCAATGCCGAATCCACCATCGTTTCGTCGCAATCGGGGCTCTACGACGACCGAGTGGTGGAAGAAACCAATCCTTTCGAACGCCCCATCTTGGCTACCTCCTACAGCAACCGACAATCCACCGACAGATGGAGTCTAGACGAAGAAGAGAAGTTCTTCGAGGCGTTGAGCATTTGGGGCACCGATTTCTCCATCATCAGCAATTTATTCCCCTACCGCAGCCGCAAACAAATCAAGTCCAAGTTCAACGTGGAGGAACGCAAACGACCGGAACTCATCGAAATTGCGTTGAGCAGAAAGAGCAAAGACAAGCTGGAGGCCAAGAAACAGAACTACGAGCAAGTAGGGGGGAAATTGGTGGACCTCGACTCTTTCAACGAGTCCATAAGAAAGATCCGGGCCGAGCACGAGGTGCAGAAGAGAGAATTGTTGAAATCCAAACAGCAGGCCGATAGAGAGGACGCCGAACGGAACCGGTTGAAGGAGATCGAAAGACGGGCCGGAAAAAGACCGTTGGAGAGATTGACGCGAACAAAGACGTTGAGAAATAACGAGGAAGTGGTGGGCACCCTCGCCCCGCGGGGGCCCTAGCGCGCCTGCTCCCGGCGAGCCAGGCGGATGCGGCACTAGTGGCACTAGTGGCACTAGGCGCGGCCCTAGTGGCACTAGGCGCGGAAATGTATATTGAAAATGCGAACTCTATGAAACACTACACGCTAGATATCGACACCAACGACGACGTGGTGAAGTTCCGGGTGGTGGAAGAGGGGTGGCAAGGCTTCTACCGGGTCCAAAAACCGCTATTCTCGGCGCTAGTGGCGGTGGTCAGCTTCTTCGCCTACCAATACCTCCAACACAGAAATGCCGTTGATGGGGCCCTAATGGTGGGTTTGGCAGCGGTGGCGGCGGCAGTGATCGGCCGACAGCCGCGGGAGGATAGTTTGATTGTTATAAAGAACATCGGGGTGCAGTTGCACTCCAAAACCGCCTGGAGGTTCTGGAGCGACAGTGATAAGAACGTGTTCATTCCCTTGACCAACATCATCGACTTGGTGATTCACGAGGGGTTCTACGGCTACGGCCAGGTCATTTTCTACATGTGCGTGCTCACGAAAAATACCAACGACAACGACATGATCAAGGTCGTTTTCAGTCAGTTGTTGCCTAAAAAGGACATGTTGGTGGAGGTGTGGAGACGAAGCCGGGAGGTGATGTTCAACGGCAACCGGTACTGGAGGCGGATCCCGGGGCAAGGGCTTCGTCCTGTATTTTAGTAAGTGTCGTAGGGGCCAGGTAGCTCTAGGAGGACGATTATCGCTAGAGAGACTCAGTAAATAGAGAAATAAACACCATAATTAGCCGGGTGTACGGGTGTGGTGATCTGTGGGTGTACGGGTGTGGTACCGGCACCGCGCGCGCGCCGGCGGAACGGATTTATCCCCAGTTTCTGCAGCTTATCATGTCCATCACCTACATCAAAGGAGACCTTTTCAAGCACACCAGCGCCGGAGTGAGTGTGCTCGTCCATTCTTGTAATTGTAAAGGGTCTTGGGGCGCGGGAGTCGCTGCTGCGTTCAAAAAACAGTTCCCCAGCACCTATGAAGTCCACAAGCAATACTGTCAGCAATACTCCGGGAAAACCAAAGAATTGTTGGGCAAATGTCAGTTGATCAGAAACGGTGCCGGTGATCCGGGTGTGAGGCAAGTGGGGGAGTGCTATGTGGGGTGTCTCTTCACTTCCGACGCCTACGGCAGGCACAGACTTCCCCCGTCGGAAATCTTGAAGTATACCGAGATATCGTTGAACAATTTGGCCCTGCAGTTGAAAGATTTGGCGGTGGAGAACACAGATGGGTTGCCTATTGTGTGCATGCCCAAAATCAACGCTGGATTATTTGGTGTCCCGTGGGAGGATACCGAGGCGGTGTTGAGGAGGATCGATTTGAACTTCAGGGTGTATTGTGTCTAGAAGGTACAAGTGCAGTGAATGAAGACAGTGCAGCGACAGCAGTGAATGCAGCCAGTGCGGGGACAGCTGCGGGGACAGTGACCCGCGGAACGCGGCCAATTTTAGTGACGTGTGCGACAGCGCCCCTTGCAGCGGACTTCTGCGTCGTTTAGTGCGGCTGGTTTGTACTCAGTTAAGGATACAAGAACCTCTGTCAACTGACAGCATTCTATCCTCCTTTGTCTGAGTCGACATTGTGCTGGTTGTATTCTGCTTCAACTAAAAATGTTTAGTTCTGCTTAAACTGTTTCTACTTTACCTGTTACGACTATTGTACTACTGACAATTGTTATCACTAAACATGACTACTGAATTGTTACTACGACTATTGTCCTACTTTAACTGCACTTTACTCCTGTTATCACTATATTACCGCTACTTCTGTACTCCTCTACTTCTGTACTCCTCTACTTCTGTACTCCTCTACTCTACCGCTACTTAGACCTCCAATTTCTACTTTATCGCCTTCACCCATCTATCCACCAAAAACGCTCTATCCTCGTTCCATCGCCCCGCCGCACCCCTCGCCCCGCCCTCGCTCTGCCCTCGCGCTCCCCCCGGCCAAGTCTATCGAGTTCGCACAAAAAATTTTCTCAAAACAAACAATCAAATCGACAAGGACTCGTCGATAACTCGATCTATTTATCTGTGTAGAAGTCTTATCCACGACACCTACACTAATATATCGGTTTATCGCCACAAAAATTGTTATTGTGTTGTTTTTCCCCGTTTCCTTGCCAGTTTTTTAGTTTTTTTGGGCACTCCAAATTTGCCCTTCCATTCGTTTACATACCTAACCGCTACCTTTGATTTTTGGGATTTCCCCCAGTTTCCGTTCCCCTTAGTTCACTGCCACTAGCTACTGACAACACAACTACGTCACATCTCACTAGCGTCCCCAGAAGACAACTAAACAAGGAATATCCGATACATGGAGATTATGGATTCAAATAGTCCCAATCGAACCAATCCCTTCAGACCGGTTCACCAAAGAAGCCTCAGTCACAACAGCACTCATTCCAGTCACTCCAACGGCCAAAATTGGCAGAAATTAATCCCTCCTTTACCCTCAAATTCTAATGATTTTAATTTTAACAGTAATGATATAATGAATAATGAAAACCCCCCAAAACCCCATATTGGTTCCTACCCCAATTCCCGGTCGAGCTCCAGTCCCCTGGTCAATGGGGTGCGGCTGGCGGCCCAGGGGTCTCAGTATCCCCCCCAGAATAAGTTTCATGTCAAGAATGAACTACCTGCATACGTTCAACAACAATTATCCCACCCCACCTCGTTCAAGCGCACCGACAGTCAGCATTATACTCAGGGTCCCACTAACACTCAGCCTTTTAGTCAATTTCCAGTCCCAGGGAAACAGACCCACAGTCCTACGCTACCACAAGGTCTTCCAAAACAATCTGCTAATCGACCTTCTGGCCCCGGAGGCCCTATTGTGCCGGCCACCAAGAAAGAACCTCTTCGAAAAAAGAGCATTCGAAAGCGGTCCAAGGTTTGCCGCAAGTGTGGAAAGGATATCACGGGTCAATTCGTTAGAGCCTTGAACTCCAGTTTCCATGTGGAATGTTTCTGCTGTAATGAGTGTGGTAAGCAATGTTCCTCGAAATTCTTTCCCTTTGAAATCACCGACAAGTCCACTGGTGTCAAGTACCAAGTAGCATTATGTGAGTATGATTACTTCAAGAAACTTAATCTCATTTGTTTTAATTGTGATAGTGCTTTAAGAGGACCATACATAACTGCATTGGGTAACAAATACCATCTAGAACACTTCAAGTGTAACATATGTCAAAAGGTTTTCGAAAGTGATGAAAGCTATTATGAGCATGACGGAAACATTTACTGTCATTTCCATTACCTGAAGAAATTTGCAAATCATTGTGAGGGTTGTAATAGTTCCATTGTGAAACAATTTGTGGAGTTATTCCGTGGTGGAAGGAACCAGCAATGGCATCCTGAATGCTATATGGTGAATAAATTTTGGAATGTAACAATAAACCAGGAATTTATTGGTAACAAAACCCTATTGATGACGTTACGAAATCACAATAACGTCATTGACGACCTACCAGAAAAAGATTTACTTTTACTTGAGCAATCTATCGAGAATTTGGTGGTTAAAGTCTGGTTGACTCTATCAAGTTATGAAGAATCAACCGCGTCCTCAATCTCAGATATGTTGTTGAATGCTTGCATTGGCAATCAAATCAATGGCCTTTTGTCTACTGGAAAATTGATTTTGTATGTTGAGGTGTTATTCACTGCCATTGATACTTTGGTGCCTCTATTCGAAAAGACCCAGTCACTGAATGCTGTCGAAGGGTTCAATTTTACCAACCTGGAGGTTAATGAAGGGTTTTTCCTCAAAAAAGAACCTCGTAACATATCGGGGAAGATTATGAGCTACTTGGCCATATTGAGAAAGGCAACACAGGTTAATCTTAACGGTTCGGGTTCATTGTCATCCGAACTATTATCAGTCATTACGGGATGTGCCCACTATCTCAAATTGTTGATCAGGATTGGATTGCAGAATGCGCTAAAATTGAACGAGATGATGATGGATTCTCTGCCAATAGAGAACTTTTTGGCTATTGTCAAGAATTTCAAGTATTCAGGTAATGATTTAGACACTGTCAGCAATTATTTATTAATCCCATTAAACTCCACCGATTTATGCAAAATCTGTAACCAATCCATCGAAAAACTGTGTGTCAAATTAGAAAATGATAGATTTCATTTGAAGTGCTTTAAATGTTCCAATTGTAAGAAAGACTTGAAGTTGGATGAGAAATTCATAAGTAATAATGAGATCAAGATTGATGAATTGAGTCACCTGGCAGATAATAATGAAGTCCGGCTATTTTGCTCAAACTGTCATTCTCAAAACCTGGCTATAGTCAAAGTGGAATTCATTTCGGATTTGCAGCAATTGACATTTTTGTTGAAGATTGCGTTTTTGAGATCAAAGCAGGCCATGTTGCTTTCAAACAATAATACGGAAAAGGGTAGAAGAGGAAGTTCAGAGGACAAAAAATTGAGCTATTCTAACACTCTCAAGGATATTACCCAGTTGAGAACCCAGAGAGAAAATCAAAACTTGTCCAACTCCATCAAGAAAGATGCTAGGAAGTCGGTCATTATCGACCCTCCTCAAGCTGAGAACGCCAAAATTGATGAAGATGCCACTCTCACGTCGGTTGAGGATTTGAATCGCCAGAACTCCCTCAATTCCCACGGTTCCTTCATATTGTCCCAAGACGATAACGAACATTTCATCAACAAGAAACTATCCATAAAAGATGAGCCACCAACAAAGAGAGTGTTGTCGAACAACCAAAATCAATTGAACAGGACCTCTGATTTACTTAAGAATGAGAAATCTTTGACATTGGATGATATTCCCCGAATTGTAGCTGCAGAACAAGCCAGAGACCAAAGGCCCAATGCTTTCAAGCATCACAACAGCTTATACCAGAGACCTACCCAAAAATCCATGGACTTGAAACAATTGCAACATTCACCTAGTTCAAGTTACGGGTTAAGTCCAAACAACTACGGAAACAACTACAATAAGGATGCTGTTAGTCCCTCGAGTGTCCCCAGTAATATTCCCACTGGTTATAGGAATTTCAGTAACAACTCCATGCACGAAAAGGGGAAGCCAGACTTGTCACCTTTGTTGAACAAGCATGTTAAATATTACAGTGAATTGGATAAATCCGAGCACTTTGTATTGAGACATATTGCTGTGGAAGCTTTGGTTCAATTGTTGAATAACAAGTATAACAAGATGGAATTGTTGTCGTTGATTCAAACAAGAAAACCTCCCACATTTTGGGATAAGTTTAAATTTGGTAGCCATGGTAATGACTCCAAGAATGTCAATGGAGTGTTTGGTGTCAACTTGCCCGATTTGACGAAGAAATATGGAGTCGATTCCGATCTAGGTGTTGGCCCTGCAAAATTACGTATCCCTATCGTTATCAATGACATCATCAACAGTTTGAAGACTAAAGATATGTCAGTTGAAGGAATCTTTCGCTTGAATGGTAACATCAAAAAGCTTAAAGAATTGACCAACGAGATAAACAACCAGCCATTGAAATCCCATGATTTCTCCAGTCATTCAGCGGTGCAGTTGGCTGCGTTAATGAAAAAATGGTTGAGAGACTTGCCCAATCCATTGTTGACTTTCAATCTTCATGACTTGTGGATCGAAAGTCAAAAACAAACCAATTCGGTGATGAGAAAAAGACTCCTTAAGTTGATTTATTGTATGTTGCCCCGGAGCCATCGTAATCTAGTGGAGGTTTTATTGAACTTTTTCAAATGGGTATCGTCGTTTGCGGAAATTGACGATGAATCGGGTTCTAAAATGGATATTCATAATATAGCCACGGTGATTTCCCCCAATATTTTGTATGGCAAACCTGATGAGTCAGAAAATCCTGGTGATGTTTCTGGTATAGCTAATTTGAACTCCTCCGGTGAAAGCTACTTTTTAGCCATTGAGGTGGTGAATCAGTTGATCGAAATGCATGAAGAGTTGTGTATCATTCCGGAGGATTTGCTTGAGTTCTTCGAGAAATGTTCGTTTGAACCTAAGGATAAAGAGAAGGAACCTACCACCAAAGATATAATGGGCAAGATCGAACGATTCACTAAAGAGAATACCAACTTCTTCATTGGCTACGACGTGAAGGATGAGAACAGTGATCCTTTAAATCATGAAGTGAGATCCAACACCGTATTGAGAGGGTTGTCGAAGGTGACAGAGCATCATGGTGAAACCGAGAATATCTAGTGTACATTATTAATTTTCTTCCTCTCGATTCATCTCCATTCCTCTCCATTCCTCTGCTATTCTCTCATTACTTTCGAGTCCATCGCAGTTCGCGCTCAGTCCACAGTTCAAAGATGTCACTCACAGTCGAATCGTTGAAACAGATAATAATAGAGAGACTCAACGCTAAATTGGTGGAAGTGGAGGATGTTTCAGGGGGCTGCGGTGCTGCGTTTGTGGTTATAATCGTCTCCGACGACTTCAAAGGTAAAAACAAGCTAATGAGACACAGGATGGTCAATAATGCTTTGAAAGAAGAAATCGCCGTAATCCATGCTTTCACCCAGAAAAGCTTCACGGTGGAGGAGTGGCAGAAACAGGGCGGCACATTGTGATTTCCGGCGCCAGAAACTAGTCACAACCTCGCCAACATGCACAGAGACACAACTAACTTATTAATATACATTCTACAACGTTCCCTTATATCCGGCGCCGTATCTCTTGATGATGAAGGTCCACAACACAAGCAATACGCCGTAGAGCGACAAAACCACCAAAGGGTAGATTTTCAAGCCTGTGGCGCTGGATTGAGCCACAAATCCCACAAAGAAAGGCACGGCCGCGGCCCCTGAACCTCCCATGGCGCAGATGAAACCCACTCCTGACGTATGAAATGCCAGTGGGAGTATTCCTATGGAGGCTGCGATGGTGGTCTGGAAAATAGGTCCCACCACGAAGCCCGTGAGGAGCACAATCACGAAAATTAGCGGAACAAACGCAGTAAACGAGCTGATATAGAACAATATGTAGCCCATCACGGACGCAAGAATGTAGCTGAGATTCGCTACCAACTCGTTGGAGAAGAATCTCGCCGTAACAAATCCGAGCACAGTTCTTCCCAAGGTGAGCCCGAGCCAAAAGGTAGTAGCAATGTGAGAAGCCTGTGTGAAAGGTAGATGGTTGATTCTGGTCAAGAATGTGATCAACCAAGCCCCAAAACCAACCTCTGCACCCACGTAAAGAAACAAAGTTAACGACAAAAGCCAGGTCAAGGGATTTTTCATCACCTGCTTGATAGAGGCCGATTTATCGCCATCCACGCTCACAGTATCGGAATTTTCTGCTTCAAAACTGGACATCTCCACGTCCTGATTCTCCAGTTGGATCTTGGTCATGGTGATGTACCGATACTTCTTAGCCGTTTCGTTCCTGAACCCAAGAACCGACGCCAAAAACGTGATAAAAGCCAAGGAACTGAGAACTAGATAGTACTGGTTCCATTTCCAGGGGTTTTCCTTTCTTTCGATCAAATAACTGATCAAACTGGGCGATAACATGCTTCCCAACCCGTAGCATCCATGGAGTATCCCCAAGATCTGATTGGAGTCCACCAAGCCTCCTATCCACGAATTGCAGGCAGAATCCAACACTCCACATCCCGTGCCGTTGAACACAGCGAAAGCCACGAGAACAGGGAAAGGAGGGGCCAAACTGAAAACGCCGTACCCCAAAACCATAGAGAGCGAGCCGATCAGCAACACCCCTTTCAAGCCGAAATTTTCATGGGTATATCCATTAAGGAATCCCATCATCACATAACCGGTCACCAGGGCCAAATAGATGAGCCCCGTTTGAGTGTCGTTGACATCATAGTGTTTCTGTAAAACGGGAATAAGCGTCCCCACAGCCTGTTCTGCCAACCCAAATAACACAAATGTCACAAACACCATCAGAATCTGGAATTTTAGCCTATTACTGTGTCTCCAGTCCAAGGTGTCCATATAGATGGTTTCGCCTTCATATTCCACGGTGAACTTTTCCTGGGCCGGAGATTTGGGCAAAAATGATTTAGTGAAGTCGGAAGGGTCGTCTTCCATGGTGAAATCCTCTACTTCTCTATCGGTCATGATCTATAACTGTTCTATCTGCTGATGATTTCGCAGGGATCATTCTCGCATTTCGGTAAATTCCACAGATTTAATTCCGGTGCGGCACAATTGTGGGGTTGTGGATAGTTCAAGGCGTATGAACGGGGTCTATGGATCTAGAGGGATTAGGGATCCAGGGAGGAGCTAGTAGTGTGTGCAGGAATCTACTGAATGTTTGCGGTGTCTTTGCGTCTTTATTTGAAAAGGTGGGGGCAGCGTGGGGCCAAAATAGTCTTTGATAAGCACAAAACCAGCAAAAGAAGGGAAAACTAGGGGGTGCGAGTAGTGAAGTAGTGTTCAGTTTCCAAAAACGTTGATGATTTGACTATTCAAGTTTTCTGTCGGAATTCACGTCTAGTTTCGCTCACTATAGAGGCTGACAGACTAAAGACACCCGTACACCGACGGTATTTGAGTCCCTTTTCCTCGATTTCTATGCAGGATGCCTCCTTAGCTTAGGGGTAGAGCGTTGCACTTGTAATGCAAAGGTCGCTAGTTCAATTCTGGCAGGAGGCATTTTTTTCGAATTTAACCACAGAACACCAGTACGTTAGAGAAGACATTAGAGAACCACAGAACTAGAGTGTACATATTATTTGTCTATGTATTCGTCTAAAGGTGCGAGGCCGCTAGTCATTTGGTGACAGTGGCCACAGTTTCCAACTCCACCTTGATAGCTTTGTTTGGGAATTGCACAATCACACAAGATCTCGCAGGTTTGTGTGGAAAGTAACTTTTATAGATCTCATTGACCTTTGGCGCATCGTCTCCGTTGCTGATGAATAACAAAACCTTAATGACATTTTCCAAAGAAGATCCCGAGGCCTTCAACACCACTTCCAAGTTTTTGATGGCGTGATGGGTTTGCTCTTCTACCGATTCAGAGAATACCCCAGCGGAATCTCCTACACTGCCTGAGGTGAAGACCAACCCATTGGACACGTAGGCTGGTGATAAAAAGCTCTCTGGTCTTCCTATTTGTTCGTTAGTGATCCTGGTACTCATTTTGTTGGAATTTGGGGTGCGATATTTGCGTCCACAACACAGCGAATCCACCTTTAAATAGTAATTTTGGTGGCTCCAATTGTCGCGATAAGAAACCTGCAGACAACCGGAGAGGTATAATTCGCGATGTCGCTATTTTTACCCGATGCCACCGTCCGGGGATCACACCCGTACACCCACTATATCGGAGCAATTAGTTAATTACTATACATCTATACATACATTACGCCTAGGAAAATAATTGGATGCCGTCGGCTTCTATCTCCTCGTCGTCTTCCTCGTCTATTTCGTTCATGTCGACTTTCTGGCCCAATAACGACGCAAAAAATTCATCGATCTGATAGTCGTCCCATTTCAAAGTGGCAGGGGTCTCAAAATGGGCAATTGGCTCCTGAACGTTGAATTTTAACTTTCTTCCCTTGGAGGCCTTGGTATCGATATTTTTGTTGTTTTTCAATGCTTTTTGGTTGGTTTTCAACAACGTTATGTTGGCCATAGGGTTGGAGATCTTTTTGTCAACTAGGTCATTCAACAAGATACGGTAGAAGTCCTCGTCGTTGAAAATCTGTTTTAATTCATTTTTGGCCAACTTCTCAGTGGATTCTTCGTCATTTTCATCATCATTGTCGTCATTTTGTTCAGGTTCTTCGTACCCGAGAGGTTTTATGGAACTTCTGTTCAAATAAGTTCTCTTTTTCAATCTCTCCAAATCACTCAAGTTATTCTGCACTTGTTGTTCGGCCGACTGGTTTATCACTTTGAATTTGGAGGCGTTTAATGCATTTGACCCTGAAGAGTTGTTGATTTTGTTTGACCATTTGTTCAAAGTTATGGCTCTTTCCTGGTTCAATTTGGAGTCCAACTGCTCCGTTATCTCAATGTAGTTGGCTATCTTTCTCTTTTTCTTAGGAGGGTCGGTTTCAAGAAGCTTACTTCTCAATTTGACGATGTTATCCAAAAGAGTGAAGCATTTGGTTTCGACCTCTTCAATGAGTTCTTCGTCACCCTCAAACTCAGGAAGGTGGCTGGCAGGCAATAAATTGGAGTTGGTCAATGATTTTTGTAGTTTGATTCTGATCTCAATTATCTGGTCGAACAACTTATTCTGTTTGATCACAGAGTACCCTTTCAATGCATCGTTTATGGTGGACTGGGCAATTCTTTTGCCGATACTTTGACGCTCTTGCGTCATTAATTGCTTTAATCTATTACGTGACTCGCCTTCGGACTCTGGATCGGAGTCGGAGTCTGGTTTGTCGATGGCAACGGCGTCGGAGTCTGAATCTGCTTCAAGGTCGTCTTCACTGTCCTCTGAGCCACTGGCCGCTTCCACGTCGTCCTCGCTATCAAAAACTTGCTCTTCCTCATCTTCTGAGTCCTCTTCTTCGGCACTTGGCACTTCGTTGTCGAATAAATCCTTTCTGCTGACTTTAGTCCCACTGTAAGCTATAGGAATATTATCTCTCAATTTGGATTTTCCCACGCTAACATAATGTTCACTTGCATCAACTACTTCCTTCTCATCGTCGGAGTCCAAAGGAGGCTCGTCCTCAATATCGAATTCGGTGGTGGGCTTCAAATTACCCAACTCTTCTACTAATGATCTCTTCATGCTTCTCATCTCAAAATTTTTCTCAGATGGGTTATCGCGGCGGGCATCGCGCGAGGTTGGCAAGATAACGGATTACGGGCTGGGACGACGCAGGGGATGGGATGCGGAAAAGATGCAGAGATTAACTATGATGAAGATTTAACGCCATCATTGGTGGTGTGGGTCTTTTACTGCTACAAGAGTGAAGAAAATAAGAAACCGTCCCCGAGTCTCAAACCGAACTCTCCCACCAGACTCTCCCACCATTGTCGCTACTGTCTCAGTTTTTCGCAGCCTAGTTTTCCAGCCGCCAATAGAACCAATTCTCGCTGCACTTTGCGCCCTGCTGGCCGCACCGCGCTCCGCACCCTGAGGCTGTGATTAGTGCGCAAACCATCGCACTGTTTATTTCGGGAACGTCAAAGTTTTATTACTGCTAATCATGAAAGTATTCAATCAAATCTTAGTGTTATCAGTCCTCGTTATTAGTGTTTCGTCCTTGGCTGACCAAGGGGATGGTAAAACAACTTCCAAATCCGCCACCTCCATCTGGACTACCGTCACCAAAGATGGGGCCCCAGTAGTTTTCCAAACCGACTTCCTGCAATCATTCATGCTGACTTTCACAGAAGCCAACACTGACAACGTTAAAAGTGGTAATGTGGGACTTGGTTCGTCTGCCACCAAGTCTGTAGGTGAAATCAGAACTTATGAAAGGACCACCATCAGTCAAACTCAAAATAATGGTGGTGCAGTCATAGAGGGCAATTTGGGGTTGTTAAGTGTTTTATTGGGCCTTTTGTCTCTTTACTAGGAGAAAAGGTGTATTAAAGGGCTGAAGTGTTGATATTTCGGTATTCTGGTCAAAATGGGGGATCCGGCCATCTTATGGCTGAAAATTGGGTATCTGAGCGAATAGTGCTCGTTGTATATTATCATGTAGAACACGAAAGCAATATATATGCTGTGTTAGTCGGTTTCATTTTTCGGTTGGAGAGCCTTCAAGCTTCTTTACAGCTAATTTGTGCTTTGTTGGTTTTGTGTCACTTCTGCCAAATAGTTTGCCTTGTTGGCTTCAAACTCTGTTGACTTTGTGTTACTTTAGCGTTGAATCACGTTAGCTCCTTGTATTCTCACCATATCACTATTCGGGCAGCCTTCCCCGCCTCTTCAGCCCTTTGTCTACCCCTGTTTTCACCAAGTTTCCTCCCAGTCCCAAAAATACGCGCACCACCCCATTTCCCACCCAAGAATCCATCAACAGACTGAAAATTACCTAGACAGAATTCTCATCAAGTTCGCAAAAATTTTCAATTGTGGATATTAAAGGATGTCAGAAGAATTAGCACAAAAGACTGAGTCGTTATCGTTAGACAGAGAAACCATTTTGAGTTCCAAAGAAGCATTCAATGCTAAACATCCATTGAACAACCAATGGACATTATGGTACACCAAACCTCAAGTCAACAAGTCCGAAAACTGGCACGATTTGTTGAAGCCTGTCATTACATTTTCATCAGTTGAGGAATTCTGGGGTATCTACAATTCAATCCCTCAAGCAAACCAATTGCCTTTAAAGTCAGATTACCATTTGTTCAAAAATGGCATCAAACCTGAATGGGAAGATGAAGAAAACGCCAAAGGTGGTAAATGGCAATACGCTTTCAGTAATAGAAGAGAAACCCATGCAGTGATCAACGATTTATGGTTAAGAGGGTTGTTGTCGGTCATTGGTGAGACTATTGAAGACGACGAAGGTGAAGTCAATGGAATTGTGTTGAATATTAGAAAACAAGCCATTAGAATTGGTATTTGGACCAAGACCTGTGACGACGAGAAATTGAAGGTTGTGGGTGAAAGGTTGAAGAAAGTGTTGAAATTAAATGATGATCAAAAGATTGAATTCATGAGCCACGATGCTTCAACTGAAAAGAACGCAAAACCTCAAATTGTCTTATAATGAACGAATCCGTTATCTTTCTCTGGGTTTCAGGAGGCCGGGGCTGAAGCCTCGCTACCATTTCTATTTTGGTTTTTTTGGTCTTTTTCGGTCTTTTTGGCCTAAATCTCTCAGTTTTCTTGCTTCTACATGGGGCGTCATATATTAGGTTGTACGGCCTTTGTTGTGAATCCGTTATACAGCCTTTGCGGTGCAAACAGCTCAATAGCCCACCGGGTTGACTTTGTCCCGTATGAATCCCTGCATCTTCTCCCAGTATCCCTCCTGGGTGATGGTGTCATTATGAGTTCCTTGCTCATACCTTATCATCTGTTTGTCTCCTTTTAATAATTCGTAGATCCTATCCATGTGTTCAGGGGGTACAATCTCGTCCTTGCGGCCACTAAGTAACAAAGCCGGGATATTTTCCGGGATTTGGTCCACCAACGATTCCAGATCCCAGATCTGGTTGACGAATACCGTAAAGTACTTCAAAAATGGAAAAATATGGGGCACAGTCTTTCTGATGGACAAAAAGGTGTTTTCCAAAATAATAGCATGCACGCAATTCGACATAGTTGCAGCGACATAAATGGCGACAGCCCCGCCTAGAGAGCGTCCATACAAGATAACAGACGATTCTCTGAACTGTTGGTCGTTCTGCAAGTATTTCATCACCGCTTGGGTGTCTAGTTTGATCCCCTTCTCGCTAGCAGATCCCGTGCTCTTGCCGTAGCCTCTATATGAGTAAATAAACACGTTGTAGCCGAAGTTCTTGTAGAAAATCGATACAATAGGCAACGCGTGGCCAATATTGCCGGCATTCGGCGACAACACCACCACTGTTTTGTTCTTATAGGCGGCAGTCTGCTTATCGTGTTTGAGGGAAAAACATTGGAGGGTTTCGTTGTCGTCGGTGGTCAATTCCACCAACTCGTAGTCCATGCCATACTCGTCGGGGGTGGAGCAGTCTTCTCGGGCGTTGTTCAACGAGGAGGGGTAGATCAACGACGACTGGTAGGAATATAGTCCCGCTAACACCAACCCTCCCAACACTATTCCCACCTTTGCCACCACCTTCAACACGGCATATATTTTAACGACTATAGCAGGTACAAAAACTGCCATTGTGTTTCTGGAGTGGTGCGCGGTTTTTGCAGCCTGAGTGGGGTGGAAGAGTGGGGGATCTAAGTGGGGGTCTGGCAATGTTTCTGGCCGCGGAAGGCTGAAGAATGTCGTGGACCCCTGACTGGTGATGCGGATGTAGCCGCTGGTGTCTGGTCCTCTGCGGTGTCTGTGTCTGATCAGCGGTGTCGGAGATGTGTAGCGCAGATCTGTTAGTGCGCGCTTTTGAATAGATAGCGCTAACCATCAGAGCGCTTAAAAGGGGGATGTCTAACAACCTGAACTTGGCCAAGTTCGCTTTCAACATCTATGGCACCTTGAGCAATGAGAACTCGCCTCCGTCGTCGTCGTCGTCGTCAAAGTCAAAGCTTAGGGCCCCTCGCCTCGTGTACAATTGCGAGAGAGAAGTGTCCAGTCTCACCGACATGGAGCTTGTAGGGGAATCTTCCAACCATCACATCGTCATTGGGGGTAAGAACTACCTCAAAATCCTTATGGTCAACCAGGATCAGCTGAATGTGTTGAATGAGGTCAATATTCTCGATCCGGTGCAGACGTCCCGGGTTTCGGGGAATAAAATCCACAATTTCAACACCATCAAGAGCGACCAGAACCTCTTGGCTGCCGGGTTGGTTGACGGGTCGATAAATATGTACCAGATCCAGAACAACGGCAAATCCCGGCTAATAAAGAAGTTTCATGACCACAAGCGGCGAGTCAATTCGTTGGACTTCTTCGACCCCATCGACCTGTCGTTCTCCAACCTTCTCCTTTCAGGGGCCCAGGATGGATGTGTAAAGATCTGGGACTTGCGCCAGGCTTCTACCAAGCCTGTAATAACCATCATGCCCAAATCAAGCCACGACTCCGTGAGGTCCTGTCAATTCTCCCACCATTCTAGAAAATTGACCATACTATCGGTTCACGACTCGGGGACTTTGAACAAGTACGATCTCCGGTCTCTTTCATCGACAAATCTGATGACGGAACGTAAATGGACTTTTCACACAGGGCCTTGTTTGTCGTTGAACGTGCATCCGGAACTTGAATATGTCGCCACTTGTGGCCGTGATCAGAAGGTATGCGTATGGAATTACGGTGAAAATGCATCCAGCTACCACCTGTCGTTACCTGATCACGTTATCCAGACTTACGGACCGGTGCTGAAAGTGAGATGGTCGCCTTATTCTAGTAATAACGACTCCAATCCGTTGTATAATCACGACATTGCCTGTCTGTACCTCAACGAAGACCCTACTATCACAGTTTACAACTTGAAGAGAAAATACGTCCCCAAAGAAATCATTCAGTCGTCTCGCCCGTATCAGAACTTCATGTGGGGAAGAAACAACCAGCACCAGAGAAAGATATGGACATTAACGAAGGGGAACCAGTTCGTTGCTACTGATTTAGCCAACGATGAGAATGTCATAAGGCCGTCGGAGGTTTTGAATTCGGTCACCATGGACTGGGGGAACAGTATGGGTGATATTTCCTTCGTATCTCAGGAGAAGTCTGACTTTGAAACCAATGTTGCTCCAGTGGACATAGAAGAAGATTTGGATGACGGGTTCAATAAAGTTACTGTCGGTTCCAGCAACGCTTCCTATAGTACGTCGCCAGTGGATGTTCCTCGTCCCTCGTTGCTTCGTTCTTCTACAGGGTTGAAAAAATCGCCTTCTCCGTCACCGCAGCTTCGTCATGCTCTCAGTTTCCACGAACTGCCTTTACTCGGGTCCCAAATAGGCCATTACGGCTTAAGTTCGAGTATTAATAGCACTTTGGCCCCCAATCGGCCGGGTATCCATCGTGGTTCGTCGCAAACCACCATTGATTCTGCGGCTTCCTTTGGGTCGCCAATTTCGGAGCGAAAGCAGCTTCTGGTTAATTACGTCTCGCCGTATGTAGTACCGTTATCGTTGCCTTTACCGTTGAACGATGAAGTGGTGTTTGAGACCCTTTCCTACAACTATTTAGTGACAATCCCTGATGGATTCTCGTTGGTCGACGTTTGTTTGCTCAACGCTTCGGTAGCTGCTAGCGTTAACAGATTCCGGGACTGTCAGATATGGCGCATTCTCGCTGTGGGGCTTGAACAGCACCAGGAAGGAAATACCCCCCAAAAAAAGAACCTAGCCCATACTGACGACGACCCAGAAGATGACAAAGACAACAAGTCTATTCTGTCTGAGCTGGGAAACTTTGTGGGCTCCTACAACTCCAATTCCACCTCCACCACCAACTACGGGGATCTGGTTCCCTCGGAAATTTCCGATCGAAAGTCCAAATCCAGCTATGACGTGAAAAGCTCCTCTGCCAATAACTTGATGGATATGATTAATCATCGAAACTCGTTTGCACACGGTATAAGCGTCAGTCCTTTGAGTCCTGGCATTTCTCGGTCGAACAGCATGGTGTTGGGGCGTAAACCGGACGAAGATTACGAGAGTGCCGTAATAGACGATGACGACGAGGAAAAGGTCAAAACCGAGGATGAAACCGACAAGAAACCAAAGGACAAGGAAATAAAACGACACTCCTCTGTGCCTGTCCTCATACCCACCAGCCGTAAGGAAGAGGCGAAATTGAGGGCATCTCCTAAGAACGTGGCCTTCATGAACCGTTTGAAGCTCACCAGCGCCGAGTCGTTCCAGGATAAGGACTTGGACAACGAGAACTTGAATGTGTTGAACAATGCGTCGTTTTCGTCAGCCGCTGACCATAAGAACTCCAATACCTCCAGCAACTTTGGCTCGTCCAACCCCTCTGTATCCCATTACGGATCGGTGAAAAGCCGGCGCAGCTCCAGCATCGCTCCCACCTATGGATTCCTAAATAGCAGGAATTTCTACGGTAACGGCTTGGAGGAGGTGGAAGAAGTAGCAATAGAAAAATCCGAAGACAAAGAATCAGGCTTAACCAAAGCTTTGGGGGAAATTAGGCTAGAGGACTTAGGAGTTCCCTGGACCATCAACAACTTGATCGAAAAGGCTTTGAGTGATGCTTCGTTACATGGAGACATTATTCTTTGCTCTTCTTTGTCACTCCTTTTCTACGCCTTCGCCAAACCGTTGGGGCTCACGTTCTTCAGCAAGCAAAAGATCCTCGAGTGGTTGTCGTTGTACATTGAAATCCTCCAGAGAAAACGGTTGTTTGTCAATGCGATGAACATCTTGAATGTTGCTCCTGTGGAATTACAGGAAAAGCTTTTGCCTTTATTTGGTTCCGATACACTTCGTTTTTACTGTGACAATTGTAACGAGGTGATAGCCAACGAAGATACCAAAAGAGGATATTGGTATTGCGAGAAGTGCAGTAAGAAACAGCGGAACTGTGTGTACTGCAACGAACCATGTAAGGGACTAAACCTCGTAGTAAGCTTGAAGTGCGGCCATCGAGGCCATTTCGGGTGTTTGAAAGAGTGGTTCATAGAGGACGAGAACGCTGACTGCCCCGGTGGCTGTAACGAAACCGTGTTCTAGGCCGCCTATGTATATTATGCTAAATCAACTGGATATCTCCAATCTCTATGTGCTTCCTCACCAAACTATACTTTACAATGTAGATTCCGGACTCCACCAACTCCAACTCGTCATCATCGTCAAGCTCCACTGTTATCTCCCCCCTCTTTACCTTTATGAACACCAACTCGTCCAAGTCTGGCTTCACAATCATGGAGATCCCCGAATCGGTGTCGAGATAGGCCAAATCCTGAGGCACCCGCTTGAGAAACGACGCGTTGTACAACGATGTCATCAACTCAAAGTGTCGAGTCATATATGACTGTTCTTCCCCCGACACTAGTTTGGTATCGGGGTTATTAGAAATAGCGTCAAGGTAAAAGATCGAGAACTTGTCTATCTTCGAGAGCCTCACCCTCAAATACGACCTCACCAAGTAGTTCAACCGCTCGATATCGGTCTCTATGACCATCAACTGGAGCTTGAAGTCCGAGGTGATGATCCCGGAGTCGATATTGACGTCTCCGTATTCATGGCTGTCAAGTAAAAACTGCTGCTGCTTGGAGATACGGCTGAGCACATCCTCAAGCAAGGCGTGTTCGTACGGAAGAAGCTCGGGCGACATTCTTTCCTTCAACATCGCCGCCGTCAACGACCCATAGATGTCCTCCTGAGGCTTGCTGGGCCGTTCAAAGTCTCGTAAGATATCATCAATCTCCATCACCGTCAATGCGCGCGCGCTCGCGCAGTTGGTCTCATTATGGACAGACAGTCGATACTCGAACAAAAGCGACAGAGACTACAAGAGCTTCGACAGCGGCGGTTGAACGTGGGCAGCGAGATCGCGGTGGCTAAGGATGATCCCCAACCGGTGCCTGAGGAGAAACGGGCCACAAAAGTCGACGCTTCGGTGCAAGTCAAGAAGTTTGTGGAGATCACCAAATTCGATAAAAGCGTTCAAACGGACAGATTGGTGGCCGAGGAGGCCCCCGAGGAGCCAGAACCTCCAATTGAGGAGGTGGTGCCGTTTTCGGTGGAGATAGCGCGGGATTTCGACGAAATAAGGCTCAATTGGGCCTTGGAGTCCACCATGATCTTGCTCCATGAAATCTTTACAGACCGCCAGCCCCCCACCGCGCCCCCCACCGATGAATGTGTGAGTTTGTTAGCAGAATATGCCATTTCCGAGCCGTCGGTACAACTCGATTGCTTCGAAGACCTCATATGTGTGATGTTTGATACATCCATCATTGTGTTTCACAATAAGAAGTTGGTCCCCACTAAGGTGCTACAGAGCAGCACTTCTATCTCCAAGGTAAGGTTCGCTGGTCGCACAAAGGTCGTGGGGGGGTTGAAGAACGGAAAACTCGTAGTTTGGGATTTGAATGAAGACGACTCGATGTCAAGTCCTCCGAGTTACACCCACAACTTCCTCCATACGGACCAGATCACTTCTATTCATGTTCTAGAGTCACTCGTGGTAACCACATCCAGTGACCGAGTGAATTTCTGGTCAGTCAATTTTTTGGCTTATCCTCAGCTTAGCGTGCGATTACACCATGAATTGACTAAGCCGGTGTGTATAAGTGATGCTGTCATTGTGGGAGAGGCCCTCACGGCAGAAAAGTACATTGACCAGGTCGTTGTAGCGGAATCGGGCCTTAAAAGAGTGGTTAATGACGAAAAACGCAACTTCGTTCAGTCGACTATTGATACTACTCCCGTGAAATCCGTGATTTTCGTCGGTTCCAAGGATGATACTCCGATTTTAGCTGGGTGTGCTTATGATTTCAACATCTACATCTATAATATGTCCACACGAATATCGAAAATCGCCACAGACTACATAGTTCTCGGACTATGTCCACATTCGAAGCTGCCGTTCCAATTTTGCAGCTTTGGACGGCGACTAGATGGCAGCGGAGTGCTAGAAATATGGGATTTGACTAAAGACATGCATTCGGCAGCTGTAGTCATGAATATCGACGACGTTATGTGTTTAGGTTTCAGTGGAAGTAATGTCGTGGTGGGAACCAAGACCGCAGTATCCGTGTACAGCGTAGAGATGGTAGGCGAAACCAAGTATAATATCCATGATATCATCTAATGTACATTAAAAGGAGAATATTTTATTCTTTGGAGCGATGGTTATGGAACCACCGATCTCCGTCTCTTTGTTTTGTTGTGAAAGGGTAATCTTGTCGCTTGTTGCGAGTACGAGCAACTCGAAGAAACATTTGGAAGCCTCGCGTTTCATGCTGACCGACGTGCGTGTAATGGTGCCTAAAGGAACCGGATTCTTCAAGTCAGCATCCACTATTTCGGTAAAGGTAGGATTGGTGGCGGATTTGATGATATTGGCGATTTGAGTGGTGGATTCCGTGGCATCTATCTGAAGGTCAATGGTTTCAGGCTCCTGTGGTAACGTCAAGTCGAAATTCAAGTCGTCGAATGCAAAGTCGTCAAAATCCTGTGGCTGGTCACCTGACTGGTCGAAAGATGGGTCGATATCCTGAGTCTGGTCCTCGGCATCTTGGTTTTGTGTCTTTTCTTGTTGTGATAACTCGTGGCTCAAATTAACCAACGCACTGTTTATATCGAATTTCATTCTCTTTCCACACAACTCGTTGATTAAATCACATTTTTCTCGGTCATTCAATCTGAAACTCACGTACTGGTCCCTCCAGTTTCCCTGAAGTTGTAAATTTTGGAACGACTTGAGATCATTTACAGTTATCGTGAGATCTTCGTCAACTTGGAGCTTTCTTTTATTGGTCTTGATGCCGTTTTCCATCAAACCCACTTTTTTAATCTTTTCCCTTGCTTCAGGTCGCGTACCTGAGGTTTCTTCTGGAGCAGGTTGTTGTGTGAGGTCCTTTTGTTGCTCAGGCTGCTTCGGTAACTCGTCAATGGTCTCTAATGTGGGAATGTCTCTCCCTAAATCCAAAATTGAATGATCGGATAATCCTGGCTCCACGTCTCTGCCCACCTCTATTGACTTATCTAGATCCAAGTCGAAGTCGATATCAACGTCCACGTCAAACTCGGCAGTGTTGTGCTCGAACATAGGCTCTTCAAACCTACCGTATTCCACTGACATCTCGTTATTCAAATCTATTTGTGCCTGGCTGTTCAACTGTGAGGCTATATTTTGGTGGATCTCATTGTCGCTGACGTTTTTCTGAGCTTCAGAGTCAAATACAAAGTCCGGCTGATACAACAAGTCATGGTCGGTGATTCGATCAGGTAATATTATGTGATTCACGTTCAAAACGTTTCTGCTGGACACGTTCGACTCTAGCGTTGAACCAGTGGCTAGCTTGAATGAATGTTTAAGCTTGTACAAGATATCCTGTACATCGTCAAGCAAATACTTGGTCTTTCTTGAATATATCTTGACTATACCTAGCAAAAGCTGCCCTGATAATCGAAGGGTAATAGTGTTGTCATCGAGAAGATGTGACGACTCAATCAAGTTGGTGTTGAGTAATTGTTTTTTGGTCAACTTCTTCTCGAAGTTGGAAGCGATCCATATCTGGGATAATGGTCCTTTCAAGTCCATGTTGTAGATTGAAAGTAAAGTTTTCGCGTTTGATCGCGTTTGGTATCGCGACGTGAGTCCCGTACACCACATCCGTACATTCGAGGGTGACTTAAATATCCGGGTAACTTCGCAGCTACTCCAAAATTCGACTGTAGCAGACTGCTAATAATAATGAGTTTGGAGACCAAATTGAACGAATGTCTTAACGACGTTTTAAGGTCAGCAGGATACATGTTTGAGATCATCAACAAGAATAAACGACAGAGTAACTTCATTACGGGGACGAACAATCAATTAATTCCCCCTATAATCACAGCACAACTTGGAAGCAGTATAAGTAAATTTGACGACTTGCTAGACGAAACCATGGGCAGATTCGACGATGCTCGATGGTGCATTGAAAACATGGTAGAAAGTAAACAGAAGCAAGTTGAAATGCTCAAGGAGAAGGAAGAAAGACAGAAAAGATTAAAGGAAGAAGAGCTCCGTAAAGAGGAATTACGAAAAGAAGAACTTCGGAAGGAAGAGCTCAGAAAAGAAGAAGCCCGGAAGGAGGAGCTCAAAAAAAAAGAGCTCATAAAGGAGGAGTTAAGGAAACAGGAATTGCAGAAAGAAGAGCAAAAGAAGGAAGATTCGAGGCAAGACAAACCTGTGGACGAAAACAAGGACGATTTTGATTTCATGCAGTTCGATTTCATCAACGACGTGGGAAGTAACATCCCCAACCCCTCCGATATTTTGTCTTCGATTGACTACGATTTGGGCTTGAATCCCGAGAAGAAAGCCGAGAATAACGCCAATAACAGCAACAGCAATTCGAACACTAGTGCAGAGAAGAACATCGAGGACTTGGACATTAATAATATTTTAGGCAAAAACGACTCGATTTTAGATGGCTTGAACATGAGCTTGTTGGACGAACAGCCGCAGAATTTGGATGTGGAGGAGGATTTCGATGTAGACAACTTCCTCAACCAGTTTGACAATTAGGCGAGGAGGACTTTGAGACGATGTATGTACATTTGTATGTAATGAATAACGATCCAGTACTATGTAAAGATTCTGATAGGACTAGAGTGATGAACTAGATTCATTCTATCTATTAAACATTGAGAACGACGCAACGACACAGATAATGATGCAACGACCGCAATAAACAGCCATTCGCATGGCAATGACCCAAATAAACAAACAGAGGGCTCATGTAGCTTACTACCTGCTGTGAGTGGCCAGAATTGCCCATCAGCAGTCGCAGCTATGTACCCGCACTCTCACACAGCCTTCCTAAAAAGGAAGTCTACAACATCCAATGAAATCCTCAAAATCTCAACACCGAAAGTTTTTCACTCAATCAATCTTCTAAAATATGTTCAGATCATTACGTACAGTTAAAGCTCCAATCAAGAGCATTGTTAGAACCTATGCCACTGAAAGTGATGGCTTGAAGTTATCCTTGGCCTTGCCCCACCAAACCTTATATTCCAACAGTGAAGTTGAACAGGTTAACGTACCATCAGTCAACGGAGATTTAGGTATATTGGCCAACCACATACCAATTATCGAACAATTGAGACCAGGATTGTTGGAAATCATCACCAAATCCGGAGAAACCGAAACCTACTTCGTTTCCGGGGGTTTAGCTACCGTCCAACCAGGTAACAAATTGACCATAAGTGCCATCGAAGCATTCAAACCAGAGCAATTCGACATCAGTGAAGTCAAAAATTTAATCACCGACGCCCAAAAAAGAGCCTCTTCCACTGACGAAGTTGTGAGTGCCGAAGCCAATATCGAATTGGAGGTTTTGGAAGCTTTGCAAACTATCGCTAAATAGAGTACCATATCATACAAAAGACTAGATCAACACGAACCCCCACATTTCTCTTCCGCGGCGAGTTCATTGACTGCAGTGAAATTGTATAGCCAAATGCATTTTTCGTTAATTTTGTTTACCCCCCATTTCCCCCATCCGGTTGCCCCACTTTCTCAAAACTGCCCCTGTTTTCTGCACCAGTTACAAGCGCCGCCGCCGCCATGCACCTTGTCATGCACGCTTGGGTGCCCCACCTCTCGTATATCTCATGATCGGGCGATCCCGCCGCCTTGGTGGAATTTTACCGAGTATTAATGAGTTTCTGGTGCACCGTAAATACCGGAAAGATTGAGAGTATAAATATGGGCCATTTCCCCATAATTTATTTTTTTGAACAATTGAATTCTTTTGACCAATTGACATGAAGAATCCATCGTTAGTGTTGAACAAGGTCGACGATCTTAGTTTTGTGGACTACGACATAAATGAAAGTTTGGGTGATAACGAGGTTTTGATCTCCAATATCACCACGGGGATCTGTGGCAGTGATATCCACTACTACACCCACGGCAGAATCGGGGATTTTGTGTTGCTTGAGGGTAAACCTTTGGTTATGGGACACGAGTCCAGTGGTATAGTGACCGAAGTGGGACCCAAAGTCACCTCGTTGAAGAAAGGCGATAGAGTTGCGATCGAGCCGGGATTGCCATCAAGGTTTTCTGACGAGTACAAGTCGGGCAGATACAATTTATGCCCCCACATGGCATTTGCAGCCACCCCATCCAAAGAGGGGGTTGCCAATCCCCCCGGGACCTTGTGCAAGTATTATAAGGCGCCTGAAGATTTTTTGGTCAAGTTACCCCCTTCGGTCTCGTTAGAATTGGGGGCTTTGGTGGAGCCGTTAACCGTGGGTGTTCATGCATCAAAGTTGGCCAGCATCAAATTTGGTGATGTCGTGGTTGTGTTCGGGGCCGGTCCTGTGGGTTTATTAGCTGCTTCCGTGGCTACGTTATTTGGAGCTTCCTCGGTGATGGTGGTGGATATTTTTGATGCAAAATTGCAAATGGCCAAGGATATTGGTGCTGCAAGTCACACCTTCAACTCCAAAACCGAAGGAGATGCCACCAAGCTTGTTGAAAAGTTGGGCCAGCATCCAACGGTGGTGTTGGAATGTACCGGGGCTGAACCATGTATTCAGTTGGGAGTTTTGGCTTTGAAAGCCGGTGGTCGTTTTGTACAGGTCGGAAACGCTTCCGGCTACGTCAAATTCCCAATCACCGAATTCGCAACCAAAGAACTCACGTTATTTGGGTCTTTCAGATACGGTTATGGTGATTACAAGACATCAGTGGCTTTATTAGACAAGAATTATAGAGATCCTTCGAAGAAGTTGGTTGACTTTGAACACTTAATCACTCATAGATTTGAGTTTAAAGATGCTATCAAGGCCTATGATACGGTTAGAGGGGGAAACGGGTGTGTTAAGTGTATCATCAAGGGTCCGGAAACTCCTTTATAGGCATATTGAAGACACGTTTTATAGTTTTGTTTGCCTCGAGTGACTTCTTTCCTCTCCAAAACTTTCTTTCGTACTGCCATATTGCTCGACATCAGCTGATTCTCGTGGCTCTATTTTGGTTCTGTTGAGGTAGTGTATGGAGTTCAGTATCAGGGATCACGCCAGATCCAAACTGCAGAGAAAACAGAGGAAAAAGCAGAGACAACCACGGAGAAGAAACCTGCGGCTCATGTTTTACAAACCATATCCTTTTTGGTAATAGTTGACAGCCACTTTGTCGCCAGATTTCAAGCCGTTGATCTTGACAACTTGTTCGTCACCAGGGAAAATATCAAAACCATTGTCATGAATAAACAAGTCGCTTTCCACCGAGATCTCCACTCCCTTGACGGGCTTATCGGAAGATAATCTGACTTGGCCGTCTTCAACTTTTATCGACACATGTCTCCCGGGAAACTTCAAGTATTTCAATGGCTGGGGCCAATCTGCTGCACTAGCTATGATTTTATTGTCACTGTCGACAATTCTGCTATAAACAACCACCGGGATCTTGTTGGTGACCTTGTGCTGTTTGACAAACTCTGAGGTCTGGTTAGCCTTTAAAACCACCGGGTGGTCGTCCAAAGTCTCAAATACTTCTCCGGTTGAAACATTGTAAATATCAACCTTCAAAGTGCCCGGAACGTCGTTGATGGACGAATTTACCCCCCATATGTCGACATTATAATGAATTTCTCTATAGTCGAAAGGTGCGCCTTCTTTTTGGTCTACGTCAAGATTGGGGTCGGGCTTTTTCCATTGATTCCGGTACATTCCTACCCCTATAGGCTTGGATTCCCGTTTTACCGAGTAATATGCTAATTTAGGCCTTTTATAGAAGTCAACGAGCGACCAACTAGCCACAGGCCAACAGTCGTTGATCTGCCACACTATTGCTCCTCCACTGAACCTTTTACCTTCGCCCCTCCACTCACGTCTCCAGCACCTATAAGCGTATCCGAGACACTCTGATTGCATCAATTGCGTGGCATAGATCCATGAGTCGAGATCCAAACCCTCGACTTTAATGTTCTCAATGACATAAAGGGCTAATCTTCTTTCAAAGCCGTCGGACTTGTTGTGATGGTCAACAAGGTAAGATTGGGGGTATAACTCCGTCTTGTCAGTAATACACTGCTCATATGTCTTGCGGCTCGGCAAGGCCTCCATTCCGAACTCGGAAACGAATCTGCCTCCCAATCTATACCAATCCTGATACTTTTCTTGCGTTCCGTGCCAAACATTCCACTGATGAAGGTCTCCCTCGGTGGGATCGGCGGTCTCGCTGCCTCCCCAAGGCGAACCGGGATGGTAGGGGACTTCTTCGAGGTATTTCTTCATCAATACAGGAAATGTGCCTTCATACAAGGTTCTAGCAGGAAAATCGGTATGAGAGTAATCTCCGGATAAATCTTCCTTGTCCCACGTCAACTTACGTTGTTCAGCGACCTGGTAGTCCTCGTTGTTTCCCACAAACAACGCCAAAGAGCAGTGGTTTCGAATCCTTTTCAATTGGCATTTGACTTCTTCACTCACCAAATCTACAAATTTCTTGTATCCCGGATATTGACCACATGCAAACATGAAATCGTGCCAGATTAAAATCCCCAAACGATCACATTCCTCGTAGAAGATGTCTTGTTCATAGTAGCCTCCTCCCCAGATCCTCACCATGTTCTGGTATCCGTCAACTAACAATTGTAACCATTGGGTGTAATCTTTGTGGGTGAGCTCGGTTTGGAACGAATGAGCCGGAATCCAGTTGGATCCTGAGGCATATACAGGAACATCGTTGACCTTAAAGTAGAAACTGGCCCCCTTTTGGTCTTTGAACGATTCCTGCACCAATTCTACTTTCCTCAAACCGATTTTCTTGTTGATTTCATGCACCACTTCGCCATCGATCAACGAGAACTTGAAATTGTAGAGATATGGAGTGCCATGACTGAATGGAAACCACAATTTGGGGTTTTCAATGATAAACTTGGTGGAATTCTGTCCATTGTCCACTTTGCTGCTGTGTTTGATGATATTTCCGTCGGGATCAGTAATTTCAATCGCCAAAGTTAAACTTTTACTGGTGGAAATATCCGTCTCGACGTCAATATCGACATTTTCATGAACTTTAGTCTTAACATATACGTCGTTGATGAAAGAATTGTATCCAATGAACTTCACCGGACGATAAGGACCACAGGTCATGAAATTGGGGCCCCAATCCCATCCGTAATGATATTGAGCTTTTCTGATTTGCATTCTGCTGCTCTCTCCATTGAACCCCACCGCTTTGAAATGCTTAGCCTCGAGGGCCCTGGCAATGAATATGGCGGCTTTGAAGTAGATTCTCAACACATTGGGTCCTTTCTTGACCTTTTCAGTCACATCTACTGTATACTCCACAAACATGCTTTCTGTGGTCAAAATCTTCTCCTCGTTCAAGAAAACATCAGCGAAGGTGTCTAAGCCCTCAAAAACCAACTTGTAGTGATCGAAACCGCCATCATTGACGAACGTGCTCTTGTACTCCCAATCTTTCTCTCCAATCCATTGAAGAGATTTCTCATTATCGTCCTCAAAAGGAGGGGGGATCTCGCCGTTGTGGAATAGATCCGGGTGAATTTCCGTGGTAGCTCCCGGTCTACTATTTTTCCACTCGGTTCCGTCAGCCGGCTTATACTGCCAATGGTCCAAAGTGATTAATTTCATCTTTGTTAACAGATTTGGGGAAATCGGGGTCTTAAATGCGAAACATGGGGATCGCTGAATGCGGTAATGTCTCCATGGCGGCCATATTACCGCATTGGTAACGGAAAATACATATCGGGGGAGTGGCCCCACTGATCATTTCCTGGGAATCCTCGGAGGTGAATGGGATGATTCCATTGCAAATGCAGCATTGATTCTCCTCTCGGCCGTGGAGGCGGTGTAGCCAGGTGGGGCATTATTATCGGTAGCGGGGTGGTACCGCGCACGACTCCACCCCTCGTATTATTTCGTTGGCAGGCCGGGGCCAAGATTGGCGTAATACCCGGTTGGCGGTTAGTGCCGCATATAAGGTGACGTAGCGCGCTTGACTTATTTATACCGCGCATTTGACAGCTCCCCCAGCATGAAATTGATCCTCGATAAGTTCTTGTTATTTGGAGACTCCATAACCGAATACAGCCATAAACCCGACAGCTTCGGCTGGGGTGCCGCACTAACCAATGCCCTTGTCCGAAAAATGGATGTTGTTGTTCGGGGGTTCGGTGGCTACAACTCCAACCATGCGAGATACTTGTTACCGGCCGTACTCAATAGTGATGATTTTAAGATAATGACGATCTTTTTCGGCACTAATGATGCTGCTCTTAACTTCCAGCACGTGCCTTTGCAACAGACCCAGAAGAACATCGCTTTTTTGATTGGATTGGCCAAGTCCAAGGGCATCAAAGTGATTGTCCTTGGACCGGGACTTCACGATGCCAAGGTGACACTGGTCGGTAACCCTAACTCCGAACCCTTATCCACAAACAGGAGGTACAAACTGTACTGCGACGCCATCGGGAAGGTTTGCAGACAGGAAAATGTCCCGTTTATTCCCCTCTTTGACATTCTTCAGCAAAAGTCGGGGTACACAGAAGCTCAACTCTTGAATGAAGAGCAGGAGGATTTGGCCCAGTTTTTGGCCGACGGCATCCATTACAATGGCGAGGGCAACAGAGTGATTTTCGAAGAGACCTTGAAGGTTTTGAAGGAACACTATCCCGAGTATCATCCCGAAAACGTGCCCATGAGATTACCAGGTTACAGCACCATAGATAACGACAATCTCGCATCTTTGAACGACTTTCTCGACAAGGACTGATAGAAATAGAGGTTGTATATATGTACAACATATGCATTCATATGAATTTTGATCGTAGACCTTTCTAATTAAATACTTTTATTTTGGTAGAATGACTAAGAAATCCTAATCAAGGATTGCTGAAAGGCTCGAGGATCTGACAGTAGAACCCACTGTGGAATCCGCTGTTGAGGTCTCGCTGCCTCTTCTCTTTCTGTCGTTGATGTATAATTGCAAGCTCATACTCCTCACGTCTCGAAACACCCAGAACACCACTGCCCCGTCGAAATCATCATCCCTCATGAGTTCACTGGTTTGTATGAATTCTTTAACCTCGGTATCTATGGGCTCGTACTCCTCCCTCTCGAAGTTGGTGTTGAATTTCCGGTTGAAGAACTGTAAAGTAAATCTGAACGTTTCAAACTCCATTTCGTTGTAGAGTTGCAACAACAATTTGGCGGTGTAGATCTGGGAATCGGCAATTACCGACCATCTGGTGACTAGCTCGGAGGTTACTCTGAAGTTGCTGATCGCCATGCCACTTATAAAGTGGTATAACCCGGGAACGGCACAAATAGCGGAGATTTCCCCCAATTTATGGTCTGTTACCATCGCTGTGTAGTAGGTTATCATCAACATGTTGTGGAGAATGTGTAAAAGGAACGCCTCGGGGGTGGACAAGAGGGTATCCTTGACCACTATCAAATTCTTGCTCAATTTAGCTGGAAATAATAGCATATCGAACTCGAACTGGAGGAAACTAGAACGCCGGGCATCGTATGTCATGGTACTATCATGCAATAGCCAGATCAACTCGTACAAGAAGATATTACAGCTCAAGAACTGGTAGTTATATGCATCCACGTCCATCGACAGAAAGATTTCCGAGGAATTGTGGATAATTGACCTGTCGGTGATCAAATTTGATTCGGTAAATAGGGCATTCCAGGCATCCACGCAAAGCGCAGCAGCTAACAAGTTGACGGGAAGCTCCTGGCTCTGATTTAGGTCAATAAACGCCATTAGCGCATCCCGAATGAGCTTCTTGGGGATTATTGTCCGAGACGGTAAAAGGAAAAAGCACGACAACTTGATAGGGTCCCATTCGATGTCTTGTTTCAAGTAGCCGTTCAAAGACTGGTAGAAAAAATACACTGCCGACTCGGGAATTTCGTTTTTACTGGAAGAAACCGCCGACACATGGATACAGCATTTGGAGAAATGGTCGAGGTGGCCGAACATATCGTGGTGCACAAACGGGGTATATGGCTCGACATTTTCCACGTAAAGCAGATATTCCACCTGGTTGTCGCCTGGGCTGTTCGGCTGGCTGTTCAGATGATCCACCTGATTTTTCACCGGACTTATTTGCACTTGATTGTACTGATACTCGGGAGTGGCGGGGTTGGTCCACGGAACGGGTTTTTCCTCGTTATCTTGAACTGTCTTGTTGTACTGTTCCATGGTGAAGGGGTCAATCTGGTCCAAAAACGTCCCCGTGTACGACGAAAGGTTCTTTGAGGTGGTGAGGTCCACCATGGCCTCATCTTTCTTGTAGACCTTCTTCTTTTTGTGTTTTTTGTCCTGGTGCACCAACTTGTGGTCGAAAATGCACTCTCGATTGTGCTGTCTACATCGTTCGCAGACGTTCTGCTTGTGCAATACCACACATTTGATCTTTCGTTTTCGACAGAAGCTACAAGCCTTGAGGAGTTTGAAGGTGGACCCTTGGAATTTCTGGTCTGGTCTTCCACCGTCGATCATCTTGTTGATATGTACCGCTTGGTGCTTCATGGGGTTTTTTCCGCCTCGCCGTGTATCTCACCGCCGTAACCGCTTCGATTTTGAGCTGAATCTGGTGATGCGAAAATTAATCTGGGGAAATAGAGGAGATGGCCACCGTGACAAGGGCAGATGTTGACTCGAGAGCCGTGGCGAATAGGTTTCGGTGGATTTCAAATTAGAACCATTTATTGAATCCAAATAATTTATCACACTACGTGGCTAATGACCACGCAATTAGGCCATGAGGACGACTACATTCAGATGGTAATTGCAGACGGCGCTCGCAATAAAACTCGAGATAATAGTCGCAAATAAGGAATTGAGATTTGGTATAAAGGTTCTCGCTGCGGGCGGTTTGAGAATTGCGGGGATTTGGAACGTGAACACAAGTCAATTCCAATCGGTAGATTCAGTAAAGCGCTGAAGGTCTTATAACCTGTACCAATTACCTGTACTCATTAAAGTCAGCTCAGAATATGTGGTGGAAAGAAGCATCCATCTACCAGATCTGGCCCGCGTCGTTCAAGGATTCTAATGGCGACGGAATCGGAGATATCCAGGGGATTATTTCCAAGCTTGACTATGTTAAGAACCTAGGAATCGATGTCATTTGGTTGTCTCCCATGTACGACTCGCCCCAGGACGATATGGGGTATGATATCAGTGATTATGAGAAGATATACCCCAAATACGGTGATTTGAACGACATGCAACAGTTGATCGATGGCTGTCATTCCCGAGGCATGAGATTGGTGTTGGATTTGGTGATAAACCATACTTCCAGTGAACATAAATGGTTCAAAGAATCCCGTTCCTCCCTCGACAATCCCAAGAGAGACTGGTATATCTGGAAGAAGCCTCGTTACGATGAACACGGTGTCAGACATCCTCCCAACAACTGGTTATCGTATTTTTCCGGCAGCACCTGGGAGTACGACGAAGCTACCGATGAGTATTACCTCCATCTTTTTGCCAGAACTCAACCAGATTTGAACTGGGAGAACGAAAGCTGTCGGAAAGCTATTTACGACAGTGCCTTGAAGTTCTGGTTCGAAAAAGGGATTGATGGGTTCAGGATTGACACCGCAGGAATGTACTCCAAGGACCAGAGGTTCTTGGACGCTCCCATTGTTTTCCCTGACAATGAGTTCCAGCCATGTAAGATATATCACCAAAACGGTCCCAGAATCCATGAGTTCCACCAGGAAATGTTTAGAGATGTTACTTCCAAATACGATGCTATGACAGTGGGAGAAGTCGGCCACTGTTCTCGAGAGGAGCTATGCAAGTATGTTGGAGCCACCAGGGGAGAAATGAACATGATGTTCTTGTTTGATATGGTTGAATTGGGGTCTGACCCCTTGGATAGATTTCGGTATCATCAGTTCACATTACCGGAATTTAAGCAGTCTGTCATCAGACAAAGCGAATTTATTGGTACTACTGATGCCTGGACCACGGTTTTCAATGAAAACCACGATCAACCAAGGTCTATCACGAGGTTTGGGAATGACAGTGACGAATTTCGGGTCAAAAGTGGGAAATTATTGGCATTGCTCCAAAGCACTTTGAGTGGTACGTTATTCATCTACCAGGGCCAGGAAATAGGAATGGTTAATGTCCCCAAGTCCTGGTCAATCGAAGAGTATTTGGATATCAATTCCATCAACTACTATCATGAGCTCGTACAAAAGTATCCAGGCGATCAAGCCAAACTCGATGAGTTCTTGAAGGTGCTTAACCTCCTTGCTAGAGACAATGCTCGTACCCCAGTTCAGTGGGACGATAGTGAATACGCTGGGTTTTCCTCCGTGAAACCCTGGATGAGAGTTAATGACAACTACAGGGCCATAAATGCTGCTTCCCAAATCAATGATGAAGAATCTCTTTATAAATTTTGGGGAAGATGCTTGAAACTTAGAAAGAGCCAGAAGTCTTTGATTTACGGTTCACTTGAAGTATTAGATGTAGACAACGAAAACACCTTCGAGTTCATCAAGAAATATGAAGGTGTATCGATCTACGTGGTGTTGAACTTCTCCCTCCGTGTAATCGAATTCAAGCCCAAGCCTGAATGGAAGTTGTTGATTTCCAACGGGGACAGTGGTGACAAATTCGCTGCTTACGAAGGTAGAGTCTATCTTGTGTAAATACATGGCTATAACTATATAATGAACATGCGGTTCTCTATCGGCTTGGTATCCTGATACTCTATCGCTGGTAGGGGTTGAATTTCAAATATGAAGATTCGGGAGGAGCCGGGGCATAATAACCATCGTCAAAAGCTTCAATTGAATCATTCAAGTAGAATCCCACTAACACCACCCCGTAGATCAACATGAGGATAACGCCCTTGAAATAATTAGATTTGCCTTCAGCATAAATGTAAGTGAATAGATAGATTGAAATGAATGTGGCGATAATGTCCCAACGAGGGAACACAAGGGGAAACAACTGCAACGGATCGTTGTAGCCGGTGAAGATCGAGTAAATGGCCAAAACGGGGATTTGGATAAGAACCACTTGTAAAGCATACGCCGTACCGATTTCCATGGAAAGAGCAACGTTTCCCCCGACGGCGAATGAAATGGCGTTGATGAACTCCGTCGTATTGGGAACAAGCGCAAACACTGTTAAGCCGAGGAATTTGGGGTTCAAAGGATATGATTTGAGCACATCGTCTACTACATCGACCAAGATTTCGGCAATCACCGCATAAAGAATGGTGGTGCTTATAAGGATGATGGTGGACTTTGACCTGGACCAATTGGGCGCATCGTGGCCTCCTCCCTCTGCTTCTTCTTCCATCACGCTCGCTTTGGGTAACATATCCTTCTTTGGGGTTATGTCTTTGTGTCCGGGAGTCGGGGGTATCCTTCCGGGGGTCAAAAGATCTCTGAGAACGTCTTTGTGCGGTTCTTTTTGGAGCTCTTTCTGAGTGTCCTTGTGGCTCAAATCTTTAAGGTCTTTGGACTTTCTTTGTTTAGCGATATTGATGGTTGACGAGGAGGCCACAGGGTTCTTCTTCAAATCCCAAGGACTGGCTGCACTTTTACGCTTAACATCGATACTGGCAAGACTTGGAGACCTCAAGGACCCAAGAGACCCAATTTCCTCTTTTTTGTGGAGGTGTTCGGTAGTTGCCCATATGAGCGAAGCATGGCTTCTCAAGGTGAAGTATATTCCACAAAAATAGGCCAATAAAAGGGCCACAGCCACTATCAATGAAAACGGTCTGAGGAGATTGTAGTATAAAGCATCCAAGGCAAATGTAGGCTGAATGAAACGACATTTGGTGTAATCACCTCCAGCTATATCTTTACCAGTAGCTGCAGCATCAACTGTTTTACACCTGATTTCATAGCTGCCGTAAATCTGATAGAACAACGATGGGGCAAACATCGTCACCATACCGAATAATAACATTGTTGACGAAACCCCGGCTGATCTGGGATTATACCTTTGTGTCTTCCGCTTTAAGGCTCCACTACACATTGATAATCCAGGAAGAAGGAGCACTCCAGCCAACACGGAACCAATCATACCTCCCTCTACTATCTTGGCTTTAGACTGGCCCAAAGCCACGCAGTAAAGGAAAATTTCCACCACGCTTGAGAAAAATGCGTTGATGAACGCCCCAACACCCATAGAAGACTGGGCCGAAATCGAGGCCACGGCTTGGCCAATAAAAAATGCTAATGGGATGGTGGAAAAAAGACAGGCCAAAAACAAAAACCCGGGATCTGTTAATAGAATGTCCAAATGCAATTGTTCCCTCAAAACGTAAAAATCAAATATAACAAATATAACGGCAAACAACAAATTTATGAAAAACACATTGGTACCGTCGATAGTATACTTATAATAATGGAAGCCACAGCATCGGTAGGTACATAAAAGAATGGAATGATTGGGTTTTCTCTGCTCGGACTGGTGGCTATAATAATGCTTTTCGTCTTCAAAATGTAACGCCAAAGGATGACGTTTCAAATGTGAACAGATCAAATTGGTGATATTGGACATAGGAATCGTGAACACGATCAACCAGCACAAAGCTCCTACCAAGTAAAACACCGGCTGCATCACCCCATAAAAAATTAAATAAAACACGATTCTGGGCCAAGTCCAATTACCTCTGCCGAAAAACCGTGTCTTTATATTGAAATTATTCTCATCATCTTCGTCGTTATCGGCATCAACTGCTGCTGGATCGGCGTTTTCATCGTTCAAAAAGGTATATGCCTCTCTTAGAGGTCGCCCTTTATGGTCTTTTATCAAAGGCCGAGATTCATTTGAATTGGTCAATCTTCGGGGTGGTGCAAAAAATAATCGTCCCTCTTCTTCCAATCTCCATCTGTGGAATTCATTGATCGAAGACCCGTAAATATCGTCCTCCTCGATATAATTTTCGTCCTTGTTGAGCAAAACAAACTTGCCAAAGGGAAATATCCAGAACTTTCCCAAATTGTAAAGCAACTTGATATAAGACCTTGCATCTTTCCTGGCGCCGAATCCCGTGATCACAAATAGTATCACGGCACATCCGCAACATATGACATATAATAAAAGCCCCAAGGTGATTGACCACACGAAATTGGTCACAGAAACTGCCCAAGAGATCCCCGGCCGATGTTCAGTGTAATCGTGAATGTCCTCCTCGGCTCGGGTAGCAACTGATCTCTTCTTTTTGTACAAGGAAGGTTTCCAAATCTTTATACCAAAGGGATGAGTTGAATTGATGGCATTTTGTCTTTCCCTAAGATTTAACGACTCGATGGTTTGAGAAGATGACGACAGCTTTACCGATTCGTTGTCTTCTCCAGCATCTTCTTCACTCTCGATTTGCGGTGTAGCTACAGCCTCTCCGTCTCCGGTTTCTTCTCCCAAGTTCTCTAATATCCTCAAGTTCTCTTCGGCGCTTACAAGGTGGTGTTTGATATTATCCTCGATGGGGGTGGGAGTTACTTCCGGAAAGTAACTGGCGTTCTCCTCCCGCCTTTTCTTGAGCATAGCTTTCAATGCCGCATGGTAGCCCTCCAAATACTCTCGGTCGACCTTGGTATAATCGTCATCGGAGATTTCGTCATCAATATCGTCATCGACTGAGAACAATAATTTGGGTTGGCCCGAAGGCAATCGCTTCAAAAGAGGTCTCTTCTTCAACTTTCCCGAATGCTTTGGCTTTAACACATTGCCTGTTTGACTGCCGGCGGCGGAACTTCGTCCCTCCAGGTCCATTGGCGTCAATTTGGGAGATTTATCTGGCATATTGAACCCTTTCGTTTACCGCGAAACGGGACAATTGGTCCGCGAGGGGTTTGGGTGGGGGCGCGACCCCCCACCGTAAACGGTGGGGGTTTGAATTAAGCGTTAGACGAGCTAAAGTTACGATGCAAGAATGGCAGAACGCTCTAGGAAGATCAAAAAGCTTTGAGCCTCTAAAGCTCTCAAGATCCAAAGCTCCAAAGCTTTAAAGAGCGAAAACTAGAGGGAACTAGAGTCATATAACGGAAAAAAGGTCGAGGCAGTGGTCTTGGTCGTGTATTATCGCTCTAGTTCCTCATCCACTCCCCCCAATCTCCTTCCTTGGCCTCTAAACGACGACGAAGAAGCCTCGGTCTTATGTATCACAGGCAGCTGGCGATTCTGCTCCTTGAACGCAGTCGTCCGCACACTGTTGTTAGTAGGGTAATTGAGAGCATTGTAGAACCACAACGGAGCCTTTAAATAGCCCTTATCGAATATGGAGTCGGGAATGATGTCTGGGTGCACGGTATTGGTGCCCACCCTGAATTCTGGCTTCTGCGAATACGAGGTCGGGAACAAATTGTAAATAGGAATGGTATCACTCTGTACGCACTGGTACAAGTATCCCCCCACAATGCCAATACAGGTGTCAAAGAATGCAGGGTATCCGCTGGTAATAAGCTTTATGAAAAGGTTGAACAACGGCAAATAATAGGCCTTGATGGGAATGACACCCATGAAATTTATCATGGAGTTTTTCAGGTATCTCGACCAAAGATACCCTATGCAAGACAACATCATACTGTGATGAAATGGGTAGTGGTCGGGGTCGAAAAACCCGTAGATGGCGGTGATGACGACAATTATCGATCCAGTCAACAACGTGAAGAACAAGCAATCGGGGAAGTTGTTGTTGAACCGTCTTCTCTCCACGTTGTTGGCGAAAGTGTAGAAGAAGTAAATGTCCAAGATAGCATCGAATCGATGGTTGGAGATGATGCCGCTGGGGACGAGGAAACAGGTGAAGAACCGGTAACTCTCGCTCAATCCGATGGCCAACGATTTCAATTGTTGCACCACCGTCGCGGAATTAGCGATTCTTTTATATGTGGCCCCCCACACCTCCTCTAGCACCGTATAGGAGAACGTTAGGTCCATGGGTTCCACAAAGTCGATGGAGCAGGCCAAACACACCACCAATGTGGACACGGTGAAAAATCTCGTCACCGGGGGGATATTTCGGATGTTGTCGGCCAATGTGGACATGGGGGATGGCAGTTATTTCGGTGGAATGTGGCGGAAGGATTTCTGGTGATGTTCTCAAATCTCAAATCTCAAATCTCAAATCTCAAATCTCACAGCGCAATGAGTGTCAAGTTGGTGAGTTTTTTGATGAACGTCCCGCACGAAACGAGGGACAAGATAACGGTGGAGCTCAAGAATGGCAGCAGCGTCAAGGGGATAATATTGAACTGCTCGCCGACCATGAATTTGTCCATGGAGAACATCTCGTTGATGAACCCCAACAAGGACCCGGAGTTTTTACAGTTCATGAACATCAGAGGCAACCAGATCCGGCAAATCATTCTTCCGGACGAACTTAATATCGACCACATTTTGGAGATGGCTGGCTCCAACCGTGGAGGCAAGAAGGCCCGCGGGGGGGCCGTGGGGACTGCCAGAGGCCGAGGGGGAATTCGTGGCAGGGGGGGCATTCGAGGAAGAGGTGGGTTTTCTCGCGGGAGGGGTGGCAGAGGTACTTTTGGAGGCCGCGATAGTGGAAGGGGAAGAGGTAGAGGAATATCGGGCTCCAACTTACAGCCTTTATCCAATAGAAGAATCTAGGCTTTTCACAGTCCCTTAGAATTCAGAAAATTCAGCCAGAAAATTCCAGACAGGAGATTTTAGTGCGGTAGTTTCAGTGGAGGAGGTTTCAGTGGAGGAGACTTCAGTGCACAAGATCCCTGTTCACAGGGTTTGCGTCCTGAAACCCAAACTAGAAAGTTCCGGCACTCTCCAATATAATGTGCATAGTGTAATATTAAACTTGTTAGTGCTCTGAGACTATTCATTCTATTTACAGCTTCGTTTCTGTCCTGTCGCAATTCTCTACCACCAAGTCCTTTGGCTGGCCCTCCTCTTCTTGATGATCTTCTTATATTCCGGTCTGTGCTCCAAAATGATCTTATCCATGTCTTTAATGGCATTATTTCTGGCATCAACTCTCTCAGGCATCGTCCTTTCCCATTTATGCTTCTTAAATCTTAACATTCCCCTCATGAAGTTCTTGTTGTCGTATTTGTCCTGGTAGAATTTTCTGGGCAAAGGAGGAATCAAGTCCTGAATTCCGAACTTGTAGCTCAATTTGAATAAATCAGCAGACCTCCTTAAGGAATACTTGGGTTCTTGCCAGCGTCCGGTTTCAGGGTTTTTATTTGGTAAAAAGGGGTTCATTTGAGGATCATCGATGGTTGATGGTTTCTCGCTGTAGTTCTTGAACGGTCTGGGGGGGTATTTCAAGAAGAATCTGTGGAGCTTGGCAGGAAGTTTGCTGAAGGCTTCCTTAGCTGTTACTGACATGGTTGAAAATTTTTGCACCGCGAAATTCCCTAATCAATTGGTGGGGAGCTCCCTACGCCATAGACGTCGCGGCCCTCCGGCCATCCCCACTAAATTATCCCATCCGCGATGACTCAACCCATGAAGACCTACACAATAGTCGTCAAGCTTGGGACGTCGTCGTTGGTAGATGAGACTACCAGGGAGCCCAGGTTGGCTAACATGTCTCAATTAGTGGAAACCATGGTGAAGTTGCGTCGGCAAGGCCATAAGATCATCATTGTGTCCTCGGGTGCTATCGCCGTGGGCATGAAAGCCATGGGGTTTTCCAAAAGACCGGAAAAATTATCCCAGGTCCAGGCCCTCGCCTCCATCGGCCAGGGAATATTGATAGGGTTGTTTGACAACTTGTTCCGACAACTAGCCCAGCCCATCAGTCAGATTTTGATTACACGTAACGATATTGTGGATTTCACTCAGTACCGCAACGCTGTCAACACCATTAATGAGGTGTTGGAGATGGGAGTTATACCCATTGTCAATGAAAACGATACCTTGTCGGTGGCAGAAATCAAGTTTGGCGATAACGATACCCTATCGGCGATCACTGCCGGAATGATGCATGCAGACTACCTATTTCTAATGACCGACGTGGAATGCTTATACACATCGAATCCTCGAACGGACCCGGAGGCCAAGCCCATTGTGTTGGTGGACAATATCGAAGAGTTAAACGTTAGCACCGACACCGCCGGGGCCAGTGGGGGGTCTAGTGTGGGCACTGGTGGCATGACCACCAAATTGATTGCGGCGGAATTGGCCAACAGTGTGGGTGTCACCACCATAATATCGTTGTCGAGCCATCCCCAGTACATCTTGGATATCGTGGCTGATATCCAGGAGTCGGAGGCGTTGCCCATCGACGAACTGAGGTCACGACTCGAGTTGAAGATCGCCAACAAGGAGATTCCTCGCCATACTCGATTCTTGGGTCTTCCTCGGAAAGCCATGATCAAGTCCGACAAGAAATTCTGGTTGCTCCACGGCCTCAAGACCAAGGGGGAAATCATCATCGACAAGGGCTGCTACCAGGCCTTAACCCGCAAGAACCGGGCCGGGCTATTACCGGCGGGGATTCTTCAGGTGGTGGGGACGTTTCACGAGAGCGAATGTGTGGCCATAAAGTATTTGGAGAACAGCCTTTCTTCCGTCAACGACGCCGTTCCCGTCGGCCAATGCCGAGTCAACTACAGCTCGGTGGAGATCTCCATGATTAAAGGGTGCAAAAGTAACGAGATCGAAGACATTCTAGGGTACGCGGACTCGGAATATGTCGCCCATAGAGATAATATCGCCTTCCCCCCTTTGGTGCCCCACTAACCCGCGCGCCATCGCCTCCCGGTCGCATTCTCCCCAAATCATCACTGATCTCTCAATAAACGTTATCGCGAACTTTATGCGTCTTCCACTAAAGCCACCGTATAAGACTCGACGGTTGATCACCGGTTCTGACCTAAAAGACGGCGAGAAGTTCACGGCAGTCAATTGCTTCGAGTCGAATGTTTATGTGGGCACAAATTTGGGACAGGTGCTACACTTCCACCGGTTCGATGATAGTCCTCAATACATCTTAATATCCCAACAACAGCTACGAAAAGCGGCGGTGACAAAGATACTTGTGTTGCCTGCCACGAATAAGGCGGTGGTACTATGTGGTGGGTCTATGGGATTGTACCAGGTGCCAGAATTGACGCCGTTGCAATCCGGAAAACTCAAAGAAATCGTGGGGATTGCACCGTTGAACGATAAAGACATAATGGTATTGATGAAACAGAAAATCAAGATTGTGCGGCTTCAGGAAGACGTATTGCCGGTAGGAGAGATCAAAGACATAGCGCCTGTGCAGGCGGTTGGCCACAGGTCCAACAAAGCCCTTACCATCGCCAGTAATAACGAATATGAGATGATCAACTCAAACTCCAAAACACCGTTGTTCCAGTACTCCGATGACGACTCGGTCAATCCCAACATTGTACGGTTCCAGGCTCGAGATACGGACCAGGAGGAGCTTCTTTTGACCATAAAGTCCGACGGTAATACCTCAATCGGGATGTTTATCACCGCCAATGGCGAGCCCACCAGAGGGACCTTGACCTGGATAGACAAGGGATATCCAAATAACGGTGTTGCTGTTCAGTGGCCATACGTATTTGCGGTCTTTGGCAATCAGTTGGTGGTGTCGTCGTTGGTTGATTTGGATGTTAAGTGCAGTGAAGAGATCGTAGGAGTCTTGCAGGATTTAGGAACTGCAGCTTCTGTGCACGACGACAATTATACCGTGGATGGCATCTGCAAAAAGCCTGTATCCAGTGATTTGGTGTTGCTTCGGGACAACGAAATCGACTTGTTATATGCCAATGAAGTGGAGGATCTTATTGATGATTTTGTCAAATGCATTGATGGTGAAGATGACGTATCGTTCACCAAGAGTGACGACGAATTGTATGGGCAATTGAGGACCTTGCATCATATATATACAAAAAACTACGACAAGGTGGCCGTTGACGACGCATCATTGAGTTTACTATTCTATTTGAATGGATCTGCGAGTCACATCTTCAACGGAAGCAAGAAAATTGCTGATTTGATCAAACCCCATCTAGGCCACGATTTCAGGGCCTTCTTCATCGAACGGGTCAGGGCTCAATACTTGACCACCCACAAACTCAATCTACAAAAAGTTGCATATTCCAATTTCACTTCTGATGAGGAGTTCATATCATTAGCTAACCAGGACAAAGACTCGTGGAAAATACGAACTCCTAGCTTGTCCAACATCATCAAGAACTTGGAATCCCAAAAGCTCTACCTAGCAGCATTCCACCTGTACATACTCCTTCAAGTTGACGAACAAATCTGCTCCATGGCAGTGAAATTCCTAGCCGGTGAATATCCCTTTAACGGTGACTACGACTTTGTGGAACTAATATTGAAATCCTTGGACAAGGTCAAGGATGATAAGGTATATAGAGACCTGTTACTCGAGGTGCTTCGAATAGATTCTTCAAAAGGGATAGCATACATGAAGAGAAACATCAATGGCACCCATAAAGATGCACACACCACCATAATGAAAGAAATGATCAGTCTTTCCAAAAATGCTGACTTTGCTCTGTTGAAGCTAGAAATATTGGAAAACAGTTATAGAGATGGTACAGGAGGTCTTGAGGAAGTCTTACAACACTTGGTGGAGATGTTGCAGAATCCGAACGAAGTCGAGGCTAACAATTTCATGATCCTTGCCGACACATACAGACTAGAAAATTCTTTCAATAGTCATAAAAATATCGTTAGTTTCGTGGATTATCTACAAATGATCAAGGATACTACTGAGTGTGGAGAGTTCATTGAGCTATACCTCAAAGCTTATGAACTCATCAACTATCTTAGCAGTGACGTCGAATTGAGCGGACCAACATTTCAATTTTTCAATATCTGTTTCTCCAAGGACATCATAGGTGTCATTGAGCTCGGGGACTTCTATACAGGGGAATTCATGGCCATTTATGGTAAGCCTCCGTACCCACGAGAGAAATACTACGTATTCGAAAGAGTGGCCCAATCAAAAGACGGAAAGGAGAACTTAACTCACGTATATGAACATTACAAGTCTACCCAAAACAGTTATGCCATCAAACACTTCATCAGGGCTTACGATTCGTGGTTTTCTCCAAGCGAGATCGTCAATATGCTACCTTCAGATATGTCGGTGTCGTTTATCCAAGAATACTTCACCAACTTGTTCATCAACTTTGACTCATTACAAAGGAAATTGGTGCTCCAGAAGATATTTAACAAACAGGAAGCAAACCTCGCCAAAGATGTATATAATGATTTTACGTGCTACACGAATAACTGAATAAAATAATCAATCACCATTCCGGCCCACAACCAGAGCCCCGTTTTCACGTTATCAGTGAAGAAAAACCAGCAGCTTGCAGGATTGTCGAGATCGGTGGCCCTTATTCTCTGGAACAACCGATAGAATCCATAGGCACTCAAGGAGTAGAAACCTACCCCCATTCCGCTCATGAAACCTGCAGTAAGAAAAGAAGCGATTTGAGCAACTAATATCGTGTTGACGATTGGTCTGGTTTTATCTCCCCACGCTAAGGCCGTTGACTTCACCCCAGCGTTTATATCGAACTTCTTATCCTGATGTGCATAAATGGTATCGTAGATCATCGACCAGCAGAAATTTGAAAAAAATAACGGTCCAGCAATGGCCAAGTTTAGGGGAGCACCCACGGCTGGAAACCCAAGTAAACAGCCCCAGCTGAAACATATGGAGATCATTACTTGTGGATAATATGTGAATCTCTTGAAAAGGGGATATAATGATATGAAGGGGATCGACAACGCCCCCAAATAGAAACATTCAAAGGGTAAAGACAATAACACTGCCAACCCAATGGTCATCTGGCTGGCCAAAAACACCACAGCTTGCTTTGGAGACACCCGTCCACTTGCAATAGGCCGCTCCACTGTACGTAGCACTTTCTCGTCCAAATCCTTGTCCAACATGTCATTAATAATACATCCCGCACCCCTCATCACCAACGCTCCAAAACTAAACAAAGTTGTGGCGTACAAAAATGGGCCCAATCCCGCCCCAATGGAATAGGACGCCATTGTGATCCCCCAGAACGAAGGAATTAGCAATAACGACGTCCCTACGGGTTTTTCCAACCTTAATAGTTCGGCATAAGGTATCCATTTCTCAGGCATGTGTTTCAACCATCCGAGACTAGCAAGTCTCGCTAACCTGGCTGACTCTCTTTGCTCAGAAGTGAACACAGGACTCGATTTCGGTACCGTGGAATTGAACCGGACGGTTCTAAGTAAGCTAAGTGGCTTTACACCTCGAAAACATCGCACTGTGAGGCCAATCATATTTCGCACAAATTGTTCTCGCTGCTTCAAGCTACAAACAGGATCTCCACAAACACGAGCTCCACACCATCTCGAAGCCTCTCTCACTCCATTCTCATGTCGTCTTCAAAAGAGTCAAACTCCTGGTCGTCGGCTCCCCTTTCTCTCATGACTTTGTGGCCATCGATCAACATTTGTAGATTACTAAGATCCTTGGTTGGCCCCATATTCGTGTCCTTACGATACTCAAACACCTGTCTACACATAGGGCACAATCCCTTGGAGGTCTCTTGTTCAAGCCATTGCAAAATACAGTGCAAATGGAAGTTATGGGTACATCCAGAGCCGAGAATCACCGGACAGTCGGTTCCAGGATACTTGCAATTGGGACATGTTCCATCAAACGCCACTCTGCAAATCCCACAGAGCTCGTCCGTCATTCCGGATTCGTCCTTGAGGTCCCAGTGCCACGATGCGACCGCGTTCCATTCCACCACCTCTACTTTCATCCCCGTGTTTCTATACAACTGCGAGTGTTTTATTACTGAGATTGAGATGCTGAGAAGTGCGTCTATTTGCACCTATTGACTCTTTGCGTAGACCAACCCTTTAAAGATATCGAATGAGTTCCCGTCGGGCTGGAGGTGAAGAACCTCGCCCGAGTTGACGTCTTTGACCACTAGAAGTCCGTGGTCTTCCGTTATTCCTTGAATGGTACATTTTCTGTTTTTCCCATCGCCGGTTACAGTAACCGTCTGGTGCGAATGGAACCACCTCTTGTAGTACAAGGGTAGGAAGGGAGCAATACCTGAATGCTCAAATACATTGTAGAACTGATTGACCGTGAACATGATCTTCGCGAGAAGCAATTCATGCTCGAACGGTGGCAATGAGGGGAGGCCTTTAGACTCTCTGATCCTGTTCAACTTCTGCAACACCAAATTCAACGAGGTGGTGGGAGCTTCGTTCGACACATTTAAACCTACGCCCCAGACAATGTTGAATTCGCCGGCAAGGAATTGTGTGTTGACGATGGCGCCAGATATCTTGGCATACTTCTCTTCAGTGCCATCAACGGTGGGTGGGACTTCGTTCGATATTTGGTCAAAATATTCTGGTTTCAAGGCGTATATATCATTAGGCCACTTCAATCTCACAGGAAGATCTTCGTACCCCACGCCGGTATTCTCTAGCGACCCATAGCTAAAAATCAGCTCGATTACAGCCAATCCCAAGATATATTGAAGGGTCACGATGGATTTGAGGCTTTTCACTCGGAAGAGCACCGACTGAGCCATGACACCCTTGGGGTTGATCCAAACGTTGCCTCCTCTGCCTCTTCCCGATACTTGTGTGGAAGCGGCCAAAACCAATCCGTGAGGCAAGTACCTCAACCAATTACTGTTCTGATCCATAAGCGTGCTGGTGGAGGTGACAACTTCACCATACCCTATTACCTTTCCAAATTCTCCGTCCACTCCATTGGCTTTATAGAGCTTGTCTAGGGCCTGGTAATACTTGTGTAAATTGAAAAATGGAGTTTCTTGAGGGTGTGGTAACCCCGATTTATAGATCTTTAAATGGGTTCCTTCGGATGTGTCAATGACTTCATTTTCTTCGTGCAAGTAGAAAGTATCATGGTTATCTTCAAAAGAGTTACCAATGAAATCCAAGTTTCGTTTCAAAGTTTCAACAAGATTTATTATCCGATCAGGATTCAAAGCTGACGATAGGTGGATTGGAGTCAATTGAGGTACCTCGAAGTCATTATTCACTTTCAATTCCAACTTTGTCAACAAGGCCTTCATGAACAACTTACGATCATTGTCATACGCCGCTAGATCGTTCAAAATCCCCTTATTTGACGCAGCAAACTCAGGATGCGTACCAGTCAATATGGCAGCACCTTTCCCCACCTTACAATACACCACCGCCGCATCAAGATCTTCCCCTTCGCTTTCGATGTCCACTGCTTCCGTGTACCTGGCCAAAACCTCCACATCACGGTATTTCAGGGCGTTTGCGAATACTCCCCCGCCATTGTAGTAATTGTGAACCAACGAGGGACATCCGGGTAGATTCGTCGACAAGCCGGTGATTTTAGCGCCAATGTCACTATTGTATACGAAACCCTTATAAGCTGTGCCTTTGCACGCTCCAGGGAAGAATCCCAACTCCCTAGGCCCAGAAACCTCCATACTGGTCCCCACTTCAAATTCACATCTGCCCGACGCATAATACCCACCGGCACAAAATCCCAAATACTTACCGCCCTTCCTCACGAAATCTGTAATCACCCTATTCCCCTTACCACTGAACGATTGCACATACGGTAAATCAGCTCCTCCTGGAATAATTAAAGCTTTGGTTTTGAATTGCCAGGGATCATTAAGTAACGCTTTCTCGCCTACCGAAACCACCGCATAGTAAGGCGATAAATGGAACCTCAAAGATTCTATGCAATGCTTGACGCTTTCAGTGGTCGTTCCTGGACCAGCATAAACTAATACATTCATGTTATCCTGATTGAGTAAAAGCTGCGAGCTATCGCTGCGAAAAGTCTCTCATCACAGACAAGTATCAGCCAGTGGAATATATGGAAGAAGTAGGCCCATCGGCGACATTAGACCCCAAGCCAGGGTATGTGTTGAAAACGAGGTTATTAAAGTCCTCTAATGTGCAAATTGGCACCAAAGTGTTCATCAATGTGTGTCAGGATCCCCAAGTGCCCAAACCTCCACAGGACTTTGATCCTGCTGTGGTGTTCCCTTTAATAGTGGACAATCAATGGGAGATACCCATTATCGTGTCTCAAGAGAAAGAGGTCAAGGATAAGCTGGGACAAAGCTCCTTGTGCTACGACTGCTGTATCAACGACATGTGTTTCAGATGGTGTACGATCAATAGCGATTTAAAGCTGATTTTGAACGAATGGTGTCTAGAAGCGGTGGAATTGCTCTACAACATGGTGGTAGATAGACAGTATCTGGTACCCAAAATGCTTAGTAAGGGTAGTTTGAGTCACACCGAGATCAAAAAGAAAGAGTTAACCGACGATGGCTTGGTGAAGAAGCTCGAGGCATTGAAAAGCAACGAGACGTTAGGGTTGATCGAAGAATTGAGCGATGATGTGGATATGAGTCTCGAAATTTCACCCGAACCAGCGAAAAGGCCATTGATTGAAGAGATTCCTGACAGACCACCAGTCACAAAGCCTAAGGCTCAACCGAAGAAGGGCAAAACAGATAAGTTGCCGCTCAAATTGGATTACGAGGTGAATTTCGAGAAACTCGATAAATATTACCTCATAAGGTTCAAATCAAATGCTCCGTATGAATGCCTAGGGCTTTCACATGACCAATCCCACATTTACATCACCAGTAACAGCACGAAGTTCATTTTTGAAGAGATCAAAATCCCTATGCAAACAACAGAATATCGCGGGTTCTTTAAGGATGGCGAGTTGCTTATATTCTGCCAGTAGTTTTGAGCCACGCCAGCTGCGTCTTCCACCAGATATCGCTCCAATAGAAAATGCCGTTGGTAGATATTAGATAAAGCTCATCGCGCATTAACCAACGCGGAAATGGAGTGGGCCTTATTATCAATTCCGCTCTCACCAACATATTTTTATCTACTGAGTTCACTGAAATTTCATTTAATTTTTACATATGAGCGAAGAGCAGTTGTTGACTGGGGGTTTTGACTCCTATGATACCATAGAAACTAGCCGTTTGGAGAAAAAAGAATCAACCTTGCAGATAGAATTGAATTATACTGTCAAATCGTCCTTACCTTTAATTGTCAGCTTTTTCTTGCAATACTTATTGGCTATCACCGGTATATATGCTGCTGGGAAACTAGGTGCCAAAGAACTAGCGGCAGCATCTTTAGCTGTTTGTACATTCAATATCACCGGTCTTTCTGTTTACCAGGGGATGTCTACCTCATTGGATTCCTTTTGTTCTCAAGCCTACGGATCGGGTGATTATTTCAACGTCGGGGTTTATTTCCAAAGATGCTCGTTAATGATATTGGTGGTCACTGTATTTCCCTTGAGCTTTATCTGGTGGTTTTCCGCTGAAATTTTGACACCGTTGATCGGAGATCGTGAATTGGCCGAAATGACTCAGACCTATTTGAGAATCCTCACCTGGGGCACACCCGGGCTTTTCCTTTTCGAAACAGGTAAGAGATTCTTACAAGCACAGCACATTTTCCACGCAGCCACGTACATTTTGCTCATCGTAGCTCCGTTTAATTTTGTGTTAAATTATTATTTGGTGTGGCATCCAACCTATGGTTTGGGCTTCATCGGCGCCCCCATCTCCTGTGCTATTGTCTATTGGTTGATGACGATATTGATGATCTTGTATATAGTGTTCGTCGATGGTAAAAAGTGTTGGAACGGTTTTGATTTGAAGAAAGCTTCTATCAACTGGAGCCCAATGCTCAAATTAGCATTACCAGGAGTTATCATGGTTGAAGCTGAGTACCTTGCTTTTGAAGTGTTGACAATATTGGCTGCATCTTTTGGTACAGACGCTTTGGCTGCCCAGTCAATCGCCTCAAATGTTGGTTCCTCGGTTTTCCAGTTAGCTTTTGCTGTGGCCGTTGCTATTACAACTAGAATAGGCCACTTTGTGGGATCCAAGGATGCTGTGGGTGCTAGGAATTTACTTAAAGTGTTCCTTATCTTGTCGGCTGTGTTGTCAGTAATCAACTTTAGTATCCTTTACTTTGGTGAAAATTACTTAGCTAGATTGTTTACCAATGATAAAGGGGTTTTGGAAATCGCCAAACAATTGATAACTTTGGCCGCAATCAACCAAATATTTGACTCATTCAATGTTTTAGGTGCCGGAGTCTTGAGAGGCCAAGGAAAGCAGAGAATCGGTTCGATTTTAAATATGATTTCCTACTATGCCATCGCTTTACCCATTGGATATATCCTCGCTTTTCCATATAAGTATGGAGTAAGTGGCTTGTGGGTCGGTTTGATAAGTGGAGTTGCTTTCTTGGCTCTTTCTGAGGGTGTAGTCATCTATTTCAGTGATTGGCAAGCTATCTTTATTGAATCTTACAATCGTCATGATCATTAATATACTGTAGAGCATTCGATGTTTTCTGAATATAGGATAAAAAGCTTTACTCTTCGGAACTCTCATTCTGTTTGAAAGTTCTGTGTAATACTTGTGTAGAGCTGGAAGCTTTGGTGGTCTCTGAAGTAACCTCTTGAGGCCTTAGCGTGGCTTTAGAGTGCAACTCATTGCAGCTTGAGTGAGGTGGGAAGAAAATATCTCATCGCAAAATCGATGCCTCCAAGAAGAAGATTTGACAAGAAGAGTGCCACAACTTTTAGTGTGGTACACAGAGCACACGATGATGAATTATACTTCGATAACGATGCATCGAGACACGTACTTGTACCGGTAAAAGAGGGTAAGGAAAAACCCAAAAAAAAGGGATTAACAAAAGATCAGTTGGAATCCACCTTAGGAACTGAGGCCAAAGCTGTTAGAAATAACGAAGGTTTGGCGGCCCAATACGGAATATATTATGATGATTCCAAGTATGACTACATGCAGCATTTGCGTCCAATAGGGGCCAGCGAGGATGCCGTTTTTATTGCAAATAAAGAAAAGAAGGATGCAAAAGAAAAGAAGAAAGATTTAATGGACATTTTGAAGGACCAGCTACCTTCCGAGAAGCAAAATAATATCACCCAAGATGATTTGGAGAATATACCCAGAGAATTGAAAGGATTCAACCCTAATATGGATCCGAGATTGCGAGAGGCCATGGAAGCTTTGGAAGATGAAGCCTACATAGAAGATGAGGAGGACGATCTATTCAATGAATTGTTAACCTCCGGTAAAGCAGATGGCGAAGTTGATCTCGATGACGAGTTCTACGAAGGAGAAGAGTACGACGAATGGGACATGGACAACTACCAAGATGATTACAACAAATACGAGGAATACGACTCGGATTATGAGCCTCAGGAGAATCCTTATAATGAAGGAGAAGCTCCAGAAATTATACCCGATTTGGTGATGAACACCGCCTGGGAAAAGGATTTCGATAAGTTCAAAGCGAAACATAAAAATGACGGTTCCGACGCTTTTGATTCCGACGACGACTTCGAGGAAGAGCGAGACGAATTGCCGGCTTTGCCTGCAGTCAAGAAGACATCAAAGACAAAGCAGCGTAAAAAGAAAGGTGCCATGACTGACGTCACGTCGTTCTCCATGACATCCTCAGCGGTGTATCGTACTGAAGGATTAACGCTACTCGACGACAGATACGAACAACTCTCAAAGAAGTTTGAAGAGGAGGAGCCGGAACCTGAGTACAGAGAATTCAAAATGGAAGAAGAAAGAGGGGACCTCGAGGACCTATTGGATGACTTTTTGGATAATTATGAATTAGAGAAAGGTGGAAGAAAATTGACCAAGAAAAATGAAGAGTTAAAAAAGATTCAAGAAGCGTCGGATAGAGCCTCTAATAGTAAATTGGCCGCTAAACGTCAACAGACGTTGAAGAAATTGAGCAACTTATCGCTAGAATAATAGTGTCGAGAAACGTTATAGTTGAAGTAGTGATCGCATATGGGTACGAAACCTCTCTGCTAATTCTAGCCTGTCAAATAATGGGATCTTATCTATCCTCTAGTCGTTCTTCTCAAGCCATGTCGCACTCTATCACTCTTAAGGCCCTATTCGATTGAGAATCAATCAGATTATCTCAACCGCAGAAAATTTTTACACCATTTGGAGCCGGACATTTATCATTGGCGTTTTGTCGATTTTTTTGATAGCTATCATCCTACCTTCCTCCATAACTGACAATATCAACCCTTATAGCGTGTTTGATCGTAAATCTTCAAAAGTAAAGATGACGTCAGTTTCAAAAGTCTATACCAACGCAGTGGCATCGAAACCACAAAGTTTCTGGGACTACGAAAACTTGGTATTGAAATGGAATTCTCAGGAGCGATACGAGGTTATCAAGAAGATTGGACGTGGGAAATACTCTGAGGTTTTCTTGGGGGTCGATTTGACTACCGGTCACAAAACTGTCATTAAGATATTGAAGCCCGTCAAAAGAAAGAAGATCAAGAGGGAAATATCGATCTTACAGAACTTGGTAAATGGCACTAACATCATCCAGCTCTTGGATATAGTAAGGGATCCTCAGCTGAAAACACCAGCTTTGGTTTTTGAACATGTTGATAATATAGATTTCAGAACATTATATCCAACATTCACCATTGATGACATAAAGTACTATATGTTTGAGTTGTTGAAAGCTTTGGACTATTGTCACTCAATGGGAATCATGCATAGAGATGTTAAGCCTCATAATGTCATGATTGATAACAAACACCGAAAACTCCGGTTAATAGATTGGGGTTTAGCTGAATATTATCATCCCGGAACCGAGTACAACGTGAGGGTCGCATCAAGGTACTTCAAGGGGCCGGAATTGTTGGTTGATTTCCGTTATTATGACTACTCCTTGGATTTATGGTCCTACGGATGTATGTTTGCCTCTATGGTGTTCAAGAAAGAGCCTTTTTTCCACGGTAAGTCCAACACCGATCAGTTGGTGCAAATAGTACGAGTGCTTGGATCTGACGATTTGAACAAGTATTTGAGTAAATACCAATTGACGTTAACCGAGGAATATGAAGATTTGGCTTATTACACCAGAAGGCCTTGGAAAAGATTCATCAATTCCAGCAATCAGCATTTGGTCAATGATGAGTTTTTGGATTTAATTGACAAGCTTTTAAGATATGACCACCAGGAGAGGTTAACTGCCAAAGAAGCAATGGACCACCCATATTTCGACTCTGTTAGAAACTAATGAACGCCTGATCGATTATGATCAATAATGTTTATATTCTCTCTATTTTCTCCCAAATTCAGTACCCTATCCCCAAACCTTTCCACATTTCTTGCAACTATCCCATACTTACTACAGTCTTCAAAGAGTTGAATTTTTAGAGTTTTCAGGATGGCGGTGAATATTTAATCTCAAAGATTTTGTGATGCACCCCTTATCAGTATTTTGCACCCGTTCGCGGACTGGACGTTATCAATCAATATATGTCCACCGTAGTATCTAAATCCAAGGTGCATGCTGAAGTGCTACTGACCAAGCCTCAAAGCTACTATGACTATGAGAATCATGAAATCGAATGGAACAGTCAAGAGAATTACGAAATCCTTCAAAGAATTGGTAGAGGACGATATTCTGAGGTATTCAAGGGGATTAAGATTGACGACGGTGCCACCGTTGTTATCAAGGTTTTAAAGCCAGTCAAAAGGAAGAAAATCAAAAGAGAAATATCCATTTTGCAACACGTTACTGGAGGGCCTGCCACTATCAATTTGTTGGACGTGGTCAGAGATCCTCAAATCAAGATTCCTGCGTTAATTTTCGAATATGTCAATAATCTCGAGTCGAAGACTTTGTACCCAACCTTAAATGATTTCGAGATACGATATTATATGTATCAGCTACTTCAGTCCTTGGATTTTTGTCATTCTAAAGGTATAATGCACAGGGACGTTAAACCTTTGAATGTAATGATCGATCATGAAAGAAAGGTTTTGAAGTTAATTGATTGGGGTTTGGCCGAATATTATCACCCTGGAGTAGAATATAATGTCAGAGTGGCCACCAGATACTTCAAGGGCCCGGAATTGTTGGTAGATTTTAGGTATTACGACTATTCCTTAGACTTGTGGTCATTCGGGTGTATGCTAGCTGCCATGGTATTCAAGAAAGATCCGTTCTTCCAGGGTAAGTCCAATATCGATCAGTTGGTACAAATCGTAAGAGTCCTTGGGTCAGACGATTTGAATAAGTATTTAAAGCGATATTCCATCAAATTGTCATCAGATTTCGACGATTTGGGAATTTACTCCCGGAAGCCCTGGAAGAAATTTATAACCAGCCAGAACAAGCATTTGGTCACGGAAGAATTTCTTGATTTTCTCGATAAGCTATTGAAATACGATCATCAGGAAAGGTTGACAGCGCAAGAAGCCATGGATCACGCATATTTCGACCCTGTTCGACCAAAAGAGTGAATTTTCCACGCCCTAAGACTCACGATGTTGCTCTAGTTAGTTTTCATCATCATTATTTTTTTTTTGCTACTCTTTGTCCTGATTTTTCCTAAATTTCACTGTTTGTCTTGGAATCACTATATTGTGAGATTTACTAATAACGTGCTGGAAATATTTTAAAACGACGGCTAAAATCACCAAAAACTCACCATACGCCTGAAGTCTCACCAGCAACACCGCGAGCTTATACTCAATTACAGAGGACCTGTGACGAACATTCTAGACTGCTAGTCTGTTTTATTACCTTTTTTGCAACTCGCATTTTTCTAGAACAGTTCTCCAGTATTTAAAAACTGTGAGACTGCCAAAAATTTGAATTTTGATAATGGCCGAACGTTCTAAAGTTTACTTCGACATAACCGCTGGTGGTGTGGATCAGGGTAGAGTTGTCTTTGAATTGTATAATGACATTGTTCCTAAAACTGCTGAGAACTTTAGAGCTTTATGTACCGGTGAAAAAGGCGTTGGTAAATTAGGTAAGCCTTTACACTACAAAGGTTCTTTGTTCCATAGGGTCATCAAAGATTTCATGTGCCAAGGTGGGGATTTCACTCATGGGTCTGGAATTGGGGGCGAGTCCATCTACGGCGAGAAGTTTGAAGATGAAAACTTCAAGGAAGTTCATGACAAACCTTTCTTATTGTCAATGGCTAATTCTGGCCCAAATACTAATGGTTCTCAATTCTTTATTACCACGGTTCCAACCCCTCATTTAGACGGAAAGCATGTGGTTTTTGGTAGGGTGATTCATGGCAAATCAATTGTCAGAAAACTCGAGAGGTCTGATAAAGGAAGCGACGACAAACCAAATCAGGATTGGGTTATCGCTGACTCCGGGGAATTGCCTCTGGATTACAAACCCGTAGTTGAAAGCGATGGTACTGGTGATATTTACGAGGAAACCTTGACTGATGATGATAATATTGACGTCAAATCACCCCAATCAGTTTTCGAAGCTATTGGTAAATTGAAAGATATAGGTACTGCGCAGTTGAAACAAGGCAACTTAGAGAAGTCTTTGGAGAAGTATACGAAAGCTGGTAACTTTGCCGAAGAGTACTTTCCTGAAGATCTTTCTGAAGAACAATTAGCTACCTTACATAGTCTCAAGCAATCAATTTACTTGAATGCTGCTTTAGTGGCATTGAAATTGAAACAAGGTAAGGTAGCAGTGGCTAACGCCGATAAAGCATTAGAGGAGATCGAATCCAAGGATGAAAAATCCAAAGCAAAAGCATTATATAGAAAAGGTATGGGATTGTTGTTAGTGAAGGATGAAGAAGGCGCTCAAATTAACTTGGAGGAAGCTTTGACACTATCCCCAGGCGACGCCGGAATCTTAAAGGGCTTGAACGACACAAAGGCTCAAGTCAAGGCTCGTCGTGACAAAGAAAAGAAGGCCATGGCCAAGTTTTTCTCATGATGAAAATACACAAACTGAAATGTAATGCTCTTATGGCAGTAGCTAGTGCCACCACAGTGCCGCGCATGGTGCTCAGTTGTCGCGCAGTGACGGTGTGGCGAGTTTCGGGTAATACTCATACCAGTACATCTCATACCGCGAAAATGCCTACCAGGCTCGCCCTTGACCAAAAAACCTCACTGTTGGAAGAAACTATATTGAGTCTTAGTGTTTACAGTGAATACTTAGGAAGCATCAATATATCAAGAGGCACTCATTAATTTGATTGGCTAGACAGCGGGTTTCCATTAGCATAGATATATATTTAATTCCAAAGGAGTTCCTTCAGTTAATTTGTATTTTAGTAATATTTTGAAAAATTTTGAAAAAAAAAATCCTGTAAAAAAACAACCACATATTTGTAAGTTTACCAAATAGATTATAAAAAAGTTTACAAAGGTTCAGTAGAAAGATAATGAGTAGAGATTTCCCGCATTCCAGCGCTCCACTTCGAGCTGTTAAGGAAGTTCAGTTTGGGTTATTCTCACCAGAAGAAGTTCGAGCAATATCGGTTGCCAAGATTGAATATCCCGAAACAATTGACCAATCTACCAAAAAACCAAGAGAAGGTGGTTTGAATGATCCCAGATTAGGTTCCATTGACAGAAACTTCAAATGTCAAACATGTGGTGAAGATATGGCTGAGTGTCCAGGACATTTTGGTCACATTGAATTAGCCAAACCAGTGTTTCACATCGGTTTCATTGCCAAAATCAAAAAAGTTTGTGAATGTGTTTGTATGCACTGTGGTAAGTTACTTTTGGATGAATCTAATCCTTTAATGGCTCAAGCTATAAAAATAAGAGATTCAAAAAGACGATTTAATGCCGTTTGGAATGTCTGTAAGACCAAAATGATCTGTGAAGCCGATCCCGAAGATGTAGAAAACGGAAGAGGGGGCTGTGGTCATACTCAACCAACCGTTCGTAGAGATGGTTTAAAATTATGGGGTACCTGGAAGCAAAATAAAATGGAAGAAGAACAACCCGAACGTAGACTATTGATGCCTTCGGAGATTTTAAATGTGTTTCGCCACATAAATTCTCTCGATTGTTTCAGGTTGGGATTCAGCGAAGATTACGCCAGGCCCGAATGGATGTTAATCACCGTTTTACCTGTACCTCCACCACCAGTGAGACCCTCAATTGCCTTCAATGATACTGCCAGAGGTGAAGATGATTTGACTTTCAAATTGGCCGATGTTGTAAAAGCCAATATCAATGTTCAAAGATTAGAAATGGACGGTTCGCCTCAGCATGTGATCAGTGAGTTTGAAGCTCTTTTACAATTTCATGTTGCCACTTACATGGATAATGATATTGCTGGTCAACCTCAAGCTTTGCAGAAAACTGGACGTCCAATTAAATCCATCAGAGCCAGATTAAAGGGTAAAGAAGGAAGATTAAGAGGAAATTTGATGGGTAAAAGAGTGGATTTTTCTGCCCGTACCGTCATTTCTGGTGATCCAAATTTGGATTTAGACCAAGTGGGAGTGCCGATATCTATTGCCAGGACTTTGACATATCCCGAAGTTGTGACGCCGTTCAACATTCAGAGGTTGACTGAATTTGTTAGAAACGGTCCAAATGAACACCCAGGTGCAAAATATGTTATAAGAGATAATGGGGATCGTATTGATTTAAGGTACAATAAAAGAGCGGGGGATATTGCTTTACAATATGGTTGGAAGGTCGAACGTCATTTAATGGATAACGATCCAGTGTTGTTCAACCGTCAACCCTCGTTGCATAAAATGTCTATGATGGCGCACAGAGTAAAGGTTATGCCCTATTCAACTTTCAGGATGAATTTATCTGTCACTTCGCCTTATAATGCCGATTTCGATGGTGACGAGATGAATTTACATGTTCCACAATCGCCCGAGACTAGAGCGGAATTATCACAAATTTGTGCAGTGCCTTTACAGATTGTGTCACCTCAATCCAATAAACCGGTTATGGGTATCGTCCAGGATACTTTATGTGGGGTCCATAAGATGACTCTTCGTGATGTTTTCATCGAATACGATCAAGTCATGAATATGGTCTATTGGATTCCAGATTGGGATGGAGTAATTCCGCCACCAGCAATCATTAAACCAAAACCATTGTGGAGTGGTAAACAGCTTTTATCCATGACTATACCTAAAGGTATTCACTTGCAAAGATTAGACAGTAACTTGACCTGTCCTAAAGATAATGGTATGTTGATCGTGGATGGGGAAATCATGTTTGGTGTCGTCGATAAAAAGACAGTGGGTGCCACTGGTGGGGGTTTGATTCATACTGTTATGAGAGAAAAGGGCCCAGCTATTTGTGCCAAATTGTTTAGTGCCATTCAGAAAGTTGTCAATTACTGGTTGTTGCATAATGGGTTTTCCATCGGTATTGGTGATACAATCGGGGACAAAGAAACCATGAAGCATGTTACAACAACTATTGAAGAAGCTAAAATCAAAGTCCAAGAAATCATCATCAGTGCACAATTGAATAATTTGGAGCCTGAACCAGGTATGACCTTGAGAGAATCTTTCGAACATAATGTGTCAAGAGTTTTGAATCAAGCCAGAGATACTGCTGGTAGATCCGCAGAAATGAACTTGAAAGATTCTAACAATGTCAAACAGATGGTTACGTCCGGGTCAAAGGGTTCTTTTATCAATATTTCCCAAATGTCAGCCTGTGTGGGACAGCAAATTGTCGAAGGTAAACGTATTCCATTCGGATTCAATGATCGTACCTTGCCACATTTCACCAAAGATGACTACTCACCAGAATCCAAAGGTTTTGTAGAAAACTCCTATCTCAGAGGATTAACTCCTCAAGAGTTCTTCTTCCACGCGATGGCAGGTAGAGAAGGGTTGATTGATACTGCTGTCAAAACTGCCGAAACGGGTTATATTCAACGTCGTTTGGTCAAAGCATTAGAGGATGTTATGGTTCATTATGATGGAACCACCCGTAACTCCTTGGGAGATATCGTGCAATTCATTTATGGTGAGGACGGGGTTGATGGTACTCAAGTTGAAAGCCAATCAATTGACACCATTCCTGGTTCAGACAATGCTTTTGATAAACGTTATAAGATTGATTTGTTGACTGATGACTTGCTTATTGAATCTAACCAAGAGATCAAAGGTAATATCGAATTACAAAAACTAATAGATGAAGAATACGACCAGTTGATAAAGGATAGGAAATACTTGAGAGAAATCTGTTTTGTCAACGGTGATTCTTCGTGGCCCTTACCGGTCAATTTACGTCGTATTGTTCAGAATGCTCAACAAATTTTCCATAGTGGCCGTCAAAAGGTTTCTGACTTGAAACTTGACGACATTGTTCACGGGGTTAGGGATTTGTGTACCAAAGTTACTGTCATAAGAGGTGAGGGAGAATTAGTCGAGGAAGCACAAGAAAATGCTACTTTATTGTTTCAATGCTTGGTTAGATCCAGATTGGCTTCTAAGAGAGTCATCGAGGAATTCAAATTGAACAAGATGTCCTTCGAATGGGTTGTGGGAGAGATTGAAACACAATTCCAAAAATCGATTGTTCACCCTGGTGAAATGGTCGGTGTTATTGCCGCACAATCTATCGGGGAGCCAGCAACTCAAATGACGTTGAACACCTTTCATTATGCGGGTGTCTCCTCTAAGAATGTGACGTTGGGTGTTCCCCGTTTGAAAGAAATCTTGAATGTGGCCAAAAACATCAAGACTCCGGCTTTGACAGTTTATTTGGATAAAGAACTTGCTGGAGATATCGAAAAGGCCAAGGTGGTTCAATCAGCCATTGAACACACCACTTTGAAGAATGTCACTTCTGCCACCGAAATTTATTATGATCCTGATCCAAGAACCACTACCATCGAAGAGGATTTCGATACTGTGGAAGCTTATTTTGCAATTCCTGATGAGAAGGTCGAAGAGTCTATCGAAAAACAATCGCCATGGTTATTGCGTTTGGAGTTGGATAGAGCTAAGATGTTAGATAAACAATTAACTATGTCCCAAGTGGCCGAAAAGATCTCCCAAAACTTTGGTGAAGATTTATTCGTCATTTGGTCGGATGACACAGCAGATAAGTTGATCATTAGATGTAGAGTTGTGCGTGATCCTAAAACTTTGGATGAAGACGATGCCGAAGAGGATCAAATCTTGAAGAGGATTGAGGCTCACATGTTGGATGCTATCTCTTTGAGAGGTATTCCTGGCATTACCAGAGTCTTCATGATGCAACACAAATTGAACCGTCCCGATGAAACAGGTGAATACAGACAAGACCAAGAATGGGTTTTAGAAACTGATGGTGTGAACTTATCTGATGTTATGACGGTTCCTGGTGTTGATGCCCATAGAACCTATTCTAATAACTTTATCGAGATTTTATCCGTCTTGGGTATCGAAGCTACCAGATCAGCTTTATACAAGGAGATCTTGAACGTCATTGCGTTTGATGGTTCTTACGTCAATTATCGTCATATGGCTTTGTTGGTTGACGTCATGACATCAAGAGGTCATTTGATGGCTATCACCCGTCATGGTATTAACCGTGCTGATACCGGTGCTTTGATGCGTTGTTCATTCGAAGAAACTGTCGAAATCTTGTTGGAAGCTGGTAGTGCTGCAGAATTGGATGATTGTAGAGGTATATCCGAAAATGTAATGTTGGGCCAAATGGCTCCATTGGGTACCGGAGCCTTTGATGTGATGATAGATGATAAGATGTTACAAGGATCTCAACCTCAAGAATTTAATGATGGTGGTGCTACTCCTTACAGAGACAATGATGTTGAAGATGATGGCGTTCAGTTCGAAGAAGGTGCCGGTTTTTCACCAATTCACACAACGTCAATGGTTGATAACGGTGGTTTGACCAGCTATGGTGGTGTAGGTTCTCCTTCTCCAACTTCTCCATTTAGCTACGGTGGGGCATCTCCTGGTTACGGTGGTACGTCACCAACCTATAGCCCCACCTCACCCACTTATTCACCAACATCACCCAGTTACAGTCCAACTAGTCCATCATACTCCCCAACATCACCCAGTTATTCGCCTACATCTCCAAGCTACAGTCCAACTAGTCCTTCATACTCACCAACTTCACCAAGTTACAGCCCAACATCCCCCAGCTATTCGCCCACTTCCCCAAGTTATTCACCTACCTCACCAAGTTACAGTCCAACCAGCCCATCGTATTCTCCAACCAGTCCAAGCTATTCACCAACCTCGCCATCATATTCACCCACATCTCCAAGCTACTCACCAACTTCCCCAAGCTATAGCCCAACTTCTCCATCATACTCACCAACCAGTCCAAGCTATAGCCCAACAAGTCCAAGTTATAGTCCAACTAGTCCAAGTTACAGTCCAACTTCGCCAAGCTATAGCCCTACTTCCCCAAGCTATAGCCCTACTTCCCCAAGCTATAGCCCTACTTCCCCAAGCTATAGTCCAACTAGTCCAAGCTATAGTCCAACTAGCCCAAGTTATAGCCCAACATCCCCAAGTTACTCACCTGGTTCTCCCTCCTATTCACCAGAAGATAAAGATGATAAAAAAGATTGATTAATGTATGATACTGCTTCTTCACCTCTGCCTAGTCCGCGTTATAGTACTATTATTGTCACCTTAAAAACTCATTTGCGTCATCGATGGAAATGTCGGAGTTATGACAAATGGACTTAGCCGCAAAGGTTAAAATGCGCTTGACAGAATAAACAGTTTTATATACTCACCAGCTATCTTTATAACAAAGTACAAGAGCCACGGCCAGGATATTGCACCAGGAACATCACACAGTAGAATGGTTTTCAAATTCACTATAGACGACGTTATCAATCGCTACGTTCCTCCAAGTCAGGTGCATCGTTTACCCCAACCTATTGCTCGGTTTTTAGGCCATCACAAAACGAAACCCCAGCATGACTATTGGATATGGTTGGACGTGCTAATAAGTTCATTTATTGGCATTCTTACCCTCGAAGGGATCTTCAAATCACCCAATATTTTCACCGATCATCACAACGCTCCCATAATTATTGCGTCTTATGGAGCCAGTGCTATTCTTTGTTTCAATGCGTCCCAAGCACCTCTAGCCCAGCCCCGAAATGTTATTTTCGGCCATTTCTTTAGTGCTTTAGTCGGTACATGCCTCGAAAAGCTTTTCAGCTTGTCTTCAAAGGGTAGAGATCATTACTACATCGGTGGGGCGTTAAGTGTGGGGATCAGTTCAAGCTTGATGTCTATACTCAATATCGTTCATCCCCCGGCTGGTGCAAGTGCATTATTACCTTTCATCGATGAGGAAATCAGATCGATGAGCTGGTGGATTCTACCAATGCATTTGGTTAGTAGTGTGGTGATTGTAGGTGTGGCATTGGTTACTGGAAATGTAATAAGAAGCTATCCTGTCTACTGGTGGACACCCCTCAAGAAGCCGGTACCAGAGGCTACAGAGAAGGAAAATGCTCCCACTGTCAGTCCGTATATACACATAAGTGGGAAAGATTTGGTGATTCTGCCAGAGGTTGTGCTCGATGAAACAGAAAGAGTCTTTCTTCAATTATTGCAGGATAAACTATGGAAAATCAACGAGAGCCCGGTTTAAAAGCCTAATGTAAATTAAATTGAAATTTTCTACTTAAAAGGTTTGCTTGGTGATATCATCTAAAGTGATGAGCTTTTGGTCTAAGTTGTTAAACAAGTAATGAGCCACGTCATCGGCTTTCACAACAGGTCTGACAACTCCCTTTAACTGCTCGCAATCTCCCAATATTTCGTATCCTTTTTTGAGGCCTTGAGTGATGAAGAATCTCCCGTCTTTTGATTCATCGTACATGATTCCAGGTCGGATAATCACCGAATCTATGGGGGATTTGGATAGTTGGTACTCCGATTCCCTCTTAGAACGGATATAGTCCCTTGGAGTGAAGAGTAACTCTGTATCAGCCGATATGTATACAAGTTTTTTCGTCGTCCGAGGATTCTGCTCGTATGCATGTAATAGTGTCATGAGACTGAGAGTGTTGATAGCATAAACCGAGTTATCAGCACTTTTCGTCATGGGATTGCTCCCAGTGAATAACTTGGGTAATAAAAAAGGATTTTTCAAGGCTTTTTTGTATAGCTGGTTGGAAAACATCGCCCCAAGACAGTGGACAATTATATCATAATCGGTGCTATAAGTGGATTCATCTGAAATATTTGCTTGTTTGTAATTTATTTGGGGAATTGGTGATGCTGGGGCATTCCTGGAATAAGAAGTCACCTTGAAACCATGAGAGGCTGCAGCTCTGCACAATTTTGACCCGAGAAATCCTGTTCCTCCAAATACTGCTACGGACATAATGCGATGAATGAATCGCGAGTTGCTGCAAAATATAGTGACGGAAGAGGAAATGATTTGAAGTCGGGAACCAAATGGAGAAAATCAGAATTGACCTACTCTGTGATGTATATATATTATGCTAATTGTACAAAATTTTTAAACGGACTCGTTGAATTTTTTCCTTAACATGACAAATTCTTCATCTTCCACCTCTTCCAATGATGGATGCCTATGTAAGGTGGACATTTCATCATCGGTCTCGACATCAGTATCACTATCAGAATCAACAACCTCTTTGTTGTTCAATTCAGTCAAGTCTTTCAAATCATCATCATTTACGACTTGGGCTACTGGTGAGCCTGGAGCTGATGACGTTGGTGTTGTATTTGCGGACGAAGCGTTTGATCTGACTTCTGGTTGAGCATCAGTTGATTTTCTTTCTGGATAGGTGTATGCATATGGAGAATGAGTTCTTTCCAAGGGAACATTTCCACCCGTCACTTCTTGTTCGGCAAGTTCGCTCCGGGATTCAGCAGGTTCGGATCTTCTAACAGGAGGTTGAGCAAAGGGGAAGAACATGGTTTTAAGAAGGTTTTCGATTTCCCGTCTTTGTTGTTCTACTTCTTGGTTTTCCCTCTGTTCCTTGAGCTTATTCTGTTCCTTCAATTGTCTTTCTCTTTCTTTTTGTTCTTTTCTTTCTTTCTCCTTGAGAATTCTGGCTTGTTGGTCTCTGATCTCTTTTTCCCTTATTTCCCTCAACTGTTGTTCTCTCAATTGTTGTCTGAATTGTTGTTCTCTCAATTGTTGTTCTCTCAATTGTTGTTCTCTCAATTGTTGTTCCCTTAACTTTTGTTCTCTTAACTGCTGCTGTTTAAGTTGTTGTTCTCTTAATTGTTTTTCTCTTAACTTCTGTTCTTTAATTTGGATTTGTCTTTCAAATTCTCTTCTCTCTAAAGCCTTTTGTCTTTCTAATTCCCTTTCGTATTGTTGTTTCAACTTTTCTTTTCTCTCCTGTCTAATTTTTTTAACTCTAAGTTGTTTTTCTCTTTCGATTCTTTCCTGTCTTGATTGTTGAATTTGTAATTGTTCGATTATGTCAAACAATGTAACTTTTGGGATGACTAAATTCAAAATATCGTCTTGCTGTTTGAAATAGATCTTGTGAACATCAACCTTGTCCAAGCTCAACTTTATTTTCAAATCAAAGTCATGCTTGTAGGAGTACAAGTGTAAAATGGCAACCAAGTCATTAACCTTCAAGACCTTGAACTCGAAAGATGTGAAATCTTTGAAGTAGTTGAAAATTTGGAACACAATCTTATCTTTGGAATCAATTTGCTTTATCAATTTTGGTTTTAATAATTCATGATCGAATTCAGAGAATTCAAAAGGTATCTGTCCAAATTGGCATAAATCCAATGGTAAATAATTAATTGGTAATGGATTGACTAACATTGTATTGTATATGTGTGTTTTGTTATCGGTTATCTAAAGTATAAAAAACTCCTCGATGATACTCTTGATAAACAAATAGCTACTTTTTATAGTCACTGATGACAAATGGGGTTTTTGCAGCCATCCTACTAAGAACTTCTAAGAAATTTCTATCGCGGTGATATTTTTTCCGGTTTCGTGATCAATATTATCTACGGAATTTTCCAGAAGGTTTGGCAGTTAGCACCCACAACCTGTTTTTTATGGAACATTCTATGAGGTTTTATCGAGTACTGATGATGTTGTCTTCTGCAAGGATCGGAGCAGATCAATAATGTTGCCTATTTAAGTAATTTTAAAATGCAGCACCTGAAACACACTTTGGATCTCGTACTCACCACATTGTTGTTGCCATACGGAAGGGGAACAGTGTACATGGTAGTGATAGCTGTTATTGTATGTCAACTGATTACCTGACATCTGGTACCCGTCATTTTCTCCAGCATGAATGGCTTGTCTCTGCAGAACTATGCGTCCGGATTTATCCTTAGGTAGATCTCGTGATCAAATTATGAGTCAATGAAAAATTTGGTTGCAAAATCAAGAGACAGCTACTATCTACCCATACTAGCAACAACCAACCCGGGACCTCGAACTAAACTAAACAAGTCCCTCATCGTCAATAGGAGAAACATATACCGGAATATGGGCCTATTTGGGCCCTTTAGTGTTTAAGCGACTCCACGATATTGGAACGATAACTCTTACCCCGGAAAATGAGAAAAATTTTCAACTATATTGTGATGAAACTAAGTATTGAAATTCCTAACGAGCTCATTACACTCTTAGTTCTAGTGCTTCTATACAGATTTAGTACACTAAACCGGCAAACAACGATATCTAGTCCTCCTACTGAGACTGGATCCAAAAAATCAAAGCCGAAACGACCCATAGATAAGAAGCAGATTATAGTAGTCGGTGCTGGTCTTATTGGACCCCGACATGCCTACCACGTCTTCCACAATCCCAAATGTGTGCTTTTTGCAATAATAGACCTATACCCCGTTCCAGAGTTGGTTGAAAAGTACCACACCTTATATTTTCCCAGTATAGATAAGCTAATTGACTATTGTGACTCGAAAGGCTTGAAGTATTCTGATGGGGCTATTGTTTGCACTCCCAACCACACACATGCTGTGGTTAGCAAGCAACTTGCTGATCACGGAATAAATTTAATCATTGAGAAGCCAGTGACCCCCACGCCTGAAGATTCCAAGGCCCTCAAGATATATACTATGAGCAAAGTCAAAGTACTCGTGGGACATCACCGTCGATTCCACCCAGTTATCACGGAGGCCAAGTCCAAGCTAGGCCAACTAGGTGACATCGTAGCTATACAAGGTAGTTGGTGCTTAAAGAAACACCGGGAGTACTACAACGATTGGAGAAAAAGTAAGTATGGTGGACCATTACTTATAAACCTCGTCCACGACATTGATCTTTTACAATACTTGTTAGGCCCCATACAGTCTGTTTCGGCAGAAGCAATCACTACCCTCCGTAACCATGATGACGAAGGATGTGCTTTGGTCATGAGATTCAAATCAGGTGCCTTAGGGACGTTCATAGTTAGCGATAATGTTCCTTCGCCTTTCAACTTTGAAAATGCCACCGGGGAAAACCCCTTGATCCCCCATTGCCCTATTGATGGACTATACCGTATTTTCGGTCATCAAGGAACGTTGTCCATCCCTGATATGAAGATTTATAAGGCTGATCACTGGCACAAGGATTTGACCATCGACGCACCAATAGTGCCAACTGGTGTACCTTTCAATGACCAGTTAAACCATTTTGTTGACGTTTTGAACGGAGGGTTGATAAACTGTACTATAGACGACGGAATATCGGCTGTTTTGGTGGTTCAGGCGATTATGGATAGCTTGGATAGCGGTGAACGGAAAACAGTGAAGGATTTGACTATGGTGGAACCAAACTTCGATGTTTTGGGGATTAGTGAAGCGAAAGGTGAGCAAATTGATCTGAAGCCCACTACCTTAACGGCATAAAAGGCAAGATTTCAAGGAAAAACGGACGGGAAAGGAATGGAATAACAAATAATAAAACGATTTGAGAATTACTTTGAATGGGAGCCTAATTCTACTATAACTCTGATTTAGCAGCTGTCATCCTAGATGCCGGGTCTCTTCATCACCAGCGAAACCTATCTAACTTGGCAGTTCTGGGATGCCTACACATCAAGTTCTGGGAGGCCTACACTTCAAGTTGTAAAAGCCCTCGCCCCCATAGCAGTCACAAGATGCTGCGGTTATAGATCACAAGACATTATGAGAAAACGTGAATCAATTCCCGAGCATTAACAATACAATATAGGTCACAATAGCCTCGATACATAATATTGTCGTACTCATTATTGTCGTATAACTAGTCAAATGGCCCGATTGGCCCCACATTGCAACGGCTGAACTTTATGTAATGTGCCGTGGCCCATAAAGCCGTGTCGTTCGCGAGTGATTTTAAGCAACGTGCAATTAAATACGGACTAGTGGCTCATTAAAATCACGTCCCAATTGGGAAATGTCATAAAGCCTCGTTCGGGGTGAGCTTTGCAGAATTTTTGTCTCTTATTAATCCCAGGCGAAGCTATTTGAATCCCTTTGCCATCATGCTTAAAAAGGGCCTTCGTAGCTGTCAAAGGAACTGTCATTGGACGCTGCCAGGCCCACGTGTGTCAAAAATGCTAAAAAATTCTTGGATGCCAAGACGACATCGGGGTTGCAGCCATTTTTGCACCCGCGACATTTGTTATGCCTAGCATTAGTGGGAAATACCACTACCAATGGGGACAATTATGAATTCCTTCTTTTCAACGGTATTTTTGACAAGAAAAAACCAAGAGCCTAATATGCCTTTCTAATAAATCTACTTACCACGTTCTCTGATGTATATAAGCCGTTGAGATCCTGGTATTTGATCCAACAAAGTTTCAAGAGTCTCACACCCCACAATGATTTTACATCAGTTCGACTATATATTTGCCATTGCCATGATCTTTGCGTTCTTGGACGCCTTCAATATCGGGGCCAATGATGTTGCCAATTCCTGGGCTTCCTCGGTTTCTTCCCGTTCTTTGAGGTACTGGCAAGCTATGGTCTTGGCAGCCATTTGTGAGTTGCTTGGTGCAGTTTTGGTGGGTTCCCGGGTCAGTGATACCATTAAGAATAAGATCATCGACATCACGATTTTCGAAGACGACCCAGCGGTTTTGATGTTGACTATGTCCACAGCTTTGGTGGGCTCATCATTATGGTTGACTTTTGCTACGCTTATCGGTATGCCGGTGTCTACCACTCATTCGATTGTTGGGGCTGTTATTGGGGCTGGTATTGCTGCTAAAGGTGCTGACAATGTGATTTGGGGCTGGGATGGAGTTGCACAAATCATTGCTTCTTGGTTCATCGCACCAATCTTGGCTGGTGTTCTTGCTTCTATCGCTTTCCTTATTTCCAAATACGGAGTGTTGGAGATCAAGAACTTCGAAAGATCCCTTAAAAACGCTTTGTTGTTGGGCCCCATTTTGGTGTTCGCTACTTTTGCTATCTTGACAATGTTGATAGTGTGGAAGGGTTCTCCATCTTTGGGTTTGGATAAGTTATCCACTGGTGCTACTTTGGGGGCAATCTTCGGTGTAGGAGGGGTTGCGATGTTATTGTATATCACCTTCTTGTATCCATACTACAGAAGAAAGTTGATTTATAACGATTGGACCTTGAGATGGTATGATATCTTCAGAGGTCCCACCTTTTTGTTCATGTCAACTGATAATATTCCTCCAATGCCGGAAGGCCACCAATTGACCATCGATTACTATGAAGGTAGAAGACATACCGACAAAGTCGACGACCACGACACAGATGACGAGGCCAAACTCGACAGCTCGTCCAAGGACGACGATATCGTGCAGGTGGAGCAGGTTGTATCTCACTCAACTAAACCAAGCTGGTTTACCAACACTCGTCCTGAAGGTATGACCACAAAGGCGTACTGGGGTACCTTAGTGAAACAACCATCTAAATGGGGCCATTTGATATGGCAAGTCATCATTCACGGATGGGTCCAGGACGTCATTTCGATGCAAGTGATCTCCAAAGGTGCTTTGGCCGGAGACTTGAAGAAGATGCATTTATCATCGAAATTCTACGACAACAGAATAGAGTTCATGTACTCCATTTTGCAATGTATCACTGCTGGTACTATGTCTTTCGCTCATGGGGCCAACGATATTGCCAATGCTACTGGCCCATTATCAGCTGTTTACCAAGTATGGCACACCGGAACGGTTGGTGGTAAATCGGAGGTGCCTAGATGGATCTTGGGTTATGCTGGGGCTTCTCTTGTGATTGGTATTTGGACTTTGGGCTATAAGATTATGTCCGTATTGGGTAATAAATTGATTTTGCAATCGCCATCCAGAGGATTTTCCATTGAATTGGGTGCTGCAGTGACCACAGTGATGGCTACTCAGTTGGCTATCCCCGTGTCTACTACTCAGTCCGCCGTCGGGGCCACAGTGTTCATCGGGTTGTGTAATAAGGATCTCAAGTCTGTTAATTGGAGAATGGTGACTTGGTGTTACTTGGGTTGGATTTTGACGTTACCAATAGCCGGATTAATTGCGGGCTTGATCAATGGTATAATCTTGTATTCTCCTCATTATTAGATTAATTTATAGTACGGTTTGGGTGTCCATTTATTTGTCTATCGTCTAATACTCTATCGTAAACCATATGTAACAGGTGAGCCAGAAATTCTCAGTGCTGTTAATGCTGCTGCTGCTCGTAGCTCTTGACCCGCAGAAACTTAAACGGTTTTTCGTTCTTCAAACCCAACATGCTCACTTCTCCAATGTCTTCTTCATCTCCAAGCTTTCTCACGGTGTAATACTTGATCCACGATAATTTCCCGTACTTATTATGACCCACGTTCTTGATTTGAAAATGATAATGGAATATATAGTAGGGTACAGATCCTTCATCAACAGTTATATGGATTTCACCATCAGTATTCATTATCCAGCAGCCGTGGAAGATTCGATGTCCGTCTCTATTACCCTTTGCCTGATCGATCGCACTGGAAACAGCTGTGTTATCCCGATGTAAGTGAGGAATGACTCTTGCAGGCTCCAAAGTCGTCAACACCTTCAACACTTTCCCATCTGGAAAGAATCGCAAATATCGATAATATGTTATGGTGCGGACAGGATTCGTCCAGCTACTGGAGAACTCTGCCCTGGAACCCTCAGAATAGTAGTTTATGATACTTATATAGCAGCCGTTAAATTTCATGAACGGTCTATTATGCAACATGTATTTCCAAGAGTTATTGAATGAGGGTAATATTTTGGTTTGGTCATTGGGTATGGGTAAATCGTCACCAGTGACTCTGATCTGGTGTTCGGCGTCCTGATTCTCTTCGTATCGCTGCTGTGGGTAGATTATGTTAGCAAGATAACGGAAGATCATTGGAGAAAACCCCAAGTAACTGAACTTCTTACACACCAATGAGCAATTAATCCACGATTCAGGGGCATCATCAATGAGTAGCTCAAATATTTGAATCCATATATCATTGCTGAGCTTTACAAGAGGCGATGGGCCCGTCATTAGCCTCGATAGCCTTCCACTCAATTCATTTACTCCACCATTAATGTCCTCCTCATCGTCCAACTCCGCTTCTTCGTGACCCTCCTCTCGGTGTCTATCCCCCGGAGCCCTCGGCTCCTCGTGCTGGAAGCTCAAGATCAACTCATCAACATTTATCAGCCTCACTACTTTTTCATCTATCTTTTGAACCACAGCTTTCGCCGTGGGGATCTTCTCCGAACGGTATATCATGTCAATTTTGTCATTCAACTTAAACGCTTGCCGGTATAGAGTAACAGCGTCAGACATGAGCCCCTGTGACTCCTTGGCGATGGCATTCTCAAAGATCTTAATCGCCTGTTGGTCTTGATAGTTCATTGTGATCTCAGATACCGCGAATAATTATGAACCCCAGAACTCCTATTAGATCGAGTCTCAATGACAATAGACGGTTCAGTTGGAGTGATCTGGGCCCTGCAAACGGTATGAGTAACCTTGGTGATGCAAATAGCCTGGGGGGAGACTTGGGGACTTTTGTGACCCCAGGGAAGGAAAATAATCCGAGCCCCGGATCAATTAGTGGGTTTGTGAATGGTACTGATGATAGACCTATTAAAGTGTTAGTAAGAGTGAAACCTGGAGATAATGTAGTCACAGAAGTAAGGGATAGTACCATTGCTGTTCACGCCACGAAGGAAACAGTCGAGTTCGCTTTCGATAAGGTGTTTGACTATACTTCCACCCAAGAGCAGATCTATAACTACCAGATAAAGGAAACACTAGAGGATATTTTCAAAGGATACAACGGCACAATCCTTGCTTATGGTCAGACAGGGTCTGGAAAGTCCTACACAATGTTAGGACCTGACATTGACAGCAGCGAACGAGGGATCATTCCTCGTATCGCCGATGATATCTTCCACAAGATTCGTCAAGGTGAAGAAATCGAGTATACGTTGACTTTACTGATAATGGAGATACACCTTGACCAGATCAACGACTTACTTGTTACAAACCCCCGATTATCTGTTCATGAAGACAAAGAGGGTATATACGTGAAAGGATTATCCAGTATATCTATAACTAGTGCCAAGGAGTTGTATGATGTGATCCAGCTAGGAATCAGACATAGACGGTCTCATAATACCAATATGAACATCGAATCTAGTAGGTCACATGCTATCTTTGAATTGAAGTTGCATCAGAAGGATCAAACTCAGGTCAAGACGTCAAGATTATTCTTGATAGATTTAGCAGGCAGTGAAAAGGTTGATAGAACTGGCGCGGTGGGACAGACCTTGAAAGAGGCTCAAAACATCAACTCATCGTTGTCCACGTTGGGAAACGTCATCAATGCTTTGAACGACAAAAGTCCACACATACCTTATAGGGATTCCAAATTGACTAGAATTTTACAGGAATCTTTAGGAGGTAATTCACGTACCACCTTGATCATCAACGTTGATCCTAGCAGGGCGAATCAAATCGAAACCTTGAGTAGCTTGAGGTTTGGCAGCAGAGCCAAGAATATCAAGAATCATGCACATATAAATAAAGAATTGACTGTGGCGGAGTTGAAGCTCAGATTGAAACAGATGACGAGTATCAACGAATACAATATGCGGTATATCAAGAAGCTAGAGCGTGAGGTCAACAGTCCCCGAAGATCTAAATCAAGTACTCCTGTCTCCCCTGGAGGCAACCTGGAGCGATTTCTAAATCGGGCTGAAGACCAATTCGATGGGAAGTTCGAGACAAGAATTCCCATGCCATCCCCATTATCTCCAAGAATTGATCTACGAGAGCAGATTTCACTAAAAGATCTCAGGATAAAACAACTAGAGCAAGAATTGCACAACTACAAGATAAAAGACCTTGAACCCTCTAATGACGAGGAGATCAAGTTGAACATTCTCGAAAGCTCGTTGAATAAGCTCAGTAAAAAACTAAATGATGTTGAAATAATAAACATCAACTTACGAAAACACTTGATGGTCAACGAAAGATTAATCGAACAGAAACAAACGACCATAGATATTTTACATAAAACCATCGGAGAACTGAAACACTTTCAGACAGGGAACTTCGAGCAGAGATTGAATGGTTTGAAAGAAAGAATCAACAGCACAAGTCCACGTTCAGGCTTGAATCTAAAAATTGTAAGACCAATAATCGGTGGTAGAGATAGCGACAGCGATAGTGAGGGCGAAGAAGATTTTGACAATACCTTCGATTGATACATTATAGACATAGATTATAAAGATTGGTAATGGTCCAACCTCATCACCTTTTGTATTTCTCTTTGTCCTACTGCTCCCATAATTTCACTGATCTCTGCCTCGTTCTTCCCCTCAAGGATGCACATTCTGGCAACGGCCTCTAGTTTTTTCTTGTGTCTAGAAGCCTTTTCAATTGCTCGTTCCCTTAAGCCGCCTGAAGAATTGGCCACGTTCATTGCACTTTTCAAAAGTATTTTAGCGTTCTTCATAAGCACTTCTCTGCTATTGACCCCTTGGGGCAGCTGTAGCCTTTGTATGTCGATATCCGATCTTTGTATGAGAATTTGAGCAATTTGTTCGTTCGTTTTACCAATTCCCTCAGCTAGACCTTTTTTACGTTCCATTAATAGGTCCTGAGCCGATTTGAATGATTGGGTCATAACAGTTAATGGACCCCACAAGTTGGTAGCATCTAGATCGTTTCTGTCGATTAAAGACTGGATTGCATCGCAATAACTCATAAATTTTTCCGCTGTAGCTGGTATCGAATCCCAGATCCCAGATAGGTCTAGATCGGAGGATATCAATGACTTTATAAAGGCTTTGGTCACTTCATATTCGATGGCTTGAATGTTGGTTATCGAAGATAGAAATTGTGGTAGCTTATTCTTGTCTTCGGTGTAATTGCCCAAAAGATATTGAGAATTAGCTTCTAGGTATGCAGAGAAATCTTCAACAGTATGCTGATAGAGGGGGATTTCCTCAGCAGTGGTGATATTGCCTAGAAAAGCTTGCATTAGCTTGTATCCCGATACAACAGCATCGAAGACATCGTTGGGTTGTAGCACTTCTTCACTTACAGCTTCAACCTCATCACTTTCGATTTCTGAGTCAGATTCTTCAACCTTTGTTAAATCATCAATGAACGAGGACAATTGATCTTTCTGGCCATCGATGACTTTTTTGAAAGTAATCTGACCTTTGTGGAAGATTTCTGGAGCATGTTTCAGCGATAAATCGGCCAACTGCATCATCTCCAAAACATCGATATACACAAGGCCCAAATTATAGGCCAAGTCCAATGAGTCATTAGTCGCCATGACCTGTTCATGAATTCTCATTATATCTTCCAAATCATGCACTACCGAGTTCTCCAGCTGGACCTCCGGTACATCTAAGTCTTCCAAGATCTCTGTCTCCACGTAAACATTGTAAACGTGATACACAAGCCGGGAGATGTTGTAATGTATGTCGTTGACATCTGTTGATGTTTCAAGTGCTTTCTGGTATCCGTTGTAAGCCTTCTGGTAGAATCTTAAAGCTTTAGCTAAATCCGACCCTAGCCATCTGTCACCACTCTCCTCATCATCCACCGCCTCATCGAAAAAATCGATATCTTTAAGCTCCCTTTTCTCTGTTCGTTAGTACTGTGACTGCAGCTTCAACTGGGTCTTTACGTACTTTTGTCCTTGAGTTTGCTCATGACTGGAGTCTGTATCTATATGTCAAACCAACCACAAAACTAGAGATGGAGAGCTTGCACAACAGTCGCGGTAAATTAATTATATAATCGATGATTAGATGTATCAACGACCTAACATCGGCGTCGCCGATGCCAAGCTCAGCAGAGCTTCCACTTTTCGTGTTGGGAATTGACTTGGCAACTGATAGGCTTGGTTTTTTCGCCAATTTACATGTCACCGATTTCACTCCTTGCAAAGGCCCTTTTATGCTAGATGGACAATTCGATAAGGGTAAAATTGTAAAGTATGATATGAACGGCGACATGAACGTAGAGTATATTTATACTATAAAGGTTTCAAAGAAGGTTGTGCAGAAGCTTTTAGCAAAAGTGGGGGTAGAAGGGTATGAGGAGGGGACAAGTTTGAAATTATTTGATCAGGTTGTTTTCATCGAAGCTGTGATAAGCGTGTTCAATAATCCTTCACTTACACGAATTGGAATGTTGAAAAGTTTTGAGGTCATTGACGTCGGAAATATGAACGACAAGACTAAAAAATTGGTGAAGAGGTTCATCAAATTAGGACCTCCTCATCTTGTCGCAAAGTTGCCCAACAAGAAAAGAAAGCTACAACTCTCTGGCAGAGCATTGACATTTCAGCAGCATGGAGATATCGACGAGACTCAAAGGTACCAGAAAAGAATGGAGGAACCTGCAAACGATGTCCAGGATAGCAGGGGGCAGTTACTTGTCAACGATCAGCCTACCCCAGAATTCCGGGCTGACAAATCACCTGGCGTGATGGACAGTGCTGCCAAGGGCGATAATAATGCGATAGACACATTTATAAAGTCCCAGACCATCGTCGAACCCAAGTTGGTGGGAAAGCATTTGACCTTTCGCCAACATGGGGATATCGATGAAACTCAGAGGTACTTGGACAAGGAGAATAAAGCCCCCGGAGCACTTCAGACTCTGACTTCAGAAAGGAGGATGGAGTACAGAAGAGAGCAGGAAAAGTGGGAGCAACATACGGGCGTGCTAACAAACAGAGAACAAGGAAGGTCGGAATCTCAAAAGGATCGAATGAAAGAAATTGAGCAGAGTTGGCTAGCAGAGATCGGGCCTAAAAATAAATCTGTGCTTTCAACACCTCCAGCAAAAAACAGCTTTGTTCCAACCGCTCTGAAGAGTGCAACAGCGGCTCACCATTCCAGTGCTGTTGGAAGGTACAGTAATCACTCCACCCCATCGAAATCATTTACACCTAGAGTCACCTACAAGCCATTAATGGAGCCGAAGTCTACCGGTAGTTCCCAATCATTGAACAGTGCACCGAAAGGCAAACAAGGGCCAACTATAATCAGAAATTCCCTCGTGGAACCGAATGCAAAATCTTCACCTCAAAGAAAGAGGTCAACGAATGTTAAAGCAAAGAGTGTACCCAAAAAGGCTCTGACAATTTCAGTGGTTCCAAAAGTTCATGCCTCACGGGATAAGTCCACATCACCAGAAAAGTCAATTTCATTAAAAACACGAACTCCAACAAAAAATCAATCTTCAGTAGAAACTAATACCACTCACCTAAAGAAACCAGATGTGGTACCTGACGAAATAAGCACACTTAAGGAGCCAAAATTACGAACTACCACAAACGGATCTGTAATAAACAAATCTTTATCGACGGTGGAGGATAGTCAAACCGAGATACCTGACACTCAACCGAACCCAGAGAGCTCAAATGAAATCGACAACAAGAAACAAATTAGTCCAACACAACCAAGACAACCACCTATACAAGAACCCAGTCACAGTAGCCAGGACTCGCTCAAACTACAAAACAGTCTAGAGCCCGAGATAACGCTAAAAATTGAGGACGAACAAGGAGACTGGACTAAATCGAAGAAATTGAATGCCTTTAATGAGCTTCTAGTGAATCACATAAATATCGAGAACCTTCACCAAGTGCCTGACGATGTGCATAGCATACAGAGAAATCAAATTTTCGAAATAATTGGTTATACCAGATTGATTCTACCATCAAGTTTCATTATAAAACCCTTCAAAAGAACGTTAAAATTGGCAAATTTCAAGTTCTTGGTGATCGATAGGCTATCAAACGACAATTCATACATTGAACTAGAATTCTCCGACAAAGAGGCTTGCAAATTTTTGAAAATTGATGAGTTTGAAGAGTTGATGGTGACCTTCAAGGAGACGACCGACAAACTAAACTCCTTGGGAAGTAATGAAAGACCAGTCAAGTTGAGAGTCACCAGAAGACTTACTGGGAATAATAACCATGTTCGATCATATTGGACTTGTTTGAATGATATCGATGATCTACTTAAATAACAATTTGACATGTAGTATGTCACGAGTAGTCAATGTGCATCTTGAAGATAGCTTTTTTACCTCTCAAAGTCTTGTACGCTAGGTTGAGTCAAACAATGGTTCTCATTCGACTCGCTTAATCACTATTCCAATTAAAAAGGTACAAGATATTTATAGTGTGGCCTTATCATTTGCAGCGCAGTTTTATGGGAGAATTTTCCTAAAAAGGGCTACCAATCAAGAAAATAGGAGTTATCTGCCGCGTATCGGTGTCTTCACTTCATTAGGCCTTAGTGAGGTGCTGCCAGCACCCTCGATGAGAGTTCTAGAATACAAGCTTAGTAGCATAAATCGCATGTACAACCAGCACTCAATGCCACCGATAGTTGCATCTTTTGTTTACTGACATTGATTCAGAAACCAGCCCATTACTTGGCAATAGAGTGTACCCGACAAAACAAATGTCCGAACATTCACTCTGTCTGTAAAGGTTGAATTCCATAGCCTGTAACCTTTTGATCCAATATCAGGGTCATTCAAATTGCAACGGAAACTGGGTTCTTTTACCGATCACCCCTTACTAAAATTATCTACAGCCCATAAAGTATTTCTATTTATATAATCCCGTGCCTATTTATACCCTTTTCGATATGTTCATTTTCTCAGCCTTACATACCTGTGCCCCCCTGATAGTCATTGCAATTTCCGTACTCAGCCCACAGCCGCACAAAATTGTCGAAAACTAAAAATAGGAAATCAAGATGCGCCTGCAGGTTCCTATATATAAAGAGAATGTCTTCCGAGACTGCTTGATTTTGACATAGATATCTACATCCACATAGCTTTAACTAGTCCAGCACAACTCCAGAAATGCACATTCCCAACGTTTGCCCCAACGATTTGATCAAGAGATCATTTGGACAAGACGTCAAATCGACCGCCCAAAGTTTTAAATCATGGAATACCTGTATGGATAACAAAACCTGTAAGATCATCGCTATAGTGGGCATGGTTTTAGCAGGGTTATTTGTATTTTGGATCATAGCCACTTTTGTGCGTTGCTTATGTTACGGATTATCATGTTTGGAATCATTGTTCTGTTGTTGTTGTAGATCAGCATCATCAGACTACCATGAAAAATCCCCCCACGACAATCGTAACATGTACGGCCAGCAGCCGGTATATCAGCAGCCGTACCAGCAACAGCCTTACCAACATACGCCAGTGTATCACCAACAGCAAATGAATCAAACGAGGAATCACGATCCTTTCGATGATAGGAACACCTCTTACAAGGGCCACTTTTAAACCCATGAATACCCAACATTACGAGAAGACATCCGTATATCTAGAAATATATCGAGTACCATCTACCGTTCGAAAGAAGCTTCTACTACGCATGTACTCATCTCAATCCACAATCACAATTTCTTCACCTCGAGTTTTGTATTAAAAAGGGAGAGATGAACGGGCAGATGAACGGGCAGGTCCATCATAAGGGAAAGGTAGTGGGCTCGGATTATAAGAGACCCAACGGTCCCATGCAACTTGTCTTATGTTTGGATGGGACCCAAAATGAGTTTGGCCCAGCACCTTTCTCCAACAGTTTGAGGTTCTTTGAGCTACTTGACAAACAAAATCCCTCACAGATGTGCTATTATCAGGCAGGGGTGGGAGTTCACTACTCCAGTTCAATCAATCTGAACAAAGTTCACGCCAATGTTAAATATTTGGGTAAACAACTTGATGCTGTTTTCGCTTTCACATTTGAAATTCACGTCAAGGCTGCCTACATGTTTCTTGTAAGGTACTATAGTCACGGTGACACAATATGCCTTGTAGGGTTCAGTCGGGGAGGTTTTGCTGCCAGAATTTTGGCAGGAATGTTGCAAAGCGTAGGACTATTGAATCGTGGATCTGAAGATATGGTCAACACTGCTTGGGAAGTATACAGTAATTGGGAAGCCTCCGGTCAGCCCGATAACCAAGATTTTTCCGCTAATCTTGTGGCAGAGTTCCGTAGGACATTTTGTCCAGCTGATGTGAAGATCCATTTCATGGCTCTTTTCGATACTGTTAACTCGGTAGGTCTTTTGAATGATAAGCTTTTCCCCTATGCCAGTAAAAGCTCGATTGTAGACCATGTGAGGCATGCCGTGAGCCTTGATGAACGGAGGGGTAAATTCAAACAGGTCCTTTTTGAGCCCTTTAGTTACTTCCCCCACTTGACAAACCGTGAATACAAAGATTGCAATGACGGAAAAAGCATCTTTAATAGGGGCAATGACTATTTGAACTGGTTTACAGACGTATTGCGAAGGGCATTGGGTCGGCCTTCGTTGAAGAGACGGATAAACGATGATTGCAAAGGCAAAGATATCCAGGAAGTGTGGTTCCCCGGGGATCATGGCGACGTCGGGGGCGGCTGGGAGTCCAAATCTGGCCAAGTTCTATCCCATATGCCTTTAAGATGGATGCTTTCTCAAGCGATTGAGTTGGGAGTCATCTTCAGACCAGGATCTATCAGCGAATTCAACCGTCTTCACCCCAATATCTCTTCTTTCCTTTGCTTTCATCACGACAATTTGTCCTTACGGCCTGAAAATAAAACCTTTTACGGGAACGTCTTACCCAAAGCCCCCATAGTGGGGAATAGTGGTCGAGGTGACGCTCGGTTAGCCGAGCTGTTATTCTGGTGGGTGATAGAGTTTCTTCCCATGGGTATTAAATTGGAGGACGATAAGGGTCAATGGAAGAACGTATATATCCCTAATCTTGGGCGGCCTAGGAAAATCCCCCAAGACGCAGCCTTACACTGGAGTGTTTTCTTCAGACTACATTACTTCATTGACTACCTACCGGAGAATTTACCGGAGAACTTGGGCGAGAAGTTCTTGCAGCTGACAGGGTTTTGTGGGGCGGAATATGAGAAATTCGCCACGGATTTGAGTATTGAGAGGATCAAAGGTGATTGGGACACCAAAGTTTGGGATCAATTGCCTGATGAACTAGAGCTGGTTTTGATCCATCATCCTCAGCTTTGACCCCACGCTAAGATTTAACCACCGTTCTATCCTTGTATCCGAGGCAAAAATCCTTGATAATAAAATGGCACAGTAAGCGAATCAACTCTATGCATTATATATTGTATTATTTATAACGAATATGCTAACTAACCCACGATTAAAGTGCTGTCGTCTGAGAATTCGTATGCAGGGATTTCCAAGTTGAGAGGAGCTGGCCCTCTTCTGATTCTACCAGATATATCGTAATGGGAACCGTGACAAGGACAAAACCAACCACCGAAATCACCAGCTTCACCAATTGGCACACAACCCAAATGAGTACAGATACCCAACATGACTAACCATTCGGGATTCTTAACACGGTCACTATCGTTCTCTGGGTCTCTCAACTTGGAGAGATCAACTTGATTGGCCTCCTCGATTTCATCAGTAGTTCTGTGTCTGATGAAAACTGGTTTACCTTGCCATTTGACAATGACATTTTTACCTTCAGGAATGGCCCCCAATTTGACTTCGACCTTAGCCATAGCCAAAATATCAGCAGATGCTGCCATTGAAGACAAGAAGGTTTCGACGGTGGATTTGGCACCGGCAGCTGACAATAACCCCATGGAACCTACCATGAAGTAAGTGAAGTTTCTGTTGCTGCTGTCGGATCTTTGATTCAAGTAGTTGGAATAATCAGGATGGTCATAACTAGATAATGCCTTGGTGGTAGAAGTTAAACTTCTAACTGGAGTCAACGATTTGAAATTTCTAATTGATCTTAACATTATAGTTGTTTGATTTTTTTCAACCTGAAAAATTTGTGAGAAATTCCAATTTTGTGATTGGTGGGAAACAAGTCGTGCACTGTCATTTAGTCTTATCGCGAACTCTGGCCCCAGTCTGGTGGCAGAAGTGGCACGAATGGAAGGTGCATTTTTGGTAGCACAAGCCATGTCTACTCAGTGGCTTTTACTAATTTCATCGATACCAAGCCTAACCAAATATATGTTTCTATATATCTATTCCTATATCAGCTATTCCTATACCAGCTGGCCCTATTCTCCCTTACCTATACCACCTTCTCCAAATTTGCCTTTCACCTTATTTTTCATTTTATGACAATGATCTACACTCTAATCCTTTCAATATTACTGTTTGTTATTGAATAATTTACGATAATTGGCTCTTTATCTTATTTAATGCCAAAACCCCCTGATTCATTTACGGCTATGGCCAATTTGTCTACCAATTTTTCCTTGGAATTATAATCATATAAATCCAACTCATTAAAGCATGTATGGCTAGTGGGTAGCCGATCGCTATTTTTACCTACAAGTTTGATTGTAAAATTCATATTTTGTATTCCGGTTGCAGGTATTCTATCAGAACCGGTAACAAATATTAGAAATTTACGTTGTTGATCGAAGTTCAAGTCACTTAAATGCTCCCAAAACCACGACACTACCACAGAATCCTTTATCTTTTCCGGCTTATATCTGGTAATTGATCTTAGGCTAGAAATATCTAATTTTTCTTGATCATCGCCACATAAAAGTAACTTAATTTCCTCAGGTGAAAATATACTCAATGCATTTCCATTAGTGACTGACTTGAATCCTTTCAAAAAGTTTTCAATTTGTTGGGCAATTCCATCAATTAAGTAAAATTTGGCATATTTTTCAATGTATAGGTTTAGGTTTTCCTTGTTGACCCTGATTTTACTTCCGCCCGCTGTTAAAGCTTTCGTCATATGGCTGCCAAACATATCAACTATGGTGATCTCAAAACTAAGATCCAAAATATCTAGATCCTCTTCGCTTAAAGATTTCAATTTGAACAAGTTCGAAGCCAACACTGGATGTAGCTGTTGAAAATCACTAAAGCCAACTGGAAGGTTTAACAAAATCTTATAAAAAGCCATAGGGAAGTTCAAATCCAAAATCGTGGAATTGTAGATAGCTAGACCTAGAATGGCTCCGAAAAGATAATAATTTTGTAGGTTGTTGTCTGGTGGTGTGAGGTTAAACCATAAATAGTTAGATTCTTCAACGTTGACTAGCATGCCATTATTTGGATTGAAAATTGCATTGGTTAGCAATAAGAACCACTCCTTTCTCAAACCCCCGGCATCAATTCCTGGCTCACCGATGAATTGAACCTTCAAACTTTTCTTCAAGTTGTACTGATTTAGTTGTATACACCTTAATGAATCATTGACAATATTTTCCCTTCGGACTTTGACTCTAAAGTAAACATCCAAAGGCACTCGCTTATCTAAAGAATTTATAAAAGCCTCTTCTGCTTTTCTTTCCATAACTCTCCTAGCCTCATATTCTAAAATTGAAATTTTATTCCCCAATGTGATAAGAAACGGGAATTTGCTGAAAAAATATGAGGCTGAGTCACTGTAGGCATTCATGTTTCCACTGATGTAGTCTAAAACTGTTGATATCTCCGGGATATCGCTCCCACTTTGCTGAAACTTCTGGTTACTCACCCATGAATCAAAGTCCATTTTCAAATTCACATAATCAACTAAAGAATTGTAGAATACCGAAACTTGTAGGTCTGAGCGGATGTTAAAAGCATTCACAAATAGCTTTAAAACGGTCGAGGAGGTTTTCAAATGCCAGTCGTTGCCGTATTGATAGATCTTGATCTTTGCTGTGGACGACTTCTTCTTTTTGAAATTTATTGAGCTTAATGGCAATGATGTCGGGGAAAGCAAGTTCATTTGTTCAATCTCATCCTTAAAATTGGAATTCTCCATATATTCTTCATCAAAATTGTCTTGCTGGGGTGGGTTCATCTGCTGGTTTTGATCATTTTTTGGTGCAACCATGGGTATCCTCCGCTTATAGTCAGGGTTGTTAGCTATGTAGAAATACTTCTTCAAATGGAATGTTATATAAACGTTGATAAGATCGATTTTGGCCACAAATTGTTCTGTGGAGTATTTTGAAAACCAACTTGTAATGTAATTTTTGACAGTAACGGAGGATATGTTCGACATGATTCCCAAGACTCTCTTCAAGATTTCATAAAGTTGAGCTTTAATTTCCTTAACGTCAATCATACTGGCATTAGATTTGCTTTCGTAGTGAGTCAATGCATAAGACAAGAAAGGAATCTCGAGTAATACGAGTAACCAATTATAATTCCTAGGGTCTTCTCCATAGCACACCGGAGTTCGTTTAAGGAGCTCTAAACTCCCTTTTAGTGCCTGAAATAATGGTCTCTTGGTTGGTAATCTGGTAAGCAAGTCGAAGACTAGTGAAATATCATTATAGTTCAAATTCGAGGATGAATAATGAAGTTTGGTGCTGGACCTCTTGATCTTGAAAGAATTGTTCAAGCAGTGATAGCTTTTGAAAGCGTTGAACAAGTAAGTTGAAAGAGGCTCGAACACCTGATGAACCTTAGTGGGTATTTCGGCATCGTTTAAACACTTGTCTATGATTTTCTTTACATACTTACTGGAAATCAAGTGAAGCGACCGGCCATGTATATCATTCTCAGTGAAGTAAGACTCAAAATCTTTCAATATGTTTGTAGTGTGACAGACTGAACATTTGAATTTACCTGCACCCTGAGGATACGATAAGATCGTACAGCAACAAACACAATTTATTATGGACATTTCATCCTCAGGCTTCTCTAGCTTCACCACTGGTTTCGTAGTGGAACTTCGAGATATCCTTATAAAATCGAATAGTCTCCATTGGGACCCGGATTGGGGAATTTCATGACTTGCCGATTGATTTTGATTTAGATTAGCTGTACGATTCAAATGTTTCTGATTCGGATGATTCAGGTTCAATTGAGACATTAGAAGAGAACTTCGATTTTCAACGATTTGTCAGAGCACAGTTAAAGCCCAGGATTACTTTTCGAAATTTCAACGCTTGCCGACACTACCCGCTGATCAGATGTAACAGCCACAAGGTTACAAACTGGTGGGTGCAGCAAATTCGCGGGTATTAGATGGTTCACATATTATCCGAGCTAAAGCCACCAAATGCCACAAAGCACTCCTTGTTCGCTGAGGTGTTCGCAAAAGGCAAACGTAGTTTAGTGATCAACAAATCCAACCTGTTGGAGTTTTGCGTCGTCAATGGGAGCGAAATCCCCTCCGAGGGTCATAACATCTCGCTACATCATGTTGATTCCATTTACTTAGATGAACCTATTCTTGCGATCAACCGATTCCGACATACTAATTTGGCCACTGACTGTTTGCTACTACTAACAGAGTCTTACCAATTGCTTTTCATGTATTTTGATCAAGATTTGAACAAATTTAACATAATTAACAGTATAACATTTGATGCCGGAAATCAACAAATACCGTCTGAAATGAGTCCTAAAATAGAGGTTGACCCTTCGCCTATTCCAGAATACTTTGTAGTTTACCTATTTGAAGGATTTGTACAGGTATTCCACATTAACCATGATTGGAAAGTAGACAGTAGAACTAATAATAAAAGGAAGCTACAAAATGATCTTGTAGATTACAGGACCTACGCTATTGGAGGCATTGTGGCGGTGGATATCAAGGTTTTACACAGTGACCACAACGATAGGATAGTGATACTCTACCGTGATTATAATTTCAATTATTCAGCCAGAATCTATAAAATCGAAAATTTTGAGTTGATCAAACAATTCGAGGAGTTTGAAGGTGTTCCTACAGCTTTGATAACTCCCTTGGATGGCGGAATTATATCCATAACTGACAACTTCCTTTTCTATTTTCCCAATGATAACAAATTATCATTACTGGACAACAATCAAGATCCCACAATTTCAATTAATCTGAACCTCAACAACCAGGTTATAACTAAAAGATTAGTTTCTGTGGATAAAAATGTTTTATCTGCCTTCTACTGCTATACTATCATAGATAGGAAGAGGATATTGCTCATCAACAATCGAGGGGAAACATTTATCTTGTTTTTCGATGGTCATAAAGCAAATAAGCTTTATGTCATAAAGTCAATTTCCTTCATAAATTTAGGTGTTACCACCATACCTGTTTCGATTCACCATGTAAATCATAACTTATTCTATGTTGCTTCCAAATTGTCTCAATCAATGTTATTCGAGATATTGCCAGCTGAGCCATACATTCAAGTCTGCAGCTTCATCCCAACCTCTCCGCCCATTTTAGATATCCAACCTATTAGTACTTCCACCGGGCTAGAACTTTTAACATGTCAGGGCGGTTACGATAGTGGAGAGTTTAGAAGGGTGAGTAATAGGGAGAAACGCCTTGAATTGAATCTTCACATTCAAACTGGCACACTATGTGAAAAATTGATTCCTGTCAATGATTCTCAGTTCATGGTTTGCAATGACATCAGTTCCCAGCTAATAATTTTATCTCCCCAGTATGAAGTCCTAGAAACAAAACAACCTAACATAATGGATTATAAGCTTGACGGCGATCTTGAGCTAGAGATCAATTCGCTTGGAGTTAAGGTCAATGGTGAAGTTATCTATAGTGGGAATGTGCAAAAAAGTAAGGTCTTCAAACCCCATATATTCATGATATACGCCGATTCCAAAGTTCACATTTTTCACAGAGGTAAGAAGTATCAAACTATTGAAGTTGCGAGTGAAATTTCCGACTTTGACTTCGTGCATATATTCCAAAAGGAATATGTAGTTTTGCTAGCATTTTGGGATGGTAGTTACCGACTATACCTGATTACAGACCTAGGAAATGAGGTCATCTTGGAGGAAAAATTGCAGAATACCCATGCGACTGCTTGTGCGATTCTTTATGACGTGGAAAATGTAGGCATTTGTACCATGCTTTTAGTAACAACCAATAATGACTTGGTAGAATTATACTACAACATAAGAACCTTAGATAAAGATACAAATAAGAGCAACACTATTCATTTCGAAGGACTCCCCTTGAAAGTGGCAAAAGGCTTCGGTAAAGTATTCTTATTTAACCAAACACTGGTGTATGGATACAATAAGAAAGCCTACTCCATTGATTTAAATCTACCAATCAATGATTTGGCTATTTTGGATCGCAATCGGGTGATCATTGCTTCCAATAATAAAATACTCAATGTGTATACCGTTGAAGCAGCAGATAAAGATGTAATTTTTTCCAATGACTTCAATTTGAAATCCATCAGGGTGGGTCAACATTCCGTTGTTTTGTCGAATAAAAATGCAATTATTGATGACCAGAATGAATACAATCGGAAAACCTTCCTTCAACTAGTGTCACCAGACTTACGAGTTTTAGATAAATTTGAGTTTCCTGAGAACGACCGTACTGATATGGTCGATATTTTGCCTATAGAGGAGTACTATGTGGATTCGGATGACGAAAAATCCATTGTGGATATACGTGAGGTAAGTCTAACGGTCGACTTCCCGCCAAATACATTTGTGGGTATTTGCAATTCCTCAAATGCAGATGAAATTTTGAGTTTGTATCAAGTTGAAGGCGGAAAGATCGTCGAATTAAGAAAGATAAAAATACAAGGGATCAATGATGCTTCAAAGATAGCCGCTAGATCTATCAAGATATTTGATCACCACAAGATGACTTTTTTGGTGACAGGAGTGATCAATTACTTGATTCGGCCAAAAACACTAGATATTTGGGTAGTTCTACCAAATTCGATCTACACATCACCCATATTTTCTATCGCAAGTGCTATAAATGATGAGTATATTTTATTTGGCGATGTTATGAAAGGATTGACTGCAATTAAATATAATAATGAGACCCTTAAATGGAGTGATCCAGACATATACATCGAAACCAGTTTTTTGACTGATCTTGTGATGATTGATGAAAAAATAGTAGTTGCTACTGATTCCTATGGTAATATTCAAGGTTTTGAATTAGGTGAGGGTTTCAATCCAGTGCTCTCATACAACATAGGTGAGCCTATAAATATTATTACCAAAATCCCAGAAGTAAAAAGATCAGATTTCACTTCCAAATTTGGTATTTCTCCTAAGAAGAGATTAATCCAGTCTCAAGCTGTGTTGGGAACTGTCAATGGGGCTATTTACCAAATAAGCAAACTAATTGATGAAGAGTTAGAAACGATTTTAATGGAATGCCAAAAAGAACTAGTAGCTTTCAAACATACATTGTCCGATATTCAATACCTCAAACGAGATAAATTTGGGAAGTGGTTTGAAAAGAAAGGAGAGAAGTTACTTCAACAAGATGAAACTGGCAAATTTATTTATAAACCTTGTACAGGTATGATTGAGCTAATGTTGTTTCAGCACTGGCTACGTGAAGATGAGATTTTGAGTAGTTATATCTATAGAAGCGATGAAAATTATACCAGATTGAAAGAATTGCAGAAAGCCCTCAAAAAGTGCTACAAAAATAAGGGTGTAATACAACGCCTTGTATTTGAGGGTGAATTGTAAATTTGGAGTAGCTGCATCATCATCACCACGTTAATACACATTTTGCAACTTCGCGAAAAAAATTTCGTCAACAATGAATGCTGCATCGATACCATTGGGCAAAGGGTTTGAGGACATTGAAATGTTGGACATTGAAACATCCGACGAATCCATATCCACCTCAATTCCTTCCAGTATTGATACCGGCGGAGAGTCTATGGACTTGAAACAATGGTTGACCTCCCCCAAATCACTAGATTTCCAATTTCATGCTGATCAATACAACAGTAGTTTGAATGAAAGTGACTATGACGAAATTTATAATAAATTTGCCGGATCAGTATATAAAATCATCGAAGGCCTAGGTGATGCAGATTTGAGGTTCGAAGCCGATGAAACAATTGGACTAATAATCGAGGACAAATCAAGTAATGAAATAGCTGAGGATAAGAAACACAAATTAAACGACAGCTTTTTGAAATTGATAGAACAGATAGAACAGTTGATAGCAGAATTGAGACAGAATTTTGGAGATGACTATGAAGAGCTAGGGAGGTTCGAACTGGTACTTAATATTCTCGATTGCTTGTATGCAACGAATTTCATAAGCAACACAAATTTGATTCCAATATACATCAATAAGTGGGTAAACAGGTTCGATCCCCAACCTGACACACAGATGGTAGAAGACATCATGATATCCTTGAAGCCTTATACCCATCCTTTATTTTGGAGTAAATTAATTCCTACTTTGATCACACGAGGATTAATGGACCAGGCAGTGAAGGCCATTGCTAACAGTGGGTATGAGGAGATAAAGGGTACTCAGATGTCTGACATCATAGAAGATTTCCAACAATTGATAGTGAGCTACGAAACAATGTCCCTCAAAGGAAAATTTGCACATTGGAAATTGTCATGTTGTGAGTTCAGAGATTTGTTCCCAAAACTAAAGAAGGATCTCGTCGATCTGCTTCATTTGAAAATTCTGGATCAAATTCACGACTTGTTGTTTATACTAACGGGTTTGCCCAAGACCATATCCAATTATTGCTATTCCTGGTATGAAATTATCTCATCATTATCATTATATCAAATCAGAGATGAGCCCCACATGTACCCCAAATATTTTGATATCGCTATTACCGAACGCCCTCCACTTTTGTTGGATAATTTGACAGATGAATTCAAGGTTTTGGAGAAATGCTTTGTCGATATTTGGGAAAAGAACTACTTGCATGTTTTGACAAAGATCGACGATCTAGATAGTTGCACGAGTTCAATAGTTTCCAGGCTATTCGAATTGAAAGGTCTTTTGGTACCTTACTATACTTTGAACTCTAGGGGAAGAACCATTTCTGAGTACTTGCTAACGAAGTATGCATTCCAATGTTTGAATAACCATAGTTTAGCACCGATTGGAATTGGCATATTGCTTGATAATTTCATTGTAAGCGACAAGAAGAATAATGAAACAATAATTGCTAACTATTTGCCCAAGTATCAATGTAACACCAACGACGACTTAGAATGGTGTTTGACTATTTGTACAAAATTGGGTTTAGTCAAAACTGCTAGTGAATTATACAAAATCTATGGAAGGAAGTCATTAAAGGATGGGTACCTTTATGAGTCCTTGAACATGTTGGTGAATTGTTACCAGCAAGACCAACAGGAATACAAAGAGAAAGATGGAATGAGAGAAGCACATCACATTGTGTGGGATGTTATATTTCAAGATAGTTTGATCAACAATAGGCCAATCCAGGATGAAATCATCAATAATATCATTGAGCATAAAGTAAATTTCGAAATAAATTCTGTCATTAGGCAGTGTTTGTCGCCTTACGGGGTATTATTCGACTTTTTCCAATCGCAAAAGAAAAAGACCGGGACCAAACTTGTTAAAGACAAAATTTCCAGACTCATACATTTACTTGAATTCACACACTTGCCCAAAAAATTTTACCCGTTATTGTTGGCCCAGTTAGTTCCGTTCTTTCTTGGAGATGGCAAGTTTCAACTCCCTGACTTGATCGTTATTATAGAGTTGATTGATAATTTTGATAATAACTTGACCAAATCTATTGCCCAAGAAAGTCAGGAATTGTATAGTTTTTCAGTTGAGCACATCGAAGAACCTGAAGATTATGACTGGAGGAAAATAATGAGGCAGAAAGGGTTAGAGATACCCACAAATGTGCAGGAAATGATCAGATTTCTTAGAGTGGAAATCTGCAATAAAATTCTGCAAGTTTACGTTTCGTAGTAAACGATTCAACTATGGCCACATGTCACTTGAGTTGAGTGTCGCAGCAGATAGTTTTTATAGGCAAATAATGAGAATAAATGAAATTTTAATCTAAACAGTTTAATGAAATAAAATATTTTAACAAGTGACGTCTTGTTGAGCTCTTGAATTCAACAATAAGGCAACAATTAAACCGTATAAACCTAAAACTTCAGCAAAAATCAAGATCAAAATCATACCAACGAATAATCTTGCTTGTTGAGCAGTACCTCTAACACCGGCATCACCGACAATACCAATGGCAAAACCTGCAGCTAAACCTGATAAACCAACAGACAAACCAGCACCCAATTGGATAAAGCCAGTATATAAAGCTTGTTGTTGTTTCAAACCATCGGAGACTAAAACACTAACAACTAGACCGTAGATAGCAATAATACCAGCCATAATAACAGGAACAATATTTCTGACCAATAAATCTGGCCTCAAGACACAGGTGGCACAAATTCCTACACCAGCCTTAGCAGTACCATATGAGGCACCAAAGCAAGTAAAAACAATTGCAGATGCACAACCAATGGCACCAAAAAATGGAGCATAAACTGGGCTAATGAGGTTAGTAAAATGTGATATAATGAATTACAAAGACTCAGAACTTCGGGTGTCAAGGCCCTTCAGCCCTGTGAGATTGATAACCTGGTGTTGTTGAAGACCAGCTCTTTCGGGCCATAATTGATAACTCCTTGTGTCCTCGACGATAAGAATGACTGGTCAAAAACCTGTCACAATTGCCTCCCATGGAACGAATTCATTCCCCTCCCGTTAAAAATACGGCAAATAAGCCTTATGTAAGTCTTAGTTTTTTGTGAATGACGGACATACCATAAATCAGACATGGTAAATAATTAATATATTGAGTATCAAAAGATATTTGAGTTCTTTTCCTCGACGCTCATTTTTTAATCGGGAATTTCTCGGTCTGGTATTTACTGAACATTTTTGCCATTTGCTACCATTCTGCTCGCTATACACAATGTTTCCACGATTTCGCAACCAAATTATTTCCGGCTCGCAGTAAAATTGAGCACAAATTTCTCATAAAATCCATCGCGATGAGAGTACTCTGAAAAATTTTAAGGTGAGCTATTGCAAGGAGCCTAAAATTAAAACAACAGAGTAAAAAACAAGAAGTAGCAATGAGTACCAATCCAAAAGCTTTCCCATTAGCCGATTCAGCTTTAACTCAACAAATCTTAGACGTTGTTCAACAATCCACTAACTTAAGACAAGTCAAAAAAGGCGCTAATGAAGCTACCAAGACCTTAAATAGAGGAATCTCCGAATTCATCATCATGGCTGCTGACACTTCCCCAATAGAAATCTTATTGCATTTACCATTATTGTGTGAAGATAAGAATGTCCCTTATGTCTTCGTTCCATCAAAAACCGCTTTAGGTAGAGCCTGTGGTGTCTCAAGACCAGTCATCGCTGCTTCAATTACCACCAATGATGCATCTGCCATCAAAAACCAAATCTATTCAATCAAAGATAAGATTGAACTTTTGTTAATCTAGTGTAATATATTGGGTTTAGATTTTACTATGAACCGTGTCTTTTCTTCGTTTGACATGTAACTATACTCTTACCGAGCATTCAGTTCATACTCTCGTCTCAGCTCATGGCTGTCTCTCGGATATAATTGCAAGATTACAGAGGCTGAATTTCTGAACCGCTTCGCCTTTGCTTTCTTCTGAAGGCGAGCTCATCATTCAACTTGCAGCTTTCCATCCTCGATCTGAGATGAGATGAGAAAATCAATGTCAATAGTTAATACTCAATCCTTGACTAAGTTTTTGCGGTCAAAGGAAACACCCATAAAAGACATAGTCGATTCCATAAACGACCTACTCCAATCCAGATATACATTCTTTTTCCCTAACCCAGAAATTTTCGTTTTCGAGTTAATTTGTCACAGATTGAATGACAATTCACAAAATCATTGGAAACTAAACTCATCGATTTGGAAATTATTTGCCACTTTATGGAAGCAGCTATCCGACAAGATATCCATAAGGAACAAATCGTTCAAAAAAGTTAAAATTCTTGATGTGTTAACCACAATATTCAAACATTATTTCGAAGGGGATGTTTTACTTTTTGGGGTGTTGTATGACACTATAAACTTAATCATTGATGATTTTTTCATTGAAACCGACGAGGTATCCTGCCAGAATTTTATCATGAACTTTCCCAACATCTTTCAATTAAATTCGAATTCAGCAGAACTTGTTTTGAAGTGGACAAAGTTATCTAAAAAACTTTTTAAATTATACTTAAATGAAATCAACTACAATCAATCAAAGAAGAATTCCCAGCGGTTCAATAAAGAGGTGATTCCTGCCCTCTTATCTACCATACAAAACTTTGATGATTCGGACGATCCAGAGGTGATAAAAATCATTGAAAGTATCATTAAAGAAACCATGAACGTGTCGATTATTGAGGAATTGATTAAATCAAAGACATTGCTGATCCCCTGCATTACCTTGCTTTACAGTATCATTGTTGAGACCAACACAAGAGATGTTGATCGGTGTGAACAAATTTTCATCTCCATAATCAAAATTCCGAAGTATGAAAACATTTCCGATAAATTGATACGAATTTTGACCATTTTGAATAGACCGCTTTCCACTAAATTCTTTGAGTCAATATATCAATCCAATTTGGTGTCACAGAATTGGGGAGTGATTGAAAATATCTTCAACTTGGACGTTAATCTTGCAGTTTCCAAAACTCCTTCGTTACTTGAGAGCTTGCCAACTGAGTCCAGTTTGAAACTACTTCCACAAATCGTTCGTTCTCACATAAAAGCCAGAGAATTTTACGAATTTATAGTGAACATTTGGGCGGCTCGAATACTAAAAAACGGCGTTTGGACATCGTCCGCTCTTGTCGATTTAGTGAGTGATCACATTAACGACTTGTCTTCAAGCCAGTTCATGAAGTTGGTGGAAATTTTATATCAGGACAAGAGCAATTATCCTATCCTTCTCTCCATAGTGAAAGGTTTAGTCAATTGTCCAGATACTAAAATCGAAGCTCTTGAGTCAATCGTATTCGAAAATAGTTCTTATTGGAATGCTCACTGGGAGATCAAGTATTACTTGTTGATTATTTACCCTGAACGAATAAGTGTTTTTGACTCAAAATCTCCTGATTATAGTGACTTATTTTTCTACTACGTTTGTTTTAGAAAATACGAGTTGACTGGCGAAATAGACCCTTCGATAGCGACTAACTTTTCGAAATTCCCAAAGAACGACGACGTCTTGAAAGTCCTTTTGACCAGATGGTTTATCGTCGTCGATCACCTCAGGATAGACAACCTAGTAGACGAATTAGTAAAATTAGATGGCTCAATCCTTGAAAGCATCCTTCTCAATAATGGTGAAATTTTCGAACACCCTAGATTAATCAAACAGATAATAGAGAAGTTGCCACCAAACTCACAACATTTACTTATACATATCCCAATTCAATGTTACGACAGGTTTTTGAAAACGAAGCTCATAAACTCGTCGGTAGAAACTGGAAAACATGAGCTCATTTATCATTTAATTCCTTCATACAATTCTGTCCTCGAAACCAATGCTAAAAAGCTTATTGGGTTTACCAACTCGACAAATTCTGCTATATTCATGAAGATTTGGAAGTACAAGGTAGCACAAAATGCAAACTTCGTCGATGAAGTTTTGGACTACTTGTTGGAAAACATCAACCTAACTTTGGTGATCGATATGGTTTTATCTGAGACCAATGACAATGAAAAATTCAGCAAATTGAAATCATCTTACTTGGCCTATCTCGAAAGACAGTTACTCAAAGAGAAATCATCAGAAAAATTGGTTGTTTTTCTTCAATCGTATAAAGCTGTTGAAGGCAGGCTCGACAAAATTATCATCAAGAGACTTGGAAAATACAACTCGCCAACGATTCACAAACTTTTATTCAACTTTATCCTACAACTGTCGAGTTATCTCCATGTCCTTTCGATTTACATGATTGTTGAGGTCGAGGATGACGAAATGATTGAATTTTTGAAGAAAGCTTCCAACATAGAAGAAATAGTCGAGTACGTAATCAGTTCTTTCGAACAAGACAAAACTTTAAAGTTTATTGACTTAGTCAATTGTATTTTTCAGGCTTATAGGCACCCATGGGTTATGACGAGGTTCATCTCAGTGATTTTATCAGATTTAGACCGCTTCGAACTGTCTATATCCAAGATACTTAGCATTTTAAAGAGAGAATTGCCTCAAAAATCATTATTCAATCAATATTCATTAGAATTGATCGTCGATTTCGTGACCAAGGTCATTGAACAGGGTGTGGACGAAATCGATTACATCCTATCCACTCAAGTCGTCTCCCATATTCTATTATTCCACAGATTCAGATTATCGTCACGTCATCATATTATCAATTCCTTATTCACTGCATTGCTCACACCATTGACATCCAAACTGAGGTTGGGTGCATCAAAAAAATCTGCCATGTCATATTCAAGATTGCTTAGTAATTTATGTGAACCCCCAAACACCCCCACCTCGGCCACATCTAGTCTTACAACAAATAGCTCAATGATAAAAAAGAATTTGAGAAATTATATTCCGATTTTATTGATAAATTACATAAATTACTCCTTGAAATGGAACTTTGGTAAGTTAGTAAACGATGAGTTGATGTTTGGAATCCACACTATTTTTGATGTGTTATCGAAAAAGGAATTGGACATGACCAGCAACTACTTAGATTATCAAGGCAGGGTTCTTTTCAAGAGCATGTACCAAGATTACAAAACCCATGGAAAATGGAAACAATAATAGCATAATGTATACATAACCTTTCATAGAAATCTAGATCCATCATTATAAACAAGTTTACCGATAGTTTTTTTTACATTGGTGGTGAACAACATCAAAATTTCCCAGGTCCTTGCCTCTAATTCAGGATTGGTAATATCGGAAGTACCATGTAAAGAATGCAACGTGTGGTCATAACGTAAAACGTCTTTTCGAGTAATGATACCTACCAAAATGCCGCCTTCTTCGATTAGCATATACCTGGGACCCAATTTCACAAACATGTCCGTTACATATTCCAAAGTGGACGATGAACTTATGGTCAAAGGACTCAAATTTATGATAGATTGAAAATTCAACTCGCCATCGACCGAAGTGGGGGAGAAGTTGCAAAGTGTCTCTTCGGGCATTTCTCGCGTATTTACAATGTACTGGATATCTGAGGTCGTCATAAAACCAACAATTTGTGGTTTAGCTTCGCTGTCAACGATCGGGTAACCTCTGAAGTCGTTCTTTTGTAGTATCATTTTCAAGGTTTTGATACTCATACGAGTATCAGTGATGACGGGGAACGCAACTGTAGCGGTGGACATTGCTTTCGTAACTGACTCAAGGTCAAAAGAGATATCCTCTTTCGGATCAATCAAAGGCAAGCCATTGAACTTGATCATCTGATCCGCAATACCCCCTTTGCCCCACTTATCGCTGATGCTTGTAGTAACGGCAACCACCACCATAGTTGGGATTATATACCTTATTGCCCCTGTCAACTCGAACATAATTACCACAACTGTAACCGTCAAATGAGTGATTCCGCTTAGGGCAGCAGCGGCTCCTAAGAATGCGTACGTACCAGGAATAACACATTTACCTGAAGAGCAGGTGGCAAAAATAGCCAGGTTTGGAAATCGGGAGTAAATCGATTCCATTATGATTCCTAAAGCTCTTCCGAAAGTTGCCCCAGCCGCCATTGAAGGAACAAAAATCCCGGCAGGAACCTTACACCCATATGTGACAATGGTCAACAACAGCCTCAACACTGTAGCAAGAAGCAAAGAAACCACTAAAGGTAATTTCTTATCAAGGGAACAAATCTCCTCGTCCTTGATGCCGTTGCATTCGTTAAATAGAATTTGCATTGATTCAGTCATGTCAATCCTCAAAAACTGATTGAAATAGCAGACAGTTGCTGTAAGTAATGATAACAAAAGCACTTCATTGACAGCAAAGTTCGATAAATACCTTTTCCTGAAAGAAACTACCTTTATATTCAATTTTGACACTATTATTCCGTAGATTCCACCAAATATGCCCAAAATTATATATACGGGAAATTCATAATAGTACCAATTAGTATCATAAACTACCTCAAACAAAACTAGCTGACCAGTTCTGAAAGGATTTATGGTTGCCAAGGTCGACACAGCTACTAAGGAACAGAAATATGACTTGAAAATCGTGGTCAATTGGAAGACGTTCGAAATTTCCTCCATGGAAAAGAGAACTCCGCCCATAGGGGACCCGAAAGCTACCGCCACTCCAGCAGCAGACGTGGCAGTCAAGAATTCTCGAGCCCTTGAAGCTGATTGTCTATACTTAGCAAAGCTTTTTGCTATCGAATTACCCACACAAACAGCATAATGTACAGATGGACCTTCTTTACCTACACTCAATCCCGAGCTAATTGCAAGAGGCAAACCAATACTTTTAATTACCAAAGTTGGCCAACCTAAAAACCCTTTCATCATGAAACCTGAAACAATGCATTTTATTTCAGATATTCCTGAACCAGCCGCAGAAGGTGAATACCTTAGAACTATCTTGGTAGCTAGAAATGCAAACGCCAATGATATTCCAATGTACATGAAATAGTTTAAGGCTATGAAACTTGTCCAAGGTTTCCACTGATCACATTCGCCTTGCTGCCAACAACAAAATGATTTATTCAAATAAAGTCCTCTTGAGCAATATCCAAACCTGAAACTTGCGAGCCAAGCTGTTATTAGATTTAAGCATCCAGCGATCAACCCGATTATGATTCCCATTATGGATAAAACCATCCAATTTTGAATAAACGAAAAGAGCTTGAATCTTTGCGAGTGATTCGACAGATTCAATATTTGTGCCTTCTGTAATATATTTTTATGATTTATCAATTCATCTTCTACCCAATCGATCGTCACAAATTCGTCAAAACGCTTTACCTCACGAATTGAGTTCTGATTGTTCCATTTACCAGTATTTCGATCTCTTAGCTCCATAATTTGAAGTGCGACTCCAAATCAAATATTTGAAGTAAAAATAGTGCAAACCAAATTTTAATCTATATTTTAATCTATAAGGCTACTATTTTCGGTATACTCCAACTTGAGTGCAGAGATTAAGGCAAAACAGAACCGTATTTCAAAACATTACTGTAGAAATTCTTGATCAATTCCTCCATGTTGATGCCATCATCAAATTCATAGTAACTAAGTACAATGTTACAACCTCCAGCAGCCGTGGAGATAACCCCAATCATGAAATCTGAAGTTATAGGGCTCATGTCCTGGGAAAACACCAAATCGTCCAATGTGAATTCGTTCTCGCTCTCTCTCTCTGGTAATCTAATAAGTCCTAAGTTTGATAACTTAGTGGTTTCAACCTTTTCTTTTCCCAATAAAGCATCAAAACTCCGTTTTTCACCACCTTGTCCATAGGTTTCAAACCATGGTTTCATAGTGTTCAATAGGTTACGATTTTTCACCGTGGCCTTCAAGTTTTCGTTGAAATGTATCACATCTTCCCATTTGAATTCAATTATTGGAGGTAAGTTGGTAGATAAGCCTGTGTGAGGAGAGTTTCCCCAAATCTTGTAGGGTTTATCCCATGTCATATGTTTTCTTAAGGCGATAGCTACCTTGTTAACTGTATAGCAGTTTCCATAGACGGAGTTGAATGATAATGCAAAAACTACTTCTAAGTACGAGGTGAAAGTCACTTTATGGGCCTTGCAAGTTTTCAAAATCTTTGAAAGTTCAGGACCACTAAATTTGATCAATTTGAAAGCAAGGTCGGTTATATCCTTGCTGTTAGGAAATCTTCCTGGATACTTCGGTAAATCCGGGGTCAACAAATGAAATGTTTCATCATGAGGAATGTCCCATGGAATATAATCCTCGATCGGCGGGGGTAATTCGTTCACCAAATCAAACTTGTCCTTCTTGTAATCAAATAGAACAGGAATAAAGGGGGGTTTATCAGAAGGTTTGAATCGCCTCAAGTGGCTGATGAATTCCTCGTGAAAATAATTACCGATTAACCCATCATAGATCGAGTGATCAAGAACAACTGACATCACTGAGTATCTCAGGTTATATAAGACCTTAAACAATGGCTTATGATTATACAATTCGAATACAATCGAATTCAAATAAGCCATTCCTTTTTCAGTCAACACATCATTGTCGATGTATTTGTCATCTAGCTCCTGGACCACATCATCGAAAGCAATGGAGTCAGTCGGTTTCAAGAGATACTCGCCGTTATCGGGAACCAAGTTACATGTGAGCATCCAATAGTCAATTAAAATATACCGCAAGACTTGACTCATGATTTCTTTGCTTATAGTATGAGAGTACTTTCCAGCCACTTGAAAAGTTTGATAGTACCCAAACTCTTGTCTACACCTGAAGAAGTTTTCATACTTACTGAGGTGTCTACCATGCATGTTGTTGTAGTTCTAATTGCCAATCAGGAGTTAGGGGCATGAGTCTATTTCAAATCGCAAATTTGCACATTTCTTAAGTGCGATCAGATAGGAGAGTTTTAGGGTTGTGTGCGAAACATCCCGAAAATCGAGGAACTCAATTCGGCGTTTGCATCTCTTTCCCCATTCAGTAGCTTTAGATGGTGTAGCATTAGATGGCATGGTAACGGACTGTTTTACACGCGTATCGTAATCCTTGACTTTCAGGTGAAGTTTCATCTGCAAAGGAAGATGATTAGGATAACCAGGAGTTACTTTAAAATTGACAGGCGTTAATACTCTTCTGTGATGATTTGACCTTCTATGTTAGCACTCGAACTGATCATGGGAACTGTATCCTTAATTGCAAAAGAGGGAAATCCGGCCATACTCTCTGAACTTTTTAAGAGCTTCACAACCCGGACCAAATTTGCATCATGGAAAAGATAGTGGGAAGACGGCGGATTTCGGCGGTAGAATTGGAGGTTTTTATTCATATGTAGCTCATCAATCTCAACTCTAATGATATCCGGAGCTCTTGATTACATGAAGCTTGTTCAAATTCTTCCGGTGAAAAACTCAAAATCAGCTCTGGTAATCCGTGCCTCCTCCATCGGACGGAAAGAACAAATTTGACCACACACTTCTACACCACTATCTAGCAGTTCTATATCGTGAGAGGCTCCATCAAGTTATCTATTCGACAGTGTTTGAGTGCATACATTCAAATGACCTTTAAGAAAATTCATGAAACAAATTTAATAGTGACATCAAGATGGAATTCCTGGATTTCGATTACATAAGCAGAGACCAATGACACCTTTTTTTCTTTTGAAAAAATGAGACCAAAGAATTCGAGAATAGAAGTTATTAAAGCAACTTTCTTCAGTGATCGGTTTGAACACCTGTTTAATTGATTAAAATCGATAATTCCAGCGCTAGTTGAGTCTTAGCGATCAAAAAAGTCATTTGCAACCCCAATTAAACCAAATACCCCCAAACTTGGTGGTAAACCTGTAGCAAGATATTTGGTACGGACCGCAATTCATTATCAAGCCATTTTTTCCTTATTGAAATCACCTATTCTGTGCCGTTGTAATACCCTTAGGGGATCAAATCAATATTTCGTTTACTGGCACTAAAAAGTAAAGAACTGCAAACAAGATTAAATGCTACCCAGTAAATTTGGGAACGACTCGGCCGGGTCGAATTCTGACCCTAATTCTGGGGTTGGTTCTGGTACGAGCAATTCAATGTTGATGAACAATTTGAACTTCTCCCTGGAAAGTTCATCTCCCGGTGGAAACCTTTCAAATATCAAGGGTCCGTTGGATGAAGGTCAGCGTGAGCTCAATACAAAGGATGAAACTAGTATCAAGGATAGCATTCACGGCAGTATTCAGGGTAGTGAACAGGGAAGTTTCAGAAGTGGTGAAAATGATGGTTTAAAATCGAGTGAAGATTTTGTGCTGTCCAATTCAATTTCAAGAATTCTAAATCCAGAAGAGACATCCAATACAAAAAAATATTTTTGTCCAACATGTAATCAAGGGTTTAGTAGAAAACATAACATGGTCAGTCACGAACTAATTCATAGCCAAATCAAACCACACATATGCTCCGTGTGTAATGCAACCTTCAGAAGAATTCATGACCTCAAGCGTCACGAAAAGTTGCACACAGGAGAGAAGCCTTATAGATGCGACTATTGTCAAAGAAGTTTTGCTCGTCCTGACTCATTGACAAGACATCAAAACTCTCAAAATGCCTGTCCAGGCTTGAATAGGCTAAAGGAGTCCGAGAAGCAAGAGGAACAAAATTTGTCACAGTTTCAGCAGCATCACCATCACCATCACCATCAAGGATCGCATTCTCATCATTATCCAAATCAGCTTCAGAGTACTAATCAACATAATCCACTGCATCACAATCAGTTACAGGACCAAAAGCTGTATTTGGAAACCCAGCCCATTCGAAATCAGCCACTTCAAAACCATGATCAAAATTCTCCGTACAGAAGCTCCAATTTATCATTTCCTTCATCATCAACAGTTTCTCAGCTACAATCTAATCCTTTACAGTTTGCCGGCAATTCAGGTTACCATCAGAAAAGGGACAAGCATGAGGAAAATAATCACTCATATAACAGAAATAATGATACAAAATATGGGACTAATGTTCAAGACAGACATATTCAGTCGAGCCATCCAGGTAATGATACTAGCAAGAAGTTTGAACTACCGCCTATACGAAGTTTCCGGGGCCAGAATCCCGAGTTCAAGGACGTTAATATTTCGAATTCTCATCACGGCGGTTACACTACTACTACCACTACAATAACAACAACTCATCATAATGACAACAATAAGGATGAAGAAGAGGAAAGAAAAAAACATAGCTATGAGCACAATTTAGCCGTTCAGAGATTCCAAGAGGAGAAACGAAAAAATGAAAATGAAGAACGCAGAAAAGATGTGGCGTCCGAGAGCAGTGATGTGAGGGACGCAAGAGAATCAAGTAAAAGTAATAGCTCAAAAAGGTCAATTCATTCCCTCAATCACCAATACCAGCTGCCTCCCGCTCAATCCTATCCTAAGATTGATTTTGCAGATGCATCTGAAAACAAATCTGATAGCGAGAGAAAAGATAAAAACTTCAGTTATCGGGGCCAATATGAGGGTCAAACTCAAAGTCAAAGTGCAGCACAACATCAATACAAGACTCGTTACCTTCAACAAGGATTACAATCTGGCATTTCCGAATTCGAAAAGCAACCGACGAATATACCAGTATTGATGAGAAATAATTCGTTTTATGACTATCCCGAAGACTTTATCACTACTTCAAAATACAACGATCTCGCTTTATATACACAATCACTAGAGGCAAGTCTTGAGAAGATAAATTCAAGAATTCAAAATTTGGAAGATGAAAATGCAGATAATAAAATTGAGAGAGAAAGAGCAAAACAAATTCATGATGAAAGAGGACGAAGAAAGAGACACAAGAGGATCAAAACCGTAAATATTGATGATTCGGGTAGCTGATAATTCTCTGAAAGACAACATAACGATAAAAAGGAAGTTAACGATAAATTATGTACATTGGTTTATAGATTATGTATTTTAATACAGCTGGTTTTATTAATATCTACTCAACTCGATAAATGAACGATGAGACAGCTGGGTAATATCATGACAATTTCAGCGGTACCTATAAGATGATATCGTAAATCTTTGCCACGGCTCAACTCTAGGAACTTAACTCTGAAGCTGGAGAGAGGTTAGGACACTGACCCCAACGAAAGAAACTGTACAAGTGGCAGCTCTTGTTTAATGAATAGCTTACAATTCATTTTCAACATTCGAAAAACAGCCTTATATACAATCATTAGCCATGGCTCCGAGACTCGAATCTGGCTTGAAAAGAATGCATAACTTATCCTTATCGACTTATGGGGCAGCCTATTTGTAAATTGGCAGCGCACTACCAATAAATAAATTAGGTGAGAAAGGCAAAAACTCCCTAGGGATCAATATCACATTCCAAATTATTTAAGATAAAGATTTTTTGATACTGATAAGTCGTAGTTGGTCCAATTGTTAAGAAGTTATCTAGGTCTACATAAGGAGTGAATAACAACTAATTTTAAGTTTCTAGTCAGACTTCGTGAGTTTTGTGATCTTATCTCCATAGATAAGACAAAAAGTAGTTTTACCCCTTATAAAAGCGACTGATTGGCTATTTGAGCTCAAAGGTAACATGATTAGGAATAGTGATGAGGACTGGTCAATCATCTCATCATCTTCGGACATCGATGAAAGGTCAAGCTCCATAGAAGGCTCAGTTGATGTACCAATAGGTCAAATTGTTCACGATGACGATGACGAAATTAATGATTCGGAAGTTACTCAGTTGATCAAAGAAATCGAAGCTCAGAACTCCATCGGTAGTTTGAAATTGCCTAATGTACCTAGTAACCCTTCGCTGAGGCAACCCTCTATTGGTTCATATGCTAATAATGGCCCAAGTACTCCTAGTGGTATTTCTAGGTTTGTTGCCACCCCAGGTCCTCGCTCAACAGAACCAGGGGCGAAGTCCGTTGATAAAATCATCAACTTCTATGAGAGCTTATCTACGAATACTTTAAAATTGCACGAGTCAATAAAAGAGCAGAGTGAAAGTTTCACCCAAAATTTACGAAGTTTGAAGATGTTCACCAAATCACTCAACATTCCAATGTTTAATCCTGTTACCAAATACGTCTCTGGCTGGTTGGAGATGAATTCACAGTACTTACTTTACATTTCAATCATTCCAACGACCATAGTTATCTATAGTTTCTATAGTTACTTTGTCACCGTTTCTAAGGTTGATAAACCACCACAAGATCTTTGGAATTACTCAGTATTCAAATCCAAAAAAATTTATGACGCTTTAGTTTACGAGGAAACGATTTCAAAGTCATGGTTTGGGGTATCAAAAATCAGGAAGAATAGGTGCTTAAAATTGATTGATTCTTTCACAAACCATGGGCAGAATTTTTTGACGTCGGTGGAAAATCATTGTAATAATCTTTGGAACAGTTCAACGAGTAAGTGGGAAAAGCTTTCAGCTTTTGCCATGCTGAAGGGGATAAGCTATTGTAACATTGTGGTGCAAGGCTCTGGAAGACACTGGACCCAGATCACGTCTCAATTCGAAGTCTGGTTGAAATGCAGTAAGCTCCATGCAAATAATCTACTAAATTATGCGAAAATAGACCTCAAATGGTTGGTAAAGTTTTCCAATAACAAATGGTTTAAAAGATGGGATGCTTATACACAAAAAAGTTCCCAAACCTTGAAAAGGTCAATCAAGGACCTTTCAAAATTTGCATTCTTGTCGTTTGGGCATGCAAAGATCATATCAAAAAACTTATTGGATCACAGTCTGATGATGTCAAGCAGGTTATACACTTATGTATCGAGTGACCTTACGAATTCTGCTAAAATTTTCTACCAAAGTGGTGAATTTGTAACAAAACGCCTACAGGCGAAGATCAATCAGAAAATGGGTGAAACATTTTTAGCTTTAGAATTTCACAAACAAAGAATTGACCAGGCAATTTCGAGTGTCTTCAATTCATTTAAAGGTTTCAGGCCAAGTAGTTAATTAAATGACTTTCATTGGTAATAGGGTTTGGTATTGGCATCGGAGTGATGTTTTTCTGTGCAGTTATTGGAATATTATATCTATAGTCAGTCGCGTTCATCTTTCAAGCTATTAAAGGTTTCTTCTGCCGCTCTATCATCATAGTTGTAGATGCAAATTTTCGCGAAATATAAATTTCAAGTGGACGTACAAACAAAATGGGTATTCCAAAATTTTTCAGATTTATATCGGAAAGATGGCCAACAATATCGCAACAAATAGATGGGAGTCAAATACCAGAGTTTGACAACTTATATCTTGATATGAATTCCATTTTGCATGCCTGTACTCATTCAAATGACGGTACAATAACTAGATTAACGGATGATCAAATGTATGGTGCTATATTCAATTATATAGAGCATTTATTTGAAATAATCAAACCCCAGCAGACTTTCTATATGGCAATTGATGGTGTCGCTCCTCGTGCAAAAATGAATCAACAGCGTGCCAGAAGATTTAGAACAGCTTACGAGGCCGAAGAGAATTTAAAAAAGGCTATTGCTCAGGGTTCTGAAATCCCCAAGGACGACCCATTTGATACAAATTCAATCACTCCCGGAACGGAATTCATGGCCAAGCTAACGGATAATTTGAAATATTTCATTCATAAGAAAATATCTGAGGATTCAAGCTGGGCTAACATTCAAATTATTTTGTCCGGTCATGAAGTTCCTGGTGAAGGTGAACATAAAATAATGGAGTACATTAGGCATATGAAAAATCAGAAGGATTACAATTCCAACTTAAGACATTGTATCTATGGTTTGGATGCGGATTTAATCATGTTAGGGTTGGTAAGTCATGATCCTCATTTTGCTTTGTTGAGAGAAGAAGTGACTTTCGGGCCAAAATCAAAGTCAAAATCAACAGATGTAACTGATCAAACGTTTTTCCTTTTGCATGTTTCATTACTAAGAGAATACATGTCCTTGGAGTTTCAAGAACTCGACAATGAATTGAGCTTCGACTACAGTTTTGAGCGGATTTTGGATGATTTTATCTTAATTATGTATGTCATTGGTAACGATTTCTTGCCCAATCTACCTGATTTGTTTATCAACAAAGGAGCATTTCCCTTGTTGATTGAAACTTTTAAACAAAGTTTAAGACAGATGGATGGATACATCAACGAGAATGGTAAAATCAATTTAAAGCGTTTGAGTATTTGGCTTAAATATTTATCCTACTTCGAATTGGAAAATTTCGAAAAGGTCGATGTTGATATCGACTGGTTTAATAAAAAATTAGAAGACATTTCAATCACCGGTGAAAAGAAGAGAGAGAGATTGGGTAAATTGATCATCAACAAAGACGAGAAGAAGCTTATCGGGTTCATTAAACCGTGGTTCATGGATTTGATCAACCTCAACTTCGAACAATTGACTAAATTAGAACAGGAAAATTCATCTAAGCTCCAAATAAATTTAAACTCGCAATTTGCAAATGAGTTCATTTTGAAACATTTTGAATTCTTGAAGAAAATTTGCCAGGAATTAGGACTATTTATTGTTCATTCTCAATCTAAAGAAAATTATTTCATAAAGTTAGATTTAGATGGTTTGAGGTCCGATGAAACTGACGAGGAGCTTAATACTAGAATAAGCGATAGTAAGAAAATTTTCAAGAAATACCAATCTGCCGATCTATTTGAAGGTGATGATTTTGTTGCAGAATCAAAGGATGTTTATAATAAAAAATTTATCGATTGGAAAGATGGCTATTATAAGCAGAAACTAGGATTTTCCATCCATGATAAGAAGGAGATGATCGAATTGACTAAACACTATATCGAAGGTTTACAGTGGGTGTTGTACTATTACTATAAAGGCTGTCAATCTTGGAGTTGGTACTACAAATATCACTATTCCCCTAGAATTTCCGATATTATCATTGGGTTGGAGGATTATTTAGACAAAAACGAATCCATTGAGTTCGAGATGTCCAAGCCTTTCAAACCTTTTGAACAATTAATGGCCGTTTTGCCTGCAAGGTCCAGAAAATTGATGCCGTCAGTTTACCAAAGCTTGATGACTGATCCTCAGAGTCCGATCATCGATTTCTACCCGCACGAAGTTGATATCGATATGAACGGTAAAACTGCTTCTTGGGAAGCTGTTGTATTATTGAGCTTTGTAGACGAAAAAAGGTTGATAGACGTTTTGAGCCCGATTGAGGCCAGATTGTCCCCTGATGAATCGAAACGTAATTCTATCGGCAAAAATATCCAATTCATTCATAATCCGCAATATGATACAATTTATCCTTCTCCATTGCCCGGATTTTTTAATGACATTGAGCATGATAGGTGTGCGGAAGAGGTGTATCAATTACCACCAATCAAGGGTGAGATTAAAGTTGGGTTATTGGAGAATGCCAAAATTGGGACAGAAGCTCTAGCTGGATTTCCCACTTTATTCACTTTGCCATTTGATCATGAATTAGTTTTGAATGAAACTAAAGTCTTTCAAAATGCAAGCAGATCGGAATCAATGGTATTAAAAATCGAAAATATTTGGCAAGACTATTCGCCCAAACAATTCTGTGAAAAGTTTTTAGGGGAAATTGTCTATACAAGATTCCCCTATTTGAGAGAGTCTAAATTAGTTGAGATCGTTGATGGAGACTTTAGGTACGAATTGAAGAACGGCAAAAAAGTCATTACCCAACTAGATTCTTCTGAAATCAAGGACTTCACTCAAGAAGTAGTCAATTCGAACTACAATCACCTAAAGACCAAGGCTATCCTCCTCAAATCCGAAGTGTTAATCAGAGTCATCCCCGTCAGTGGGTTAATTCGTGATAAAAACGGTGCCATGGTCAAAACATTTGGTAAAAAAGTTGAAACATATCCTATTGAATTAATGGTTGAATCGGTGGTTAACATAGACGAAAGATTCAAGATCAGGCCCCCATTACCTATTGACGAAGAGTTCCCAATTAACTCGCAAGTCATTTTCGTGGGTGCCTTTGGTTATGGTTCTCCAAGTCTTGTAGTTGGATATTCCCCCGATAAACTGAAGTTAAACATCAAAGTAAGCAAAATAGCGATTGGTGATGAGTTATTTGTCGGTAAAGAAAGATTTCAAATTGAAAAGAGAGAAATTCAGTACTACCCATCCTTTGACATTTGTAAGAAAATTGGTATCTCTCCTTTGTTCTTAAGTAAGTTAACTAGCGGATTCATGATCGAAGATGATTCCAACCCGAAACAGCTGAAAAAGATCAATGTCGGTTTGGAGTTGAAGTTCGAAGGTAGAAGGTTGAAAGTTTTGGGCTACACTAAAAAGAGTGGTAAATTTTGGCAGTTCAGCCCTTTGGCTATCAAATTGATTCAGGATTATAAGTTCAAATTCAATAAAGTATTCAATAAATTGCTGAAAGTGCAAGGTAAATCCATTCCAAAAATAAGTGAGTTAGGCCTTTCTTCCGACGAAGTGAAGATTTTGAAAGACTGGTTAACAAGTGTCAAGTCATCGTTGATTAAAGTCAGCTTGGAGAGCGAATCATTGACGAAATTTAGTTTCGAGGCCATTGAAAAGAAGTTGATAGAGTCTGTCAACAGTGGTGCATTCAACAAGTTCAGCAATAAAGATATTAAAGGTGTTCCTAAGGAAGCCATTTTAACGCCAAATCAATCGTACCAATTATTAAGTAATCAGTCGTTTGAGTTGGGCGACAGGGTCGTTTATGTTCAGAACTTTGGCAAGGTAGCTTTTTTGTCCAAAGGGACAGTGGTTAGTACCGACCCGATTGGAACGAAAGTGCAGTTGGGTGTCATTTTTGACTTCCCTCTTTTGAGTGGTAACAATATGAACGGTAAAATCAAAACTAATAGGGGATTGACCATTGAATCTTCCTTTGTTTTGAACTTGACAAATAAACAGTTGATCTATCATTCGAAAGCTTCAAAAACAAAACCGATTTTGAATCAGCAAGACATTATGAAGAAAAGATTAGCAGCTTTGCAAAAGGACTCAAACTTAACCAACACTCATAGAAATGAGATACTTAATTTGATCAATTCCAAAGTCAAACCAAGTGATTTAAAAACAAATGGTGACTCAAATTCTGATGCTATTAAACAAATTTATGGTCGTATCTATAACAATATTATGGGTGAAGGTGCTCCTCCACAAGCTCCATTGGTTCCAGGAATCCCAATACCTCCTCAATTCACTCAGCAAGCTCCAGAGGGGAATGCGCCATCAGCGCAACCTCAACCCGGCCAACAAGCTAGAGAGGGTAATTTTAGAGGTAGAGGTACACCAAGAGGTGGTCGAGCCCGGGGTGATACAAGAGGGAGAGGTAGAGGCAGAGGTAGAGGTAAGAGCCGTGATACTGACTAATTCAGGTATAGAAAAACTCGATGAATGCTATTTACAATTCTATTTCCCGCGTGTGAGAGTGTTATTTTCTCTTGGGTTGTCCCTTTCCGTGAGTCCTCTCCTTTACTCCTGTTGACTAAATCCTCACTTTGAGCTACAACACCATTTTCTTACTAAGTATTTAGGTGTCATTAGGTTTTCTTTCAGTCATTTTAGAGTCAGGCTTCTTACTCTTTTCGTCCGGTAGATTAGTTAAACCCAACGATTCCCAATTACTCTCATCCATCAATTGGTTATCCATTCTACATCTCAAATAGCCTTTGGCTAAGATTCTGCAATTGGGACTATTCAAGTTATTTGTGACCTTAAGGCATTTTAAGTACTGATTCATTTGCTCAGTGCACTCACCAAAATGATCCAAAGGAAATGATCCTCTTTCCGGAGGTGTAGGTGTCCAAGCCCTGAAATTACCACCAGGCGCTCCACTAGCCATTCTAAAGTATTCAATAGATCGAAAATTGAGAATTTTATTTGGCCATGTTTTCTCCTAGTGAGAATCTAATCACATGATACCATTTTCTTATCAAGCAAATCAATCACCTCCTCCTGCCAAGTGACATCTGGTGTTTCGTATCTACCTATTCTAGATTAAAAGTTCCATGTTTGACCAACCATGAGCCACCTCTCGAATTTTAATTAGTAAGGTTTGTAATTCCGAGCTCAGAACTTGTAGACAATAACATTTGAGAACTTAAATGGGTCTATCATAAGTTTATCTGCCGCTATAGAGGGGTTGGTGGATAACAGAAGACATTAATGATGCAAATTGAACAGCAAGACTGCAAAGATTCAACTTCTAACCACAGTCGATGTACGGATGATCCAAGAAGGCAAATTTGGTTTTTTCAGCTCGCTAGCTGTACTGGCTTTCTTGAAAAGTAGTTCAAGTTTGATGCTATCGGTTTCAATAGCAAAGGGTAGGAAAAACTGCTTCGTCAACCTCAATTTGGTTCTTGATCTCACTCTTACAACCTAAGATCGACTCACTTCTCCTTACGCTGGGCGAGGTCACATCCATAACTCTATCATCATTCTTCAGCAACATGGAGGTTGAAAGAATTTTAGTTCGTTGAACAACGTCAATGGAATTGGGAGCTTTGGTAGACTGGTGCAGCCAATTAAAAATACATCGGCAAAGAGAGACGAATTTGCGAATTTCACTACTCCTGTCAAACAGTGCTTGATAAATTCCAATCCATAACCCGTCCGCCGCTTTTGGAGGTTTATCAAATGTAGGACAAGCCATCATGTCTAAAACCAAATTGGCGTTTAACGCTGAGTTATTCTGTTGACAAATCAGTTGCCGGTACTGGTGATTGATACTTTGCTTTTATATCCTCCTCAGAACTCGCTGAAAACATCGATGATCATTGGACGCAAAAGAGTGCTTTTTATTTCATAAATCTAGCCCCCCTTGAAAGACAACTCAGCCACATTGACACCAGGAACAAATTTAATTTGACTGGTGAAGTCGTATCATTAATTGATAGAAGAACTTTCGTGGTTCTCGCACAAAAGTTGGCTGCAAAAAGTGTCCATTTCGCAGTTGAAGATATGCCCAAAGGCTGAACTGGGCAGGATCAGACAGAAATTGCTTTCTACAATACGAGGAAAATAAATGGCACAAAGAGGTCAAAGTTTGAGTGATTTAAGTCAACAGAATAACAATAGATTCATAAAAATATCTTCAACAACGTGGGCACACTACACAATCGTAAGAGAAAGAGAAATTAAAGAAAAACATCTACATAAAATTCATAGACAAACGATGTATCATGAAGTTAACCAATTCATTTGTAAAGAAACTACAGCAACCAGGTCTTCTATTTCAAAACAAACTCACAAAAATCTCGCAAGTCAAATAGATTCTGATAATAGGGAAGCTATAGCCCCCTTCAAAGCCGAGCTGAATCCTTTACTGCCTTGAGGATGAAACCAAATATATTTTCTGGTACTTTAAGCGTAATGATGCATTCATCAACTTTATAGTGCAGAGAGATTACCATTTCGCCGCAAATTTCACAGTTGAGAGCAAGATATTGAGTAGAACTGGTGTATATAAGCTGTTGGACCATATAACCCTAACATATACTAGGAGAATCAATGGAACATCTCTGATCTGCCACTTTGATGGTTTTTAGCCTATTTTCAAACATGGACCAAGAAATTAGATAAAAATCAGGGCCAATAGACCCAAGTCAGAGTTTCTGCCCGAATGGATATGACTTCACAGTGCGACCATGACTATACAGAGTTGCCGTTAATAGAAAACCAACCTGAACATCAAATGGTAAAATCTTTCATGTCTCGGTTACACAATTCTCTAGGGAAGTTTAGAAAATTATAATCATACACAAACGATGTAATATGTGTTGGCGGTGCTGCTCATAGTGGTTTTAAGCACAGGTACCTAAATTCCGTTGAAAGCTTGGGTAGATGGGTTGGTATCAACAAATCAACTACCCCTGTCAGTCAAAGATATACTTCAAGTACACGAACAAATATATAAATCGAATGTTAAGAATCACTTGTACGAAAATTTCATAGGCCTCACTTGGGAAGTTGGCATTTACAGAATTCAACTTCGGCTCGTGAGGGTTCTAGTGAGTTTTCCCCAGTCAGCATTTGGAAAGGGAAAACTATATCGAATTTCATTGCTTCAAGGCTTGTACTTTGTTGAAGCGATGATATTTTAGAATTTATTCCTTCATAAGGGAAATTTTTCGAGGCTACCTTATTGCCCAAGTAAGTCCTGCGTTTCAATGATTATTAGGGTTTATAAGTGGTGATTATGGAGGGAGAGCGTTACGCAACACATATGGCTGCCACACCCCTCTCGTGAACCCATTTCCGACCACATGCACTAATCGTTGTAAATATTCAGGATAGGCGAAATTTTATGATGATTAGCGTACTCTTCGGATTCAATAACTGATATATTAAAACAGATCCCGCAAGCGACTCCCTATATATAATACATTCCGAAAGATTTTTAGTATAGCAATACATCTATATTACATTTTCATCACTCCTCCTAAACATTCCAATTTACGAACTTCGATTTTTTGAGTAGTTTGCCCTACCAACACTTCATCCAACAACATCAATAATATGCTGTTCTCGTTCAAATGGTGAGGGCTCTTTATTGGGGCCTTTTACGATAAACAAGAAAGAAAGCTATTCACTACAATTGAGCATAGATACAATGGAAGCACAATAGGTCTTTCATACGTAACAGACGTTAGCGAAAACTTATGATTACTACTTTTTCCAGCGGATGAAAGGACAATACGTTCTGCAATGTGTGCCTCTTCAAGCAAAATTCAATAATTGGGTACAAGAGCTATGGGTAAACAACCGATCAAATGACTTCCAATCAAACTTCATCACCGTTAAAATTATTAATCTTAGATCGTCAGCCCTTCAAAAGAATTCAGAAACATTAGAGGAAGCTGAAGGTAAAAAATTGAAATTACTTTTCATCGAAAACACAACAACATGTTATACAGCAAATTGGCAAAGAGGGCATCTGAGTACTGGAGGATATTCAAGACAGACAACATTTGCGTTCTCAAATTTTCATTCTGATGGTTCGCTACTTATATTATTGATTATTCTCCTTACACATATTAATGGTAGTCTGTGAATCCAATATTGGGCTTCATCCAGCACAAGCACGCGCTTGAGCAAAACTTTCGCAGTTGATGTATAGCAAAGCGAACTTGGTGTAATCAAATGCTATGCAGTTACCACTAATTCCGTAAGTTCCGTATAAGGAACCTTTTTTGCACCACGAGAACTGAACTCACGTCTCTCAATAGCATACCTAACAGAAAAATAATATCCACCATGAAATAGTTTCAATTACAGGACTTTATTATAGGACTTTTTGAGCTCTGCCAGACGTTGGAACATTCCAGGTCTTATCTACCTTCCAAACACAACCCAATTCATGCACAAATGTTTATAATAGGTCGGGCGTAGAACGATCTAGAGTACGTTTATCAACTATAAGGCTCTGTTTTAACTCCTGCACAATTGGTCCCTTGCACCAGCATGCACTGAAGACCTTTCACCTAAATGAGTAGTGCTCCTATTCCTGAGACGCAACCTGTGATGAAAATAATTGACCAAATTGCTAAGATTTTTCGATATTAAGACATATGCGCCTAAGCTATTCAGTGATAAAGGCAGGTGCTGTCTGCAGATTTGCATAATTGCCAAACTGAAGTCTTGAGTATGTAATCATATCCGTCGAGTCAGTTCTCAGCATACGCATGTCACCATACAGATATACATAGTGAATCTATCACTCCCCATGGCTACAGGAAATCTTCACACCTTTTGTCAAAGCACACCCTATTGACCATGCTACCAGAAGGGTTTCTGGTATATTCTTCAATAGAACATTCATTCAAAGTCAAGTCCATTCAGAATGAATGAAGTGGTGGGCTACCATTATCCACGTATATAACCTGGCAAACATAGCTGGAGGTTTTGGTAACAACATTCTGTGCTTAAGAGAGAAAAGCTTGAAGCCTCCCCTCAAAAACGGTCTAACACTAAAGAAACAGAATTAATGATCTTTACGTTATGATGAAAAAAAACTTAGGGGTGCATAATAACTATTCGGGATAGATTAGACCAATTTGACAAATAATATATATCTAGCACTGGCGATGTGTGCCATTGAGACTATCCTGATTTACTGATACTATTCATGATAAAGATTGAGGGTTATCGACCAAAACATAGATTTGGCCTTCTCTTCAAATTCCAAAGCTAAACCAGTCATCTACTTTTTATCGATACGTCATAGGTTTGGCAATTTTAAGAGTGTATTTGAGGCGATTGGAGTAACTATTCATTACTTGGGCCTCGATTCCAAAGCATCCTTCCATTGTTTGCAGTAGAATATACCGAAGTACACTTTGAATGAGTTAAATAGTTACCTGTCAGCGGGACGAACAACATAAAGGAAGGCTTTCATTTTTCGGCAAATATTCAAGTGATTGAAAATGGGTTGCCCTCACTCCTATATTTACGGTTGTAGGTCCGTCTGTTTTGTCTATAAACAATGCGTAAGTTGTATCTATGACCCTTACCAGCTTGTCAAAGAAAGGAACTTATTTTCAATGTTGGTCTATTTCGGATATCAATTCGTTGACACATATGGCTCACAATTACCTGCTAATAGGTAAGGAATATAGATGATTGAGTGATGAATAGTATAGTAAAAGCTCGCGATCTTCCTCAGGAGACTATAAGTTGAAAGTGGCAAAGTAATGGTTCACATATCATGTAGACGTGACTATTATATCATATCTGTCTCTCAGTTCCTCAGATTTTAATGAGTGAGGTTGCCGTTGAGATGTTTGCCTTATTATGTCTTTTGGGAAGATATATACTTACAAGGGTGATAAAAATATTTAAATACCCGACGATATGCAGTCAAGCCTATGTAAAATGAGAAAGGGTTAGCAGCGTCCTTGGAGCAAATTTTATGTGCCAGGCTAGAAACAAAATTTCATCGTAATTATTATTTCGAATGCACCAACATCTTTCCTTAAATTTGTGGGATTGAGATGAGGGAAGGGGTCTGTTTTGCATAAGGATTTTAGTTGGTTTTTGTCAATACGGGTAAATGGGGTCATAAATTCGTTCATATCCAGAAATTTTTTAGTTAGCTAGTAGCTTTTGATTCGAATGATATTTTTATTTTGTTTCTCGAATTCTGCCACGCCGTTTGTTGTATGTTTGTTTCTGTTCTCTAGGGATTATAGTCCTTTCATTCAACAGACTGATATTACTCCTTGGGAAATGTTCAATATTTAGTGTTTTTCTACATTACCAGCCTCTGGCATCTCCGTATGTCGTCTTCTGTGTTTGTCTTTCGAATGGGATGTAAATTGTGATAGTTCAAATCCCTTTTTTTGGCAATTTGCGCTCAAAGATCATTCCAATTGTCTGAATATCTATATTGCCTCACATGTATCTACTTAAATAGTATCAGAGGTGAGAATCACTAAGATGGTGTACTCTTTACAAATCGGTTGACAACATAGACAAGCTTGAATCTCTACAGTCAATTGGCAGTTGGATAATGCCGGTAATCTACTATTTGAATTCTGATTAATTGTCTCCCTGATATTAGTAATGGACAAATATGCTTGTCAAGCATTTCCGATCAAGCTATATTATCATATTCAGTATCTCTGACCACTTATTTTTTTCAATAGTTCGGGTCACTATCATTTTATTCACTAGCTGAATACTGCGAAATTCTAATGGCGAGAGCTAACACACAATATTCGGGATTTCGGATAGCATAATATACTCTAGATCAATGAGCATTGTGAATTAGAGGTGACACAAGTCTTTTTTTTTAAATTGTAACATGCTGCTGACTTTCGCGAAAATTTGGAGTTGCAGCCAACTGATACTATCAACAAAGAAAGACTTGGTTTACCAGATTTCCCCGCTTCTTTCCTCAAGACCTTTTGGGACCCTCGGGCACCCAGATTTATATCAAGCATGAATGAGCTTGGAGTTTTGATAAAATTTGATGAGTTGTACATATATTGTCAATTTCACAGCTTCTGAATTTTAATCTGAGTGAGGCTAATCATATCATGATAATTGGGGTTAATTTGCCAGACAATAGAATGAGTATTTCAAATCCTTTGGGACTTATGCTCATGATACCTGCTAGTGTTATTCCTTCTCTTGTCTTGAATCTCATCTGCAAATTTATATACCATTAGTACAACTTATTGAATTATTTTACCGCATCTAAGCCTGGTATCTATTGACAAGGCCAATGAATAACAACGAATTCTATGTGCTTGAAAACACATTACCAAGCTTTTAAGAAGTCTTTATACATTCATGCCTCCTCAGAGAATGGTATCTTGACGAAAAGAAAGGTATTCAGTTTTAAAATCCTTCGACCCTTTCTGATCGTTCTGTGCCAGAATCGAAAGAATTTATTTCCGCATGAGGATGCTTTCTAGAGTGATAGAGAGTGAAACAGTAAAATAAAGTGAAGCAAAACGACTGAGTCCGCTCAGACTGACAAGTATCAGATAAAGCCGAAATATTTACACGAAATTTTCAAGTATTCAGGGGCAATTGATTACTAGATCCGTTGATCACTCGATCCGTTGCTTATCTGGCACGAGATAATCCAAGAATCGTTAATTTTGATTAAGCTATAAACGAGTGAAACTTGGACTGCTGTTGTTGCACAAAGTTCTCTATTCGACACCCAAATTAAATTGCATTTCATGACTGGTATAGTGTGATGGCTTTTAATTCAGCCTTACTAAATTATCACTGATATGACTGCTCCTACCCCCACGCCAAATGAATTTTCATTTGAAGTTCGGCTTCTGAACGTTAGCACAATCAATGTTCCAATCTGCTATGTTACATAAATTTGACTTTTGTGGTAGGTATTATACCTACTGTAGTAGAGAATTTTAGAGACAGTGCCTCTAATATGGGAGATAAACAACCAGAAGATATAGGTTAAATCAAAGTAACTCAATGGTTTTTACCCACAGTCCTTTGTAAACTAATAACTTTGGTACTTTTTGTGATTTACTTCAACATCTACTTGTCTTTATGTAGTTGTGTTTTTCTGTATACCGCTTAAGCAAGGTTCAACGCTTTCATATCGAAACATTAAAGAAAATCACTGGAAAACTGGGTTGGGTTCAATACAATGTAGCCAATTCATCTTCGGTTAGAAATTTCTTGGAGCTGTCGATATTCCAACTGAATACAAAAAGAACATACTGCAACGTCTTGTACTGATTAAAATTTCATACTCCAAAGTCTAGCCTTGTATTTTATAAACACAAGGATGAAATGATCTTCAAATAGAGATTATGGTATCAAGATGTTTGGGATAAATTCTGAGTATGCCAATGTTGGTAACCCTTAGTGTTAAGTACCGTTTCCCTAGGCTTGCTGATGATGCGTTTGAATTGTACTAGTGAATATAGATAAATTGACATGCCTTGGTAGATCGAACTATCAATTCATCTTGATGTATGACCTACAGCAGAACCCCATTTGGAGCAGCTGGAGGAAGCCTGCTAGAAAAGAAGATTTGGAATTGTTTCATGTTTCCAAAAAATATTTGACTTAGAAGTACACAGATCGAGAAGAAAGAATCGAAAACAACCCATACTTTCCAAATTATCTGTATAGCTTGAAGTTAGCCGTAATGAGGCTTTAGTGTCAGTTAAGCATTGTTTTCATCTTATTTCGATGAAATTATACATTGTAAACTACCTATAATTTTGACATAGCAGCGATATCAGTTGATTGAACATATTCTTCGAATTCTTCAATTTCTTGTTGCAATTCATCCAAAGAAACTTTATCATCCTCAACGACTAAATTGATCTGTAATTTTTTGATACCAAAACCAACTGGGATGAATTGGTGGGCACCCCAAAGTAAACCATCTTTTTCGATAGATTTGACAGTTTTCAACAATTCGTCTAAATCAGTTTCATTATCCCATACTTTAACATCTAAGGTAACAAGAGATTTGGCAGCTGGTTTTGGACCTTTGGAAGCTTTTTTGGCAGCGTATTCAGCTAATCTTTCAGCTTTCAATTTTTCAGCTGCTTCGTCAACTTCATCATCAGAACCGAATAAATCAACATCATCATCATCTTCTTCAGCAGCAGCAGCAGCGGCTGGGGCAGATCCTGCTGGTAACGAATCAAATTTACCGGTAAAAGAGTAGACGTGGTTTAACCATTTGGTCAATTGAGGATATTGCTTTTGGAAAGCTTTGTAGGTTGTGACATCAGCTTGGGTGGCTTTAGTTCTGTCTAGTTAGTATTCAACGTCGTAAAAAAAAAGAATTACTCTGTGGTTACTATTAAACGGTCTGAGAGACCATTAGTGGGAGACCATTAGTCAATGTATGAGTCAGATATTTTATTTAAATCTTCGTTGTCACTCATTCGGTGGGTCTTAAGCACCTCATAAACACGGACCAAAGATCATGATCATCATATTCATTGATTTCATTGTAGTTCCCTCTATCTCATCAATTGAGCTATATCGAGGAGACGAGTATTACAATAACTTGAAAACGGGGACAGAATGGAAACTCTTCCTAATTCTGCCAATTTGCTATCAACTTACTTCCAACCGTAGTAAATATAGAATTAAACATACCCATCGATGTAAGATTTGTCAGCTAAGAAGTCGTTCAAAGCTTTGATTGATTCAATTTTTGAAAAATCCGAAAATGACATTTTTAAGATATTTGATTTATGGAAAAATTTTCAACGTTTCAATGAGATTTTAAAACTGCGTTCTCTTATTTACCCATATTCTCATATAATTAGTTGCATTTAACTGCGAAGATGAGTAGCGTAAATTTCAGCACATGTATAGAACCTATACCTATCATATCCACCAGAAGTCATGTATTTGTATGTAGTGTAGCTATTCAAATTTCCACTGGCTGCATTCAAAAGAGGCATAACATCTGAATTCATTACTCAATCCATTTTTATGCTCCGGGTAAAAATTAGTTACAGTTGTTTCAGGATAATTACGTTTAACTACATCCCTCATCCTTTCACCAGTGGAAGAAATTAATTTGAATTGCAAATCCCCATATTTGGTTTTTAAACTCTTGTCAGTGTTGAGTAGGTTCCTTGCTGTTTGAGCAGATTGATTTTGACACTCCTCCTCTAAGAATGGCGGATCAATCAATAACCTGTGGCATTTGTTTCGCAAGGCATCAGGAATATCGTTAGGGGTGTTATAGTCATATTTGAAAAAATGATCGTCTCCCAAAACTTTGAACCTAGTGTCGTATTCCAATAGATAAATGTTTCTTGTAGGAATTTCACTTTGATCAAATCGTTTAATAGCAGCATAAACTGCTGGTGCACTTGCAATCACAATAACAGTATTTTCGTCAGCTCCTTCTAGAATAGCTCTACCCAAGATTTCTGATGTTTTGTCACTATACCAGAATTGGGATAACTGCCAATTTTCTTGAAACAAATCTATAGAGAGTTGATTCTTATGGTCTTCAAATTTTTCATCCGATTGCTTGTACAATGCTTCAAACGTTTTGAGTCTTTCTTTCTCTTCATTTTGAAATTCCTGCAATGCAGCCAATGCATGACTTGATAAAGTCAATGGTTCATCGTCTGAGTCCATCTTCCTTACCAACTAAGAGCCTCCACTTGGTAGTGTATTGAGAGAAGGTTTACGCACAAGAAACAAGATGAGTAGCCAATGCGACATGCGACATTTTGAGAAATATCGCAATTCGAATCCTGAGGATTTCAAAAACAAGGAGATAGAGGTGAGGCTGTATATTTTACGGTACAATGGGTTTTTCGTGCACTCCTAATGAACTTTTGTCTTTCCTATTAGAAAACTTGGCATTTTCTGGAAACACTGGTTTAACATTGAATGAGCTATGGCGATTCTGTAGCAACAAGCTAGGCCATTCGATAGATAATTTTGAGAAACAAATCATTTGGCAATGGCTATTCATGAGTGAAAATTATCGAAATTGTTTGTTTATTTGGAATAACAATGAAAAGATTGCTCCTGTTGCAAAATATGATGACTTCTTGGGCGGTCAAGTCAATGATGAAAACACCATCAGAATTTTTGCAACCTCTGATACTCAATGGGACTATCTTGTAGGTAAAGATCTTCCAGAGAGTATGAGATCGCAACTAGGCAAATTGCCCTATGAGTTGCTTTGTGCTATTGCTCAGGGTGGATCATCTGGGGTTTATGCGGCAAACTTGAGTAAAACAACTGGTCAAGATCCAAGATCCTTGACCCCAAGATTGAAAAAATTAGAAGAATTGAACTTGATCGTAAGAAAGGCTACTTATAATAAATCATTAGGAAACACCTCGTTATGTATACATGTAAAATTTGCCACTGAAAGCTCGGAGGTTTCGACTATTGATTTCGAAGATTTCAAAATTACAAGAGACGCTAATAAACTTAGACCATTGATTATAAAAAAAGTTAAGGAAGCCCCAAACCAGCTACGATCACTACTGGATCTAAGGATAGAATTTGGGTTGGGTGAAAGTAAATCAACGTCAAGGTTTTTCAGGAGTATTGTAGGAGCTTTATGTATTCAAGGGTTCTTAAGGAAAGTCATGGCTAAACAAGAAGATGGTCAACTATCTTACTGTGTTCAGTTTGTCAAAGAAATCTCTGGAGCAGAATCTTCAAAATCAGGAAATTTTCTTGACTTTTTTGGGCTAGGTGAAGAGGAATCAAACGATGAAGACAAATTACCGCTTTTCACGAATGTATTCCCTTTAACGAATCAGATTTATCAATTGATAAATTCACAATCACACGGCTCGAGTTCGATGGACATGGCAAAGAAATTAACTGGTATATCGGAGCATCGTACCTTCGTAAGGTTACTTGATCCTATCACTTCTGTGGTAGTTGAAAATAATAAGGAAACGAATTTGAAAAAAAATGCAATTTATAACGGTATGAAATTGAAAAGGTGCTTTGATTTTGAGGGTAAATTCAAATTTTATCGCTATTTCGGTGAAGGAGATGCACTGGTCACCGAAAAGTACGAGGTAAAATTCAACAAGAATGTCAAAATATCCGAACTAAACAAAGACAAATATGTTACTGTGGGGAAGTTGATGAACGGATTCTTGCTAGACAAAAAAAGAAAATCGGAGGATGTATTTCCTATACCCAAGAGAGTAAAAGCGGCAAGAAAACCAAGGCTTAAGGCTATATCGATGGAAGAAGATTCTTTTGAACCTGAACCACAAATTGTATCGGACCTCCAATCAAGCGATAAACCCGAGGAGTTGCCAATTACAGAGTTTTACCCCCCACTTAACTTTAATGGTGACAAAGTTTGTAAAGCAAAGACCATCAAATCAAAGCCAGTATCACTCAAAGCATTGAAGAGAAGAGAAGTCCTCTTGGATATAGTTAAGGAAAACGGGGGGGTTATTTTCACGTCAGCGAATTTACGTAGAATTCTTGATAGACGACTCAATAGTGGCTACCAAACTGATAATAAAACCTTGAGTAGGGATATCGCAATAATGGTCAACGATAATCTCTTGGAATGTGAGGATATCAATACCATAAAGAGTGGCAAGCCAATCACCAGAAAATTATTAATTTCAGTTAATCCTCGACCAGGCGAGGAAACAATAGAGCAAGTAAGAATGAAAGGTGAATCTGATAGTGGACTTGAAGGTAGGATCATAGTGGATTATAACAACGTACCCCATGCCGAGCAGAATGTTACGATATTTGCGCCAAAGCCCAAGAAGCCAAGGTTGGATGTTTTATCCAAACCCGATGCAGGCAATAAAAAAACGATTAGCAAAAAGATTAACATCAAGCTGGAACATGGTGATGTTCTCGAAACAAGCGTAAAACCCAGAAGGAAAAAGAAAGATAAATCCGAAGATGAAGCTGAGCCATTCGAATCAATTGTCAACACACGTATGAGGATAAAGGGAAAACGAAATTCCAAGACATCAACATATAATAATCAGGGACCAAGGGCTAGAAAGTCACGAACCCTCAAGCTTTCCGAAGAAGATAGTTCAATGATGTATAATATCTTTATAATTTCTCGTACATTTAAACGAACTATCGACTATGAACATATAGCTACATATTTTGAGGGATTAACAAGCAAGGACTTGCAACAAAAATGGTCAACACTTCGAAAGAATCGTGGTGGTAGTGACACAGTTATGAAGGGGGTTAGGCGGTTTGAAAAGATTGTTTTGCGGGCCCTAGATCTCCAAAAGATTGAATCTCGCCACTTAGATCCTATTGACTATAGATTCTTTATAAATTTATGGGATTCGATGGACACTTTGGTGAGCAAGTATCCACTGAAAAGATTACTCCATAAGCCTGCCGATAATTATGATGATTACGATGTTACAGAGTCGAGTGGTAGTGAACCACCTTTATTTGAACAGTTAGTCTTTACGTCAATGGTTCAAAAGGAGGATGTATTGTCCAACTCGCCATTTTTTTTAGTCGAAGAAAAGGCTTTCAAATATGACGGTCAGGAAGATTCAATTAGGACTACTCTCAATGCCTTGGCTCAAGAACCAAATTTCTCTCGAGACTTGTTGATGAAGTTGTTCGGTGAAGAAAATGCCAAGAAAGTGACAGATATTGTTGAAGCGATGTTTAAGGAGAAAGATGCGGTGTTACATGAAAAGAGATTCAGATTCACTGAAAAATTTACCAACTCACTTGCTCCTTCCAAGCTTATCGCCCAATTCCATCAAAGCTCTGGCTTCTTCGATACATTGGTATCATTGTTTGAGAAACCAGTTGGAGTGATCATATCTCAGGGTGTCAATGATAGTCATATGATGTGCCTATTGAAATTAATTTCTAATAATGAGATCTTTCCCATTCACATCAATAAACCGTACATCTTCACCAGCTACGAATCCAGGTTGATTGACAAATCTAACTTGGATTGTGACATAATTATAAATGGGAAGCCAATACCCCACCGTATCCTCCATGTGCCAGTACCTACGGGTAAAGTAGCATCACATGTGTGGTTCAAATTGGATGCTTCAATCAATACTGAGCTCTGGACAAGGATTATTGTTTCAGTGATATGGCATATTTTATTTCGTCCAGGTGTTCAATTACCTGATTTGTACATCAAATTCAGACCAGCGTTAACGCATGGAGACTTACAGGCTGTTCTCGATTGGCTAAACCAATCTGGCCATGTAAGGAGGGGGAAGTATGATGATTATTGGGTGGTTAATCATGAATGGTTTTCCTTAATCGGGTAGGTAGTATGTAATTATAGCACCCAACATATATATAAGTAAGGATGCAAAATATAACATTATCGAGTGATGATTTCTGGAAGCCGCATCGCATCTCAAAAAAATTTATCATGGGTCTCGCAGGAACCAAAGTGAAACAAAGGTTTGGGTTGGATCCAAGAAATACTAATTGGTCTAACGACACTTCGAGGTTTGGCCACCAGTATCTTGAGAGCTTGGGTTGGAAGCCTGGGAAAGGTTTAGGATTAGTTGAACACGCAGTTACATCTCATGTCAAAGTTTCCATTAAGGATGATAATGTGGGATTAGGAGCAAAATTGAATAAAAAAAACAAAGACCTGGTAGATGGTGACGAAGCCCATGGGCTAGATGTATTTCAGAAGATTTTGGGGAGGCTTAACGGTAGAGAAGAACAAATTGACAAAGAATTAGAAAGGCAAAGGAAGGACAGGATTATAAATGGTAAGTTGGGAATACAGTTCATCAAAGGTGCTGTTTTGAGAAGTACTTGGGATGCAGAAGCTAAGAAATTGAAAAATGAAGAACTACCCGAAGCTGAGAGATCCAAGGGGAAGAAGAGAAAAATAGATGATGGGGAAGAAAAATTACACAAGAAAAGCAAGAAGAAAGATAAAAATGGTACGAAAGAAAAGAAGGATAAGTTAGAAAAGTTAGAGGGTCCACAAAATAACGCAAAGACAGAGAAGAAAGAGAAGAAAGAGAGGAAGGAGAAGAAGGAGAGGAAGGAGAAGAAAGAGAAGAAAGAGAAGAAAGAGAAGAAAGAGAAGAAAGAGAAGAAAGAGAAGAAAGAGAAAATCTCGAAAGAGCACAAGAGGTCAGTCGAAAAATCTTTTACAATTGAAAGGCCAATAGCAACCAGGTTATCTGCCCGCTCAAAATATATCAAACAAAAAAGAGCTTCAGTGATGGACCAAAAAATGCTCAATGAAATATTCATGATTACGAATTAAATACAATAGATACATTTACTTATAAACCAACTATTCAGCAATTTTCTCTCTTCAAGCAAACTAGAAGAAAAGGATTGAAATACCGCCGAAGAAGGAAGTGGTAACAGCCGTGTATCCAATTAATTGACCAATAGACCACAGCCCAATGGTGACAGCGGAAGAATCTTTTGAATTCGAGGAGTCTGAACCCGATGTAGAGGAAGATCCCGAATTGCTGGAGCCTGAGCTTCCAGAGCCACTTCCGGAGCCCGAACCTGAGCTTGAGCCTGAGCTGGTACCAGATTTCTTGGCTGCACACGTTGAAGCGGATTTAGCGGATTTGTTTATCGAGGCTGAACCACTGAAGTCACAAGCTGACGAGTCTTCATCCTGATCTTTATAGTATTCATTCAAAACGAAAGACAACTTATCTTTATCAGAACAGAATGAATAATCTCCGTATGTCCCATTCTTTCCATCAGAAGAGATATCTGAGCAATCAATCTTCGAGCAAATGTAGCCGTATAAATCACCGTAATCTTCTTCACCTACTTTGTTAGCCACGACACAAGATAAGGAAGAGGCCATACAGTCACACACATCTTCGTCAGGAGTTGGTGGTAATTCACTCGAGGCCTTCCAAGTTGGAGCAGAAGTTGGACATTGTAGGGTTTCCGTTGATTCAGCAGAAGATGCTTGCGCTAAAGAAGGTGAAATCTTGTTCATCTCGGAAGAATAGTATTTGAAGTCGTCCAAAGTTGAAACATCGTCACCATCCACTGAAACTAAACCGTATTTGTTGGCCTCTTCGAAGTACATATAGACAATACCTCCAGACCAAACATCAGTCATGTCGTCACTGTAAATCGTGCCAATTTCAGTGAATTTTCTAGGACGTTCGGCATTACAGCCATATTCTGAAAAGAAAACCGGAATAGTCAAGTTTTTGTATTCTTCGGTTCTAGCTTCGTAACCAGAAGATTGAAAAGTCGAATCTCCACACCATTCATACATGTTGATACCAAAAAAGTCGGCCCTCTCATCCAAATCACCACAAGCAAAATAGTCAGCGATAGCGGTTCTAATTTCATCATCATCGTTTGAAGAATAGCCAACAGGTATTTTTCTGTACTTTTTATCAGAGATGTACTTCTTCGTATCTCTTACGGCAGCTTTGACAAAAGCTGAAGCTTCAGTATTACTTTTGTTATTGGAAACTTCATTGCCAGCAAAGAAACCCAAAACATTGGAGTAATTTGCAAACATATCCACAACATCGGTGTATCTTTTGAACAAATCAAGATTCCATTCGGGGGAGTCTCTGTTGATGGATAATTTTGGTTCGGACAAATCAGCAATGACATAGATTCCAGCATCGGCAAATGTTTTCATACAGTCATCATGATCCAATGAAGTGTTAACAGCATAAACCCTCAAAGCGTTAGTGTTGGAATCCTGAAAGTATTTGACGTCTCTTTTACAGGCATCACCGTCAGCCAATGGATCATTAATGTTGTCATCAGCCGAAGAACCATTGGTGTTTTGTTGGTAGGCAATACCCCTAATCAAGAATTGAGTACCATTATCGGCATAGTAGAATTTGTTACCAATCACCTCGATCTCAGGCAAGTCAGCAGCTAAATTGATCTTGAGGAAACTGGCAAGAAATAAAACGAATGTGAAGATTTTAAACATGACAGAAATCTTAGTTTGACAGATTGTTTGACAGAGAGAAGCACAAATATTTATAACAGTATTTTGACTATTTCACGAAAACACGAAAGTGTTTTCACCCCCATAAAAGTAGGCTATAAATCAAGATTTGCAGCACAACACCCATAACCTCTTAGCTATGGGCATTTAACGCAGCCCTCAGAGATCAAAATTTACAACCAAGGGCCCTTAATTGCAATAAAAGAAACATTGTATGTAGTTACCGTTTTGGGTTAAAATTTACATATTTTGCGTCAGTGTTACTATTTATAAACAGGCACAATTTTTATGTACACAATTTCAAAAATCGTGTACAATCGTGTAGAGGTTCAATACAGGAAGACATAAACTGACAGTTGCCGGGTAATTGGTATAGCGCAACAGTTGAATTAGGCACCTGAAATTAGCCTATCGTCATTGCTACCCTTGTGAAACCCTATGTACCGGTGCACAGGTGCAAGGTAGAAAATGACGCATCACCGAACAACGAGCGATGGAGGTTAATACACAAAATGGCAATTGTGTGATATTGATAGGGCTGATTGACGATGAGACTCGATGTATACATTATCATGGCCACAACGACATAATTGCCATCAAATTCAAGTGCTGCGGAATCTACTTTCCATGCTATAAATGCCATGAGCAGTGGTCACACGGAGGCAGTACAGTCGATGAAATCCTCGTGGATGACACGCGTGCCAATCACGCAGGCAACGTACAAGGTCATCACGCGAATGATACTAGCGGGCCAACACAAACGAATAAGGAAATCAAGATCACCAATATCCAGAACTTGGCTGAGCACGTGACTATACGATGGAGCAAACAGGAGCTTGAAACGGAACAGGTTATATTATGTGGTCAATGCAAACTTGAGATGACTTTCCAACAGTATAGCTCATTGTCATGTGCGTGTGGATGTGAGTTTAATCCTGGCTGTAAATATCATTATCACCTATACTTCGAGCTTTAGAGCAAAGGCTAATCTTTGAAGCTTTGTTCTGTTAGCTGGTTACTGAAGTCCTCGGTTGTTCCCCTGCATTTACCATCGCTTACATTAAGCCGTCACCAGCTATTCAATTTTGGCCAATCGGCTTTAATCCAAGTAAGGTGCGCTGCCTTACACTGCCACCTTCGATTATCTGGTGCGGCAAAGCGATAGCCCCAAAAAGAAACTGGCTTGGCACAATTGATATAAACCCTTCAAATTATATATATTTGTAGTTTTGGTTATACTGACATTCAACATGAAGAATCTAATCGTGATTTCCAACATACCCAAAAACGACTTTTCACAGATCAAGAAGTTGAAGGCGTTGGTGGATAATGAGAACATAGTCAATTGGTCCAATTTACCTTTTTTAAGAAGAACCATTATCATCTGTAATACTGAACTTAATGCCTTTAAACTAATAAATTTTCTTATAGACAATAAACACAAGTTGGGATTATCCAATTATGAGTTAATAATCAAAGAGAATTTCACCAAAATCTCCAATAACTTGGAAGTGGATAAAACGGTTGATTTGCATTACGAAAATAGGGTTAGACCCAATTTGAAACTAAACACTTGCGTGAGTGTGGATTATCAACTACCCAGTCCAACGAGTCCAAGTATAACGATTCTGATGAGTCCATGAATATATTTATTACGATTTCACTCTGCTCTGGGAGATTAGCGGACTTACTATTTCAGTAACAGGGAAACATATTAGATGTTGATCGACACATCAAGAAAAACCGAAAGCGTAAGCTTGAGTCAGAGGTGCTAGGTAGATCAGCTCAAGTCTAGACCTTAATCTAACTAGCATAAATAATTAGGACAAACAACCCCATATAATCAAAAACATCACTTACATTCATACATAATCATTTTTTTCTTTGGCCGTAAGCCTTAGTAGCGTAGTCTCCATCAATAACGATCAAATCTTGAGGTCTGTAATCGAATTTTTTGGTGAAATAAGACTGTAAGATATCTTTCGTTCCGTTACTATATCTCAACTCTGAATCTAAAGAACAGCCACTGATATGTTGGGTCATTGCATTACCTGAATGACCATTTGGTCTAGTCAAGTCTAACCAGGGGTGGTCTTTTCCGGGAGGTTGTGGATACCAAACATCCCCTCCGTACCCGAGTAATTTACCGGATTTCACAGCCTCCTGGACATCATGAGCTACACAAATAGCACCTCTAGCGGTGTTGACCAACCAAGCACCATCCTTCATATGACTAATCAATTTCTTATCGAACAAACCTCTGCTCTTGGCGTGTAAGGGACAGTTGATAGTCACCACATCACATCTACTAACCATATCTTCCAAAGACTCGACTCTTTCTAAGATATTGTCCACACCATTAAACAACTTGGAGGCAGCATTGAGCTTGTCGACAGCTTCTTGGGGCAAATTTTGATAATCGTAATAGTACAATTTCTTAGGATTGAATGCAATCAACCTTTCTAAGATTCTAAAACCAATTCTCCCGGCTCCGACAGTACCTATAACTTTACCTTCAATATCATACTCATCCCTGGCAGCAGCAGCAATGTCCCAATCCCCTGTCAAGGCAATCTCGTGGGCGGAAGGATAGTTTCTCACCAAGTTCAAAATCGTCATTATTGCATGTTCGGCAACGGATACAACGTTTGAGCCAGTAACTTCAGCAACGGTCAATTGACGCTCATTGGCAGCATCCAAGTCAATATGATCACTTCCCACCCCAGCAGTAATACACAACTTCAAATTTTTGGCTTTGGCAATTCTTTCTTTGGTAATGTAAGCAGGGAAGAAAGGAGTGGTGATGACCACTTCAGCGTCGACTATTTCCCTTTCTACCACCGAATCTGGACCTTCTTTATCGGTCGTAGTAATCAATTCATACCCATGACTCTCAACAAACTCTCTAATACCCAATTCATTCTCTGCGCAGCCAAGTAACTTCTTTTGTTCTTCAGCGTGTTTTCCTCCTTTGAATAATACTAGTAAAATTTTACCTTTGGACATTTCTGTAGCTCTTGTTGATCTGATTTTGAATTTAATCAATTTACAATTGTAATTTTAAATTTAGAATTGGCCCCCTTTTTATAGCTATGCCGATCCCCCACAAAAAGTACCCTCACTTCTCCGAGCCATTTGTTGCAGCAATTCGGGGTTTTTAGCAATGCCGCTTTTCCTTTTTATTAATAATCAGTTTTGTATGTTTTCGGGTCGCTCCATTCCATTTCAGCTTCATTTGCTGATATTTGTGCTCCAATTATCAATACTATGGTTATTCCGGATTCATTGAGTGACAATCTGGAGCGATCTAAACATCTCGGAGTTTAAACGATCCTTTCGGTTATTGATGATCTAGTGCGGTCTGTGTAGTATGCAGTCAACTATTAATATGTCCGAGCTGGAAATGGGGTAAAAAGGCTCAATTATGGATATTCAAAAAATCGCTCGGATATTCGAAGGATTTTACCCATAAAGACAGCAACGGAGCTCGAAGCTCCCGTGTTTGAAAGGTAAACAGCAAATGATACTCCCGAAGTGTCTAAATCTTGATTTTCTTTACTTACATCGAAAACAAAATTACCTGAAATCACTCAACCAAATTAGGGCATCATCATAGAGTTTAAAAAGAGTCTAACATTGGAGGTTGAATGACATTCGAATAGTAAGAAGTTTGTGAGACGCCAGCCCTTTTTAAACCTGGTCCTGTTAGGTTCCTAAATGCGGGAATGGTGATTTGTGGAGTTGTCCCCGCATCATGTTTTTCTGGTAGTATTTAGCGAATCCACAGGTGTTTTCCTTGATGTATCTACGCAGAGAGCTGCTGCTTTTACCATCAGATGTGCTTAGCCGATTGACTGATGAGCTTAGCCGAAATTTAAATGTCCCGTCACGATGAGATGCGGATCAACCTCCCCCATACAGGTTCTTAGTTGATTTGTAAGCTTTGAAACGATTCCAGCTTTCCCGAGCCGAGTTGCTCGAAGAGCATGCGAGTGGGTAATTTTAAATTCCTGTGGCGATAGACATCAAAAGTTTTTTGTGACATTTTGGCTAGCTCTCGCCCAACTTTCAGTGATCTCTTTTCGCCTTCTCAATAAGTTTTATCAGGTCGGTCTCCCTTGGGTTAATGAACACATTACTCATATCCAACCTATCTACCGAAGATTTTACAAGCGGACTTTTGGACTTGTTGAAGTTGGAGATGATGTCCGTTAGCAATGTGAGCCATTGGGAACCGTTTCCTCCTTTACAACGAGTGGTGATTATTCTTGAAGATCACATAGAAGAGCTGTATCTGCTTCTTCGACTGAGGCTAAGGGAAGATATAGACGTCACCATCGAAGAAAATCTTCTCTCAAGGTCCAAGAGTAATGATCATCTGATTTGGTCAAATCACGGTGTGACTTCAAGCACGCACCAGATAGAGTTGAAGAGATTGCATGGATTGCAACACACCCGAACCGGGTCATTCTAGTCAGTCCCAAGTGCCCTGTATATTATCCAGTTCATAGAAAATAATTGACCAATGGCTTATCATAATTGCCTCTACACCGCCACATCGCTTCTATCATCAACTCATAGTGAGATAACACAAAGGAGGTCAGAGTGCGAACTTCCAGTGAAATACTCAACGATGAAGTTATTGTCTTTCTTTATCCTATTAACAGTAGGGTTGTCCGTTGAGGTTATTGACTTCTTGAATGTCAACCACGGTGATGTCCCCACTGTTTCCAAACATGAAAGTTTACTTTACTTTGGCGATAAGTTCAACTTGAGATTAGTCAAGGCTAACGGTCTTCGAGACAATTTTATCCAATTCTTGAACGACCAAAATAGGGTGAAATCCACCAAACCAAAGATGGTGGTATCCATAAACGGCTTACCAAAATCATATGTTGACCAATCTCCAAACTTCAAGATAGAAGGTGATGGTTTTACTAAACTGCTTGAAAGACAATTGAAGAAAGCAAGTGCCATAAACTTAACTCCCGAAATCTCTCTCGTGGATAGTACAGCTAAAGGCTCGAACAAAGATATTGTTGTTAATCATTTCAATGTCTTCAAATTGAAGTTGAACCAGATCTGGAACAAATTTACCGACGAGTCTGTTGAATTCAAGTTAATCAACGATAAGTTTTTCATCAACGAATTGACCCAGCTCATTCACTTGAACGATGTTACTTTCGACACACAGCAAGGAATATTCGTCAATTTGAACAGTTTGATGTCTGTTCTCAGGAAAACTGGTGACTCCACCCTGTTCAAGAATGGTTGTAAACTGTTCATGGAATTATTGTCTCAATTACAAAGCAAATTCGATATCATATTAATCAGATCCGATGACCCATCCGTAAGTTTCACCAAAAGACAAGATTTGGAGAACGTTTTTAAGGTTACCACTTCCGGAGGTTTCGAGTCTCAGGAAAGCTGTCAAATTGGTACTTCTAATTGTAATTCCCATGGTATCTGTTCCAAGCTCAATTCCCAAACCTGGTCCTGTGTCTGCAGTGCTACGTTCAATAAAACGAGCTCCAGAACTACCAAATGGGCCGGTTACGATTGTTCAAAACAAGACATATCTGCCACCGCTAACTTGTTGTTATGGACGACTGTAGGAATGTTAGTCTTGATTGTGGGTGGAATCAAATTTTTGTTTTCTATGGGAAATGAGCCGTTACCTGGTGTCTTAGATACAAAGTGATCATTCAGTAACTAGCCTTGAGTTATCATCATAAACTATAACTTTTCGTTCTATCTGTACTACTCTTTTGTACGACACCGGTACACCTGACAATTAAAATAAATCTCGCGATAAATCATCAGCAGAGAACATATTACCGAAATAAGATGATTAAAGGAAGAAGGTCAGTAATAACCACACTCGCATTGATCTTATTGATTGTTTTGATATACACTGTATCATCCTCCTCGGATAATCTAGGTGATGGCAAGCCCATAAATTTATCCCAGAATAGTGTCATGGGTAAAGTGCAATTGAGTCCTGGGGTTGTAGAATCAGTATTAGACAGTAATCAAGAAATCAAGGTCGACGAAAATGAAGAAGAAATAACAAACAACAAGGCAAAAGCTATTCAAGATGTCTTAGACAATCTGGGTGGCCAGGCCACTACAAATGAACAAGTGGTGGTCAAACAAGACTTGAGCCTGGGGGGACTGGACGTTGCTTTCATGCCCAAGATGGCTAATGAAACCTTAAAGGCTCAATTAGGAAATGCAGCATGGAGGCTTCTCCATACAATCCTTGCTAGATATCCTGACAAACCCACAGCAGCTCAGCAAACTAGTTTAACACAATATATCCATTTTTTTGCTCAGGTGTATCCTTGTGGAGATTGTGCTCGTCACTTCCAGAAACTACTAGCTAAGTATCCTCCACAAACTAGAAGCAGAAAAACTGCGGCTTTGTGGGGCTGTGATATACATAACAAAGTTAATGAGAAATTACACAAGGATAGTTATGATTGTACGAAAATTCTAGAGGATTATGACTGTGGTTGTGGAGATGACGAACAAGAGCTTGACATAACCTTAGGAGGTAAGAGTATAAATAGTTTGAAAGATGCGAAGCTCGAGGAAGAAGGGCCACAATTAGGATGATAGTTTTATAGTAATATGAGAACATTTAATATATTTGACATCTTCTACCCTCAATAGGCTTATATAGCGACCACTATGTCATGAAATGGTACAACAGCCAGTTTGGTTGATTTTCAACTTCTTGGTAGTTTTGTACATCTGATATTTTTGGTATTTATTACTTTCCGGATCCAATTTCCACAAGCCTGGGATCAAGTAGTCGGGCGTTTCCAAGGTATAGTTGATGATGGACATGGAGCTCTGACTTGTGGGCATTCTTTCTCTTAATAGACTCTCTTTGGCCCTGACATTGAGTTCTTGAATCCTACGTAGTTTGATCTGTAAAATCTTGTACTTCATCTCGTTTTCTGGGTCCATTTTGTAGCACCTACTATAATAAGGATTTCAAAATGACTGACCAAATTAGTGAAGGTTTGAGGAATTATTGAAGGTTCTACAACCGATTGAAAATGGAAAATATGTGGGATCTTTTACTCAGGAAGATAATTTGAGATTACTGTATGCAGGTGAGATAACGATTCCAATTTAATTCCGGTATGGACCCAGACCCTCGTTAGAAACATGTGCGATTGTTGGCCCGCCCACCCTTTATAAAGATTGTAAGTCACCAAAATGTGCCGCAGCTTCACCTGAACACCTAAAAGAAGAACAAAAATAATATACAAACCGCAATCACTGTGGCTAGAATGAAAGTATCTCTCTTTCTTCTGGTGTTGATCCTACCTATTAACACGTTGATACCTGGAATCAGTTGTATCGAGTTTCCTAAGTTGAAGTTGGCGTTTGACAAGTAGTTCCTCTGGTTTATCAACTCATCTCTTGTACTGTAGGCTGATTGGAGCAATCTGTTGGCGAAAGAATTAAAATCGTTTACTCTTTCACTTTCTTCTAGGATGTAATCATTCCCGTCAATATCCCTTTGTTGTTGTCTTTGATTCAAATCGGTTCTGACAGAGAATAGTAAATTGTTGCGATTCTTTATATCGTTGATAGAATTGACCAATTTTGAAAAGTACTGATTATGGTCGTACAATATTTCCTTATGTCTTGTCAATTGCTGAAGCTTTGAGGCAGACAAGTTCTCAAATTCGTTGATGGTGGATAATTTTTGGATCAATTGATTGGTTTGTGTCAATGTCTTTTCAATGTCAGCTTTTACCAGCTGTTCAAGCTCAGGATCATCAGTGGTATTTAAATTCTTTTCATAGCTGGACAATTTCACAAGTGACTTGTCAACGGCTTTCTCCAAGTTTATTATTTGGCTTCTTATTGACGCAAAGCTACTCATGTTCTCCGATTATTGTTGGTCCAGGTACAATTTGGGATCTTAGTGCTGTTGTACCAAGTGGTTGCCAAAAGGTTGGGCAAATCAACGCGAACCCATCGCCAAATAGGCAATCTGCGCAACAAATGGAATTGACGAAAGTGAACCCTGAACCTATTGAATTAGAGAGCGATCCAAGTTTTAGGGAGGAAAAGCACCATGCCAATAGCACTGATAACTGGAAGAGGTCATTGGTGAGAATTTTCAAAAAAATTCAAAAATATTCTGCCTATGGTTTCCTATCTTTCATAAGTCTACATGGCACCTCAGTATTGTCACCATCTATATTGCCATTGCGTTTGGGCCAAGAGATCTTTGAAATGTGCAGAATGGTATATTTACCCTTGGAGTTGGGTATTTTTGCTTCTGCTGCTACCCATATTGTCTCTGGGATTAGTTTAAGGGTCTTACGAGCCAATACCAATTCTGTGACCACTAAAAAAGGCTTGATTGATAAGCAATCTGATGAGGTTGGGTTAGGGGGCATAACAAGCCTCATTGGGTTAGGAATGAAAAAATCATGGATATCCTCCATCACCAACAACACTTTAACTCCCTTAACCTTCAGCGGATATGCCTTGATTCCCTTACTTGCAATTCACTTGACTAAATTTAGGATAATTCCACAATTGGTTGATGGCGATGTATCTTTGGTGAGTTTGCAATATGTTTCTACTGTTTTGAATCACTCCTTTGTCAGATTCGGACCAACAATAAACTTTGGTTGCTTGATGGCGTTGATATATACAGCAAGTTACCATTTTGTTAGCGGATGGTTGAAGTTCAGGAACTTATATGGGGAAAACTACAAAAGAATGGGCTACGGAGTAATTGGTGGTTTCAGCTTGTTGGGATTTGTCAGCTTGTTCAGATTAAAGGGGTGGGACTTCGACGACGGGTACCTATTAGGAAAATACTTGAAGTATGTGGAGATATCTAGAATCTAGTACCGTTTGGCCCGGAAAACGTCTACATTCATTACCTGAGTCAGCGTATTTGAATGTCTGACTTCATTATGGTAATTCAACGAGCATCTGGTAACTGTTCCAAACATTTCATGTCCTATTCCTTGTACACCTTTATTATTTATTATGACCGTCTAATTAATGTAATCTGCCGAATTTAGTGACCATTTGATCACGTCATTACTTCTTTACTCAGTCGTCGCATACTTCTGTTTATTTGTATATGTAGTTGAACTAGCCGAACGCATATCTAGCCGATCTCGAGCCGGGGTCGGGCCCGCGAAGATGCAGATTTTTACAAAAGCCCGGTATGGCTGCCCTCATATGTCGAGGTGGCATTGGTGGCAACAGGGAACTTGAGAGAGCCGGAGAGAGCCAGAATGATTGGAAAACATGATTGGAAAACAGAGAACAGAGGGTAAAGCATGAAAATAATAAAATCAATCTACATATCCATCCCAATAAATACATCAGCCAGGCCTAATCGTAGAACCCATCGATAGCTGTAGGTGAGTAACAACTCGTCAAAATGGTGGCAGTTTAGTTGACAGCGATTTCAACTTCAGCTGCATCAGGACCTAAAGTTGATTTGGTGGTCAATCTCTTCGATTTGTAGTCTTTGATGGCCGATTTGACAGCATCTTCTGCCAACATGGAGCAATGCAATTTCACAGGTGGTAAATTCAACTCTTTCGCAATGGCGGTGTTTTTCAATTTACCAGCTTCTTCCAAAGACAAACCTTTGATTAATGAAGTTAAGTACGAAGAAGAAGCAATAGCAGAACCGCAACCGAAAGTCTTGAATTTGGCTTGTTTAATGATTCCCGTTTCTTCATCTACTTCGATTTGTAACCTCATGACATCCCCACATGCTGGGGCACCCACCAATCCAGTACCGACATTGACTGAATTTTTATCTAAGGTACCGACGTTTTGAGGATTTGAATAATGTTTCAAGACATTTTCATGATAACTTCTCCTGATCACAGTGCTTGGTACTGATAATACCGGTCTCGTTGGTTTGAAAGTCCTGATGACAGGAACTAATTGGGGTCTAACTGAGTTTATTACTGACTTAAACATTACGAATTTGTAATATTTTTCATCCCAATCTTCGCACGTCTATGATTGGCATCGTGGCATCACCAATAATCGGGGTCATTTCATGCGCATATTTGAGTCTGCCACGGAGAATGCTACCATGCGGTAGTAAAATTAGTGCATCTTGGTGCACTTGAATCATTTGTTTTATGTAGCAAATTAGAAGGTGGGGGAATATTTAATCATTTTGTTGAATATGACTACCGAGTCTGATATGGATCTGGTAAGAACTTCGTGACACGCAGACATCAACCATGGAATAATATGGTTCGAAGAGGGGTAAGCTAAGGAACAATTCATGCTACACCACTCCTATGTAGCCAACAAATATTAAGTAGCAGTATAGATTTAGATTTAGTTCCATAATCTGGACTATCTCTTATAATCGGAGGCGATACACATGCTATGGGTAAGATGTAAACGTTTCGCTGCTTTCATGAGATCTGAGACACGTCAATGTGTCGAAACCCCAATTTCTGGCCATTACGTAAGAACACGATGTAAGTGATCTAAGCCACGACCAAGCTTTAAATCAAGAACATTAAAGAGGGCCCGAAGATACGCTGTTCCTTGGATATCGCTACCATCAAACCATGTAATGTTCGCCGCCTTTTAAATTGCTTCCTAGGCTGCTCCCTCATGAACGACCACTCCTTAGCAGGAGGTTATTTCACGTGATTATCTCATAATTCAATCAGTCTTCTATTAACTCTGCTCTCGCTGCCTTTTTGAACAACCTACGAGAGCAACAACTTCTTCTGGGATGCCTACCAAGAGCTATCATCGAATGTCGACGAGCCCTCAATCAAATAATTTGTTGAATTTCGCAGTGGTCCCATCCCCAAATCTCAATCTCACTTTCAATTTCGGTATCAGTCCTCCCCATTATTCGACAATTATGTCAATGAGCAAAGAAGCCAATGCAAATTACCATGATAATTTTGAAAGTGGGGTCAGCAATGGTGATGTGGATTGGTTATTCAGGGGCAAATCGAAGAAGTTGACGAAAAAAATGATTCAAAATAAGGATTCTGAAGATAAGACGGGTGAGGCCAAGAGCGATATCAAGAACGACGGCGACGGTTTAATTGACCGGACAGAAGCAAAGATTAACAAAGTTGATGTTAGATCTGAAGGCAACAAGGACGCTAAAAGTGGCAAGGAGAAGCTGAAGGGAGACGAGAGTATTCCGACTGGGTCTCCTGGCGGTGACGGCGCTAGCAAATGCAGTAAACTGGAGGCCAGTTCTAGTAAGAAACCAATAGGGGATGTGACAGCTGAAGATTCTAGAGCCGCCTCGAATACCACTATTTCGAAGAATGGGCCAGGTGAAGAGCGAACGGAATCCAAGATTGGGGGTATATTTCGACCAAGGTCGTCATCGGCGGGATCGAAAGATAAAAAGAAGTTCAACCTAACTAACTACTCCAACCAATCGTTCGACGGAGTCCATTATAACGATCCTGATGTGAATCCGAGCACTAATTCGAAATCCAGTGCTATTCCCATATCCCCCAAAAATCGATCTCGGTCATCATCAGTGGGCTCGAATTCTTCCAATAATTCATATCAGAAGAAATCATTCTTCAGCTCAATCTCATCGAAATTCAAATCAAACTCAGAGGTTTCGTCGTCCCCAAATTCGTCCCCTAATTTAACCAGTTCTTCTGCCCCCAATTCGGCGTCGTCATTTCTCACGGGACACGTAGCAGAACATCCCCATGAAGACTTAAGTGCGCTATTCAATAAAGCACCAGCTGAATTGGGAGGAATACCGATTAGGAAAAATTCAGTGGATGTTTCTAATGAACCAAGAAATTCCCCCAGCTTCAATTCCTTCTTCAAACGAAGATCTTCCACTTCTTCTCAGGGATCCCTTCAAAGAGGCTCCTCACAATCGAAAAAGGTTGAACCTAAAGAACCTGAGTTGAAGGAAGAGAAAATCGTTCTCAACAAAAACCCCAATAAGCATCCGAATCCCATAGCCGAATTGAACGATATAAGTTTGAAGAGAGTCAACTTTTCCATCGACAAATTGAGTTATGATCCACAACAACAAATTCCTTCTCGTCGTCCCAAAAAAGGTAATGTTCTCATCCCAGAAGATTTAACGGCCCCAACACCTCGGTTATCTCAAGGAATATCCCTTAATGATGGCTCAACTAAGAATGAGAATGTAGCAAAATATTCTGAAAAGGAGCTTAATATGGCAATTGAAGCCCAGAAGAGAGCTTTGGTTGAAGCAGAGAAACATGCACAAGAGGCTCATTTATCAGCCAGGAGGCTATCCTTGGAAGTGAGTCAGTATAGAGCAAGGGCAAAAAGGTTGAGTGTTACCCAAGGTATGGCGCCTGTCGCCTCCGGTTCAAGCTCAGGCTCCTCCCATGCACCATCTTCTATTAGTAACCCTACGATCAAAGACGATGAGGATGAGGATGAGGATATCACATCTTCTAATACCACCGTTGGCAATAAAACTATCGAAATCGATAATCCATTACATCTACACGAAAATCATTTCGATGAAGAAGTGGAGGTAGATATTGCCGATCTTACCTTGGAACAAATCTATACCCGTTGTTGCCATTTGAGAGAAATTTTACCTATTCCTGCCACACTCAAACAATTGAAGGAGAAAACAAAACCTTTGCAAGTGTTAAAATTGTTGAACCCTAAGCCCACGTTAATTGACGTGTTATCGTTTTGTGATTTCATCGCAATTGTACCAATAACGACCATTATCTTCGACAACGTCACCACGACCACGGAGATGTTGAAGCACATTCTAGGAGCATTGGTTAACAATAAGTCACTCGAAAAATTGAGTCTAAGAAATGTTCCGATTGATGATGTAGGGTGGAAATATCTATGCAAGTTTTTGTCTAGAAATCATTCTATCAAAAAACTTGACATCAGTCAACAAAGGATAAAATCCGATTTGAAGCAATCGCTAATTCGATCTTCAATGAACTGGGATCTATTTATTAGAGCCCTAGTTTTGCGTGGAGGTATTGAAGAATTGGTGATAAACGGATGCAAGTTATCAGATGAGGTATTCAAGGATTTGACCAATGAAGGGCTTACAAATACCATGAGGCTAGGTATTGCATCTTGCGAGTTGAATAACTACAAAGCTAACGTTGTTTGTAATTGGTTGAAGAAGAGTGAGACCAAATGTATTGGTGTGGATATCGCTTTCAATGATCTCAGTAAGGGTCAATTAAAGTACTTCATTGATGCGTTCAACTCCAGAAACGTCAATTTGATCTTTTTCTCCTTGTACCAGACGAACCTTTCAGATATAGATGAATTTGCTGAGCTATTGAAATCCTTGACTCAGGTTAAAACCTTAAGATTTTTGGATTTGAGCTCTTTACCAAAATTATTTCCAGGCACCATTTCAAAGTTGAATACATTCTTACCCAAATTTGAAAACTTGAAACGTATCCATTTTGACTTGAATGATCTAACCAGTCAATCGATAATAGCTATATCGGAAATTTTGCCCAAAATAAATGGTTTGTTTCATGTTTCTTTCTTAGGTAACAGGAATTTAAATAACTCCGTTGGGGCATCCATATATGCTGCGATCAAGAAATCAACTACCATACATACTCTTGATTTGGACTACGACTTGATCAACGATCAATTGAACCAGAGAATTGCCTTCTATTTAATGAGGAATATGGACAACGTGGTATCCCCCAGTGTTGGTGGCAATCGTAAGACTGTGGATAAAGATAAGGAGCAGGAAGAACTAATGTTCGATGGATCGCTTCTTATGGAAGCTGCTGAGAAACTATTAATCGAGAATGAGACACAACCCAATAAGCTTGAGGATATAAAATTGCAGAAAATCATTTCTAATGCGTTGATTGAACGTACCAGAGAAATCAGGGATAGCATTCACAAGACAATTGATACGTTATTTGATAAGCGTAAAGACGGGACATTGTCACTCGAAGGAAAGGAAAGTTTACTTAGATTTTGCCTTCTAGACTCTTCTTTAGAACAATTGGTTCATATTTTCGAAGAACAAGCAAAACGATCGACTGGTATGAGTCCCTCCCCGTCTGACGACTTTGATAATAACAAGGATATGACATCAAAAATACACCCTTCCCCACAGAGTTTGACCCCAGGCAAGTCGTCTCCCTCCATCAATGGGGATAAAGTCAATATCACAATCGGTACGTCGAAGGACCAGGCAGGTCTTAACAAAGACCCTTATGACATGTTACTACATCATAATTCTACGGAGTTGATCACTTCGGGTCCTATCTTATCACCTCGTAACACAGAAACTTTGAATAAACTAGGCTATTTTACTAGTGCTGATCATTCAACCTTTCAACCTCATCAGGTGGTGGTAGAATCCTCCAAAGATGGTAAGAATATTCCGGTTGATAATCTTACAGGACGTCCAGTTCTCATGAGATCAATCTCCCAGACCTCTACACATGCAAAGGAACAGGAGTTAGAGGAAGGTGAGTTTCATCGTTGGGGATTCTTCATCGAACAAAGAAACAATAGTCATCCCAAACTTGATGATCAAAAGTTGGATGATCTGGAAGAAACAAAGAAGTTACCAACCTTGAAAGTTTTACCGTCAGGAGGTGAATTACGTGATGCCATCATTGAAGCAAAGGGAATAGAGTCGATCACTGAGTTGATCAACAAGATCAACAATGACAGAATCAGTCTTGATAATATTTATGACGTAACTGATCAACATCAGAAGGAACAGGTTATGAAAACTTTGGAGCAGTTGAAAATTGAAGAAGACAAACAAAAGGAGAAAGAGCAAGAAGACTTAAAACAGCAGGAATTCAATGATAATGAATCAATCGACTCTGACCCCGATTGTAAAGTTGATGCTGTTGTTGACGAAACCTATGAAAAATTATTAAATGATGCACAAAGAGTTCGTTCAAATAAGTAATGAATAATGACACTTTGACAAACAATTTGTAGTACGAGGTGAATCCCTCAAATACCTACGCTACTCTGAAATTCGCTCCGGCTTCTGCCAATCACAGAAATCATTACTACAGAACTTTCAAACAGGAATAGAAAAATTAAGGAATTATATTGACATATTAACCTAGTTAGCAGCTTTGAAAGCAGCAATCTTTTCGTTGATTCTGGCTTGTCTTTCAGCTTTAGTTAATTTAACTTGTCTGTATTTCTTTGATTCAGCAGCATATTGTTCTTTAGTGAATTTCTTTTCAGTTGGTTTGAATGAAGGATCTTCTCTAATTTTTTCATGAGCTTGTTCGTAGATTTCTTCAATGTCATCAGCTTCTAAGTCTTCATCTAAGTATGATTTGAACAAGTTTTTGTATTTTTCTTCATCATCATCCAATAATTCTTCCATGTATTCAGCAACGTGACCACCGAAGATGTATTTTCTTAATAATTCAGCATCCAATTCTTCACCTTCCATATCCCAACCTGGGAATCTGTTTGGTGAGTGAGGAACGTACAAACCACCATCGGAAGCACCTTTCAAAACACCGAAAATTCTGGCACCGGTGGTAGTTCTTTGTAAACCGATATCTAAAAAGACTTTGAATGGTCTTGGACCATCTTCGACAGCTTCGGTTAATTGGAATTCACCTTCAACTTCTTCAACACCGGTATAAGTCTCATCTAAACCTAATTTTTGTAAAGCTCTTCTGGCAACTAATAAACCGGTGGCATAAGCAGCTGACCAGTTAGTTAAACCGTGTTTAATACCGTATCTTGGTAATTCATGAGCGTAAGCTGAGGTAAAGACGATGTCACCAGTAATGGTTGAGGAAACAATTTGGGCAATGATATCTTTGTTGGTGAATCTAACAACTAATCTATATTTTGGGGTGTTGTATTTAGCTTTGTGTTGGGTGACTAATCTTTTTCTTTGATAGTAGTCGGTTTTACCTTCTTGTCTTCTACGGAAGGGAGTTTGGAATCTTGAGTGATAAGCTGAACTCTTAATTGATTTTTGGAAAGCCATCGTTAATTAATTATGTTTAAAGAAATTTTTTTCACTTCTGCCTAACCTCAAAACTTTTTCAGTTTGAGTCGAACACGAAACAAAAATCTCATTTTCCTAGGGCTATAGCCCTTTTGGGAGTTTCGGTCATGTGATTAAGTGAAAACAGTGTCAAAGACAGAAAGTAAGGCATTCATCCAAAGAGAGTGTGCAGCTATTAAAAAAGCATTGATTTAGAAGTAGCTGACCAGGAGTCGTCATATTTTACAAAACCCAAGTCTACATCTAACCAATTTGCATCGAGCCACTGCTCTTCATCTTTTTTTCTCTCTTTCGGTTAACCTTTCAATTAGTCTTGATACCATATCAGCTACAGTTCGATGAGTTAATTCAATAGGTCCAGATAATCGAGCTGCTTAATTATAGAGATCTCATCAAGGCTATCGCCTTTCGTTAATTGATGATCTGGAAGGGAGTAAATTTGACCATAAATGTTACTTGGGGGTTATCTGAAACAAGCTTAAGTAGGTAGTATGCTCTAAAGTATGAACAAAGTTCCTTCCGAATATACGTAGAGGATGAAAGATCAAATTAACTTTGATTTTTATTCATTTTATAAATGATTATATTTCAAATTATATTGACTCCATAGAAACTTAAGTATGTTTTGGTAAAAATCACAAATAATTGGAAAAGAATACCTTCCGTCTAATGGGGAAAAAAGTTTTGTTTATAGAGACATACTGGTTGCTTAAAGATCCACAAATCTGTGAGAACCTGTTATTACAAGCTTCATATGATTGATTAAAGGAGCCTGGTCAAAGCTCACTTTAGCCTTTCAGTATCAATTAACGATTGAGTACAGAATTACAAAACGTTTTGGTTGACACACAACCAAGAACATTTTTCTCTGGATATCTACGTATACCATAATTCTCAAAAGCTACAAGCATCATGGATCAACATTACCAGGCGAATAAAAAAATTTAGCCAGGTACTCTCTAAAGAGACTAAAGAGACTACATGAGGGATTGCTGTTCGAAACAGTCCCAAAGATGGTCCCTTGGCCCAGTTGGTTAAGGCGCGGTGCTAATAACGCCGAGATCAGCAGTTCGATCCTGCTAGGGACCATACTTGGAGTATTTCTATACTACTTCTTTTCGGGCGTGTGGCGTAGTTGGTAGCGCGTTCCCTTAGCATGGGAAAGGTCTCCGGTTCGACTCCGGACTCGTCCATTTTTTTTTCCTTGAAAATTCGAAGCAGGCAAATTATTGGAAGCTTCGGACAGCTAAGTAGATGGTAAGTAGCCGTTTTTGTTGCGGCTTCGTTTAAAGTAAAAATTGTGGTAATGCACTACTGTCGAATCGTCTGTGGATTGCAGAATTAGCCAGAGAATATTAACATTATGTAATGATAAATATATATATTAAAATACAGGGAAGAAAAGATGATGAGATTAAAGGACAACTTGATCAGCCAATGTCTTCTTGTAATCCAAGATTGAACCATTCCATCTTGTAGCATTTTTGTTTTCGATGACGAAAATGTCTTTAGCAACTTTGTCCAATAATCTGAAATCATGGGAAACAACAACAACCCCACCATTGAATGCATTGATAGCTTCAGCCAAGGAATCAATAGTTGACAAATCTAAACCATTGGTAGGTTCATCCAATAAGATCAAATTTGGAGCTTCTAAAGCTAACAAAGCAAAAACAACTCTGGATCTTTGTCCCTCAGATAAAGTGGCCATCTGAGAGGTTTGTCCTTCTCCAGTCAACCCGTATCTACCTAATTGTTGTCTCCAGTATTGGAAGTCTTGTGAGATGGTAGGGAATTTATCACGGACAAATTCCAATGGAGTTTTAGTCAAGTCCAATTGGTCAGCCGAATGTTGTGAATAGACCCCCAATTTTATATGGGTATGTTGAATTACTCTACCAGTTTGTGGTTGTAATTGCCCTTGGAAAAGTTTCAATAAGGTTGATTTACCTACCCCATTAGGACCAACTAAAGCCACTCTGGAATCCATATCGATACCTATATCCAAATGTTCATACAAGTTATCTTCTGGCTTACCACTGTAGGAGAAGGACATGTCGTCGAAGGCCAACACTGGTGGTGGTAATTTTTCAACATCTGGGAATCTGAATGAGAAAACTTTATCAGGAACAACCGCTTCTATTAAACCATCGGCCTCCATTTTATCCAAAATCTTTTGTCTTGATTTGGCTTGTTTAACCAAATTAGCATATGTACCAGCAGAAGCAATGAATTTCTTGATGTGTGCTATTTCTTCTTGTTGTTTGTTATACTGTTTCATTTGATTAATTTCTAACTCTCCTCTGGTTTTGACATAGGAGTCGTAATTACCACCGTATTGCATTAATTTTTTTAATCTCATATCAATCATGTTGGTACAGACACCGTTCAAGAAATCTTGAGAATGAGAGACCAAGATCAAGGTTCTTTCCCATCTTTTCAAGTATTCTTCCAACCAAACACAAGCAGCTAAATCCAAATGAGCTGTTGGATCATCCAATAACAACAAGGTTGGCTTGACGAACAAGGCTTTGGCTAAAGCAACTCTCATTCTCCATCCACCAGACATATCTTTGGTATGCTTCTTGATAGTGACACCATTGAAACCTAAACCAGTCAAAATGACAGCGGCTCTGGATTCGAAAGTTGAAGGATCCATATCATCGATCTTCTCGTACAATCCCTCCAACGCAGGGTTCTCTGGACCATCCTTGACGATAATGTCTTCGACTAAATCTTCTAATCTTTTCAATTCATGTTCAGCCTCTCTAACAACGTACTCCAAAGCGGAGAATTCTGTGGGTTCAGCAGGCTCATTAAGCAAGTAAATATCAATGTGATCGGCGATAGGAAATTCTCTTGCTGCAATAGACTTCAACAAAGTTGACTTTCCGCAACCATTTTCACCTAATAAACCATATCTTCGACCATAATTCAATTCCAAAACAGAGTCTTGGATCAACACTTTACCATGGAACAACAAGGAGACCTGAGAGATCTTGATATCCCTTGAAGTGGCTAATGAGGCCAACACACCAGTAGTGACTCTGTCTGAAATACCATCATCATCAGTTTGCAATTTTAATTTAGCAATTTGAGTAGCAGCATCATCGACATCTTTCTCTTCTGCATCCTTAGCAGCTTGCTTTTTGGTCTTTTTGGTCGCCTTACCTTCGGAAGCTTTCTTGGCTTCTCTCTCTAAACGCTTTTGTTCTCTTTTAGCCTTTGAAGCGGAAACAGCAGACATATTAAATCAATTAAGTAGTTTTCAGTTAAAAAATTTTCAGAATCGATGAGAGCGAATTTTGAGACCCCCAGCAATCACGTGATCGTTAATTTTACTAGCTACTAGGGCTCGTGGGCTGCTATTTGAGAAGCATATCAGAAGTATGGGGATGATTCAATATAGGCTATGAAGTATGCAAGAGATGAGTGGTATGGATGTTCGAGAACTTTCTTTGAGATTCTCTGATGTCATGGTTTGCACCCATACCGAAATAGGGTATATTCGATGATCCTGTAGAAAAAAAAGAACAAAAAGCTATCCAATCTTTCCCATAAGCGATGATAGCTTCTATGGGGATACAGGGTCAATGAGGAGGGCTAATAACAGACTCTCATAAATGCTGCAAAATCGATAGTTATCACAAAGTCGCGCGGAGTGGCGAGAAAACCTCAGGTCAGTTCACAAAAACCTCAATTAGATTTAAAGCCAATTGACCAAGTTTTGAAAGCCGATTATCTCGACAAAGTGTACCTTTCTACGACATAGTCTCGAATAAAAAAGCTTTATCCGGAATTAATCTGTTCAAGGTTTGAAAGTCTATCAGCCAGCATTATTTTGTGCATAAAGTGTACTATCACTAAGCCACTATTCAATCATGTCAGGTCGAAAGGCAAACCTATCAGCCCCTGTACCTGTTAGCCTTAGGGCTATAGAGAATCTAAAACGAGCCAACCAATCGGACATTTCCGCCTCGGATTCTATCACCAGTCACAATGACATTGCCGAACTGGAAGGACTTAGATCTTTGACTCCAAATACTAGCAAGCGAGTTCAGAATAGAAGGCCCTCCTATAACAGTATCGAGGTCTCTCGAGAGTCCCATTACAATCTCGATTACCCGGAAGAATACGAGGAAATCAAAGCATTGCAATTGGATCCCGATTCCAGATTTTATGCAAGAAAGGTTCCCCGTACATTGGATTTACCCAAATTACTACCTTATGAGACAGAAAAGCCCAAAGATCAAGCTAAATTCCTAAGCCATATAGTTAGTCATTTATATATTGCCATCAAGACGTTGGACCTTCAAGGATCCTTATCAGTTAGTGCCAAAGATTTAGCGGCATTGAAGAACACTAGTGGTTTAACCGATTTAGATATTGCATTGGAGACTAACTTGTTTGAATTGGATAGTTCCAATACCGAAAACAGTATGCTTCAAGACGATAATGAACCGTCAGAGATAGATTATGTTGATGATGCAATGGACGAAGATGACGACGAAGAAGATGAAGAAGGCGAGGAAGATGATGACGAAGAGGTTCATGATTCAGACGAAGACGAAGAAAGAGATAGGAATGAGCTGGCCCTGCAACATAAAAAATCACCAAAGTCAGCTGCTGTTGTGGGGGTCAGAATTTGGACTTCAGAGTTGTTAGTCTGGCTCAAGATGAAATACGACATGCCCATAACATTACGAATCGCCTTGGCTAAAGTATACTACTCGATATGCCTAAGCCGTGGTCAGTACATAAATCTAAAGATCTACGTCAGAGCCTTTGATTTGTTAACTAAGGATGTTATTTTGCTACGCCAAAATGGCTTGGTTTTAAATTGGGAGAGTTTATACGAAGAAATAGTTAATCACTTTTCTTCAGCTGATTCGTCCATAGAACCATTTGAGAAAAAAGATTTCAAGCAATTGATAAAATTGGGGGAGAGAGCTTCAAGTTTCTTTGATTCTAAATCATTACCAGAGATCTACAGCAAATTGGGAAAGTACATTTCGATTTCAAATTCGGCGGTGGTTTTGAATTCCATGGCAATATTACCGCTAGTATTCAATGACTCCAAAGACATCTATGATATTCGTCATTACGTTGCCTCGTTCTTCTATATGTGGAAAAAATTCTATAAAAATAACGACTTGGATTCGCATTTGACCTCAAGGCTAGGTAGTATTGCCAAATCATCATTAATAAGCTTGAGTAACTACCCCGAGGTGGATATTAGACTAGGAAGGTATGGTGTGTTTACTGAAGGCCAATTTCAAGTTTTGATCAATAACCTTTTGAATAATCTCAGCATTCTGCCTCAAAAATTCTCTTCCACGAGTTCCAATTATTTTCATGGCTATTCATCAGCTATAATATTTTCTATAAACGGAGAAAGTGGATTAGATGGGAATGGAGTCCTTGAAAGTGTTCAGACCTTGGCTAACGCTATTGAAAGTTATGTACATCCAACCAATAGCGGAGAGTGGACGAAACCTATATCAAGATTGATATACAGTTTGGTTCACCATATGCATAGAAGATACAACACAGAAGTTGAAGAACACGGCGACCTTAATAATTTACCGTCAGTGGTGAAATTGACCCGCCCGATTGTTGAAAAATTTGTGAAAATTTTGCTACCCTTGGTAAAAACGGGATTGCAACTGAAAAGGGCAAGTACTGTAGATACTTATTTGAATTCTTTGCAACTATTGGCCCATTTGAACTCAGAATACGTGTTGGAAAACATGATTTTGGATCTTTATGAATCATTGGAAGGGGTGATATCCACGCACCGAGTCATAGTAGCCTTGCGTGCATTTGAAGAGTTAGCTCGATATTTTGCACAAACTAAAGTGTTTCGTGTTCATGTGACTAGGTTATTACTGTTGGCGATACCCGGTATTGATTCCAACGATTTGGAGAAATCGGCCCACACATTGAATTTGTTCGAAACCGTCGCCAACTTTATACCGCTATACGATTTAACCGAGGGGGAGGGTGACCACAATTTAGCTCTCCAGTTCACGGACGCTCATGTTAATTACCTTCAAAGCAAGGTTTACTACAATGCTGGAGCGGCACAATTTGAGGAGGGCGCAAATAACTTTCAAATTGACGAAGAGATGGAAATCCAAAGTCTCAAATCTTCTACTACCGCCTTCAAAACCTTGATTAAGAATTTGCTCGAGAGGCTCTTTACTTTGTTAGAGAACTTGCCTGATCCCAGTAAAAGCGGAAGAATGGAAAGGGCCATTTCCGATGCTATCCCCAAGTTCTTGTATATAATATTTCAATCAGTTTCCCCGGATATTTTCAAAATGACCCGGGACTTGGTGTTTGACTTTGCTTTTGACAACACTATTCATACCGTTGCGGAAGTCATAGCTGAGATCTGCGGTTCTTTAATCAAATGCGACGCTCAAGCTTTTCCCAAATATTGTGACGTTTTGATTGGAAAAATCAAGGAGGCGATAGAAGAAAACGGCTCGGGTGCTTCAAGAACGGGGGTTGACGTTGTGCCTCGAGATCAGCCATTATTTTGGAACTTGGTAATATTAAACGAATGTATCGGTAATGCCCAGACTTACATTCTTAAACGGGCTAGAGAATTGAGAGATTTCGTTTATTATTTAATGGAAAACGTCAAAGGTCCGACGGTTTTTGCCAGTTCATACATAGTCAACCAAACATTACAAGCTGTCACGAAAATTAAGTTATCGGAAGTGAGATTGATATCCCCGCAATATGAAAGTAAATATGGCGTTGACGAGAAATGTTGGGGAGGCTTCCAGTTTGATAAATCCCGATTTGACGAAGAACATTTGGGCTTTACTTGGTTTTTGCCTTCTGAAGAGGACGTCGAATTTGCCGTTGATTTGTTCACTGACTTGTCATCAAAAATTTTGGGAAATATTCTGACGTTGATGAAAGCTTACAGTTCCAAAATGGAGGCATCGACCGTTTTAGCTTTGACCGATGATTTGAGAAATAATTTTTTGTACTTGAGCTATTCGCTAAGCGGAATTGCATTCCTTTTAGATCCTTCGTTCGAGGAGGATATCCCTAAGCTAAGCCAGCACGAGAACGAGACGATACACCAAAGAATGTTGTTATTAAAGCAAATTCGGTCCGTCAAGAACGAGAAGTCTAATGGCAACGATGAATTGAGGATCGAAAACTTGCAGGAAAATTTGCAAAAGATCATCGAGGATATGACCAACGATGATGAGATCGAAAGAATGAATATCGGTACTGGTGGAGAAGAGGAAGACGAGGGGAAAGGTATCAAACAGCCAGAGGAAGACGACAAAAATGAAGACGATAGAATGGACGTTGACGAAAAAATCGGTCACAAGATGGATACATTGGCACATGAAAGCTTGCAGTATTCTAACAAGCATTTATTTGACATGGAGAGATCCACGTCTCCCGAATCAAGAGACCTCTCTTCGAGAGCATCACCAGCTTTGGAAGGGATCGCTATTTCACAAATGAATCCTGGGATCACCTTCAGGGAACGGAAATTGTACACTTCAAGGTACTTCTTTGGTGATGATATGGAGGCGAGAAGATCTAATGATGGTTATATTAAACTACACAGATACCGTTACTTGATTGGGAGAAGTTTACACATCATTTGCAGATTTTTAAGTGCTCACTTCCACGATAACACTAAATTATTCAAACATTATCTTTTCTGCTTGAATACGTGGTTCTCAGACGTTGGAAGAGAGAGATTGTTGGATACCAGTCATGCAAAGGTTGTCTATGACATGATCACTCTTGTTCAAGGCATCAACAAAGTTAGGAAGCCCTTCACCAGAATTGCCATCGGATCTAGAATTGAAGCCTATCATCTGTTGAGAGTGGTATTACATGCTACTTCCAGAACACAAACGGATTTGGATAAACTATTGTTGGAGGACTTAGTGAAGTTGTCTGTTTCAACATACTCCACAGTGTCCAAACCAGCACAATCCACTTTAACAGACGCCATGAAACGTTTAAACGGGAGCTACAATGTTATCATCAAGTCATCATTGAGGTCGCTTTCTAAAGCCATAGATGATAATGATTTCAAGAAGATCGAAAGTGGGTTGAATTTGTTCAATAGTAAACGCATAAGATACAAGATCCAAAATGATTATTACAACCTCAACAAATTTGTATCTTTGTTGCATCGCTGTTTAGTGTTGGATATCCGTGAAGTTAACGTTCTTGCTCAAACATTGTTCAAAGGAATCTACAAACATATCACTGCCCCAAGTAGTATTTGTTTGATCGATTTAGAGACCATTGATCTTATTAGACCACCAGATCAGTTCATAGATTTAGAAATAAAGGCCGTGAAGTTGGCTAAAGAGAAAAAGAGGGAGTTGTATATGGAAAAGTTGCGGAAGATCGAAGAATTGGTAGTTGCCAATGAAGAAGTGGCCAAACATTGGAAAAATTCATTGTTGAACTTGTCATTGTTGATAGAATTGCAATTGGACATCGAGGTTCCCCCCAATGAAAAGATTTTCAAATTATTGGTACAGCACGCCAATTCAGATTTGCCCCTGATTGCCCGGTTGGCTTCAAGAGGTATTTACAAGTTGATGCACAATATTTACTTCCAACAATTGGTAGGGTATAATATGGAACACGCCTTTGATTTTAAGTATCTTCTTAATGACTGGGAAGTCATAGTCACCAAGGGATCTTTTTATCTGAGCTGGAAGCAAGAAATGGCCAACACCAGCGAACCAAGTTATTTCATCGACAACAAGTCTAATATTGGGTGGTTATTTTGGGGCGACACGATGCAAGTTGTCAAGACTAGAATAGATGCAATTGTTTTGAACGACGCTGACGAAAAAGTGGTTCGTATTTTGGGAGACTGCATCAACAAACAATGGCTTTCTGAAATTGTACAACTATGGGTGACCGATAATGAAGCAACCTCAGTATACCAGGCATCTGATGTGTATTTCATAGCGACTATCTTTTTGTTACTTGCAAACGGTTACGTAGCAAACTTGACATTATCAGATATCTTTGAGATAGTTGAATTCATTTACGAGAAAGATGATAAGGCCAGCCACATCGTGTGTTGTGAAATTCTTGCGGGATCCCTTATTAGTTCCAAAGTATTGAGTCCCGAAATGCTGACTCAAAGGGATGAATTTATTGCCAAATTCCTCACCAATGTTTTCGAAAATGATTTATCTCGTGACACATCGGGAATATGGAACGTTTTTTCGTGGTGGATTCCAACACATGTAGATCACAGAAGGTTTCCCAAAATTACAGATTTGATTACCAAGTTCAAGTTGGATAAATCCTCGGATTTTGCTGTGAGAGATTCTACCAGATTGAATTACGTAAAAGCCTTCGTGGCCAGTACCACCTGGAAATTCTCGAACCCCGATGCAATCATGCAGCTATGTTTGGAGAATATAGATCATCATTATCAGGCCATAAGAGATCAAATTGGTCAAATATTGGGAATTTTGACCTATGTTTATTTCCCTGATTCGGTTGAAGATTTCTTGACTTTCACTACACAATGTAATGAAGGATTAGTGGTGAGATCAAGGTTCGGCGAGCAAGAGATTTCTGACGTAGTGTCACTAATCTTCCGCCAAATCGAGGAATGGCGATTGAAAATTATTGACAAAAAGCCTCAAGAAATCTTGAAATCATCTTACATTTATGCAGCCACAACTGTTTTAACGTGGTTGAAACAATCTTTGGTCTACAGTACGTCTATATATTACCAAGAATTTGTTGTTCAGGAAATCGTTCCGTTTTTGTTGAAATTGATCAACATGAAGGAAGTCTGCCAATTGGGTAACATTGATCCTATCTCCATATTAAAATTGACTTCGCAAATTCCGTTCAGTATCAAGCATGTTGGTGAAGTGGTGGGAATGTTAAACGAATACTCCAAACAGAAGAATTTGAACGTGGTGCAATCGATTGTCATTGGGGAATTTACAGAAACTTTCTACTTTAAGAATCTTTTCAAATTGAACGATTTACAAAGAGATATCATAATCAATTTCACCAACGAACTACTTTATCACAAGCAAGTGTCAGTGAGGGAGTCGGCTGCTTCCACTTTGTCAGGTTTGATTCACATTTCTCCACCTCTTGAAGTGGAAAAAATCGTCAAGAAGTATAGTTTAAGCTACAAGAAATCCTTGGACTCAATCCGAAGGAAATACCGTAAACAAGGAAATGGTTACAAGAATCTTGAGGCCAACGACTTGATTACTTTACATGGTTCAACCCTAGGCTTAGGTGCATTGATTCATGCATTTTCCTTTTTATCCCCTCCACCTGTATGGGTTCCTGAATTATTGGCAATTTTGGCTACTAAGTCGAGTGGTATACCGGGATTGGTAGGAAAGACCGCCAAAGAGTCGTTGAGTAAGTTCAAAAAGACAAGACAAGATACCTGGCATATTGATAGCAAGGTATTTAATGAATCGCAAATTCAAGACTTGGAAGGGGTCTTGATCAAAAGCTATTTTATTTAATCGTTACGAAATGAAAACATGTCCGCACATAGACTCTTAGCTGCTTATTCTTGC
>JAKUAE010000024.1:0-179617 GCA_030579195.1 Yamadazyma diospyri | reverse complement strand
AAATGATTATGAGAAATGTGTTCCTCTTCCATCTCTTATCGCGGCTTCGCGGGGTTGCGGCTTATCGCGGGTTCGAGCCCCTGTACCGCATTAGATATGTGCGCAGTTCACAATTGGCTGCAAAATGGACTTTAAACTCAAGTCCACCAAATTGAACACAGAGCTATGCCGGGCCGTGCAACACAAGAACAGTCTCCAGATATATCAAGGCAACCTAAGCCACCTTATGAGCCAGTTCAACGCTAGCGTAGCCGATGGAACCGACTATTTCTATTACAAAAAACATATCGATGGTTTAGTTGAGGTGGGGGCGTTGAGTAGGTTGGGTGAATTGGGCATATCCACCTCATCGGTGAGCCTATTGGCCCAGCTGCTAGTTCTCATTCGTCTGGTGATCGGAAGCAAGTTCAGCAACGATATATATCGAGTTTACAGTGTTTCTGATTCCCGGGCGATGGAGCAGTTGTGCTTGATGGTGCACCTCCTAATAGCTGATTTCAGCAACGTAGTATCTTATGAGAAGCCCAATTACGTGGTGGAATTGATGGAGGAGGTCTTCCGGTACTCTTTGGCCAAGAAGGAACTCACGGAGTTGTGGTTGAATAATCCCGGTCTTTGGAGTCTAAATTGCTGCTGCATTGGTAAAACTTCAGCTGAGTACCCTCCGTATAGCTACGCAAAGAAGGTGTTCGAACAGCATGGGTATGCCGGTTATTTGGAGAAAATCGTCACATTCGGCTGGCAAAACGACCATTTGCATCGCTGGTTGATTCAGTCCAGCGGAATCAGCACCTACCTTCTCAAACTCACCAAAAAAAACATTTCGGAAACTGCAACAGCACTCTACATCCACCTTATCACAATCGGTAAAGAATCTTTTAAAACGTTGTTAATCAGCGATTTGTCCGAGTACCTTCTCCAGGATGTAGTTGTGGAGGGCGCCGACCTGCAGCAGCTTCTATTACATTTAATCCGGAGTTTTCAGGAAGTAGAAGACCCGAGCTTGACCGGGTTGATGCTCAACTACTTCGACCGGAGTTTTCAGGTCCGCAAAGGCGTTGCAGGCGACATATCGTTGTTTGCACAGCTTGTGCGGATCCCTAGGTTTATACAGGTCTACCATGTGCTATTTGCAGACTTTTTACCCGAAAATACCGGGGATCTTTCCAGAAGTTCGATATGTTATTTCCCGGAGAACCTAATATTCGAGCACTACGACAGATTGATTGGCGGCTTTCACCCCCCGACCGAGTTTCTCCAGTTAAATGAGGACCTGGCTATATTAGCATTCTTCTACAGTAGGTTATCGACGTTTTTCGCCAATAGGGCCGAGGAAAATAAGGCTTTGGTGGACATATTCATCAATATCAATCTGATCGAAAACGGGGTAGTTTTGGTCACCACAAAAACTTTTACAGGTATAATGGACCATTTGTTCAAGGAATATCGATATTACAATCACTGTGACCGTAATGGCTCCATACAGCCGTTAAATACCTCGTTAGGTCGAAAATCAGCAAAACCACTATTTCTCGATCCCACCGCCCTAGAAGACAACCTAGGGCTCTTCCAGACATTGTACGTGGATAGCTACTGCAGCATGCTTATGAAAAACGATGTTATCTGGAACTTGGGTTGAGTTTTAGCCTAGAGTTGGAATTTAATCATTGAAGGTTTTACCGGCCCTCTCGTCTTATATGGTCGATCAAGGTCTTCTTGTGCAACGTGCCATAGTACCTTCCGTCCTTTAGAAGCACGATGACCCTATTTCCAACTCTGTCAAAAACCAAGTTCGCCAAACTGATCTCGCTATTGTGATTCAAAAAGATTAGATTGTGGTTCATGTGCCTCCGTAAGTCGCTCAATTCGGCCAACTGGCGGTCCAATTCGTATTCTAGGCCCGAGGTGTCCTCAGTGGTAGCGTGGTAGTTGAAATAGTCCATGTTTGACGCACTGACGGCATCTTTGACGACACTTGTATTATACTTCGCTGGTTCCGAAGCTTCGACGCTTGAGTAACAGTCCTCGTCATAGACCTTACAAAACACATCTTGTTTGATGTCGTACTCAAGGCAGAGTTCGTCGAGCTTGTCCAAACAAAACTCGAGTTCTGCAAAGAAAATGAGCCCCACGCACACTTGATCCTTGATTAAAGGCACACATCCGTCCAACATCGACTTTGTCGCAAGCATAAGCAATCTTGCTTTCAACACGTGAGTCAATACGTATGGCGACGCCGTTATATCGATGTAGAGCTTGTGTTCCGGCTGCAAAATGGCCGAAATCGACGGCTGCGATTTTGGCTGCAAAAACGTCAAATTCTTCTTCTGCGGCGTCACGGGTTGCGAGTGGTGCGCGATGGCCCCGCCCGGTGGGGTTTTTTCCTGCGGGGCGTCCATGGTGACGGAATTCTCCACGATTTCTCCGGCGTGCTTGAATGGATCCAACGGCTCCGTCTCGGGAGCCATGAACGGATAATCGTTTGCTAGGAGCAATGACTCGTAGAGGGAGTTGCTTTCGATGTAGTTTCCCATCCAGTTGGCCACCGCGATTGATATAGAGTACGGGAGCACGTATGCGTAGGAACTGGTAATTTCAAACAAGATGATCACCAATGTGATATTCATCCTCGTGACTCCAGCGATGAAAGCACCAGCACCAATCATAGCATAGATCCCCAAATCAACACACCCGGTGGCATTTCCGCACACCAGCCCCATCACGGAGGCCATGGAGGAGTCCGGGGCTCCTAGGTAGTGGAAATTGAGAAACTCTATCGAGGTGGCGAAGAGCCGGCCGAACAACGCCCCAATTACCATGGACGGCACGTAGGTCCCTATGGGCATCTTCAAGCCAAATGTGACGGATGTGAGCACGATTTTGACCACCAAAGCGAACAATAGCGTCGTGAGCTCCTGAATGAACTCAGCTCGGTTCGAAGGACACAACGAGCGGCCGAGTTGTTTCGTGCAAGGAGTGGCCAAATCTAGCACCAACTCCGCGCTGGCCTGCTTCGTGAACGGGTTCCAGAAAGTCACCAGTCCCGTCAACATTGCGATCAATATTACCTCCATTATCGGCTTGTTTCGGACGATCTTCAACTGGCGGAACGTTTTGGACCACCACGAGGTGAACCGCACAAACAGAGCCCCAAATATGCCCCCGGCGATCCCTATGAACACGAAAAACAACAATTCCACCGGTTTCCAGTCGGAAGTGTAGCTCAATTCGAATAAAACGCTATTTCCGGTGCCATAGGGGTCTAAAAACTTCAAGAACAACGTGGAGATGATGGAGCAGATAAAAATCTGAAACAACTGGTTCGACGGTAGCGAATGGTTGATTTCCTCCAAAATAAAGAGCACTCCACCCAAAGGAGACCCGAAAGCGAGGGCCACGCCGCTCAGAGCTGCGGCGGACAAGATCTGCTTGTGCATGGCTTCGTTCTTGGCAATATACGGGAACAACCGGGTTAAAATGTTCCCTGTGGCGGTGGCTAAGTGCACATAGGGGCCCTCTTTGCCCAAAGACATCCCGGAAGCGATGGCGAAGATTAGGGCCACGGTTTTGGTTATAAACGTGTAGGAGCCGAGGAAACGTCGCATAACGAACCCGGAGAGAATGGTTTTGACCTCAGGAACCCCCGACCCGGCAGCGGTGTAGATTTGCATGGGCTGGCGAGTCTTTCTCACCAAGGAAAGAATCGAGTCGGGGGACGTTTGCGGCTCCTCCTCGTCTCCTGAGTCCGGCTCAGAGACCAGAATGCTCCTTTCATTGTAGTCCAGCAATAGGGGGTATCCGCTGGTGATTTTGGTGGTCAAGGTGATAATGCACGCCAAATATCCTAAAACGATAGTCAAGAGCACGTATATCACGTAGTCCAACTGGAATCGATGGAGGTCGTAGTTCCGAAAGTGTATGTCCCAGGTGATCCACTGGGGACACTCTGGCTCCGAGAACTGGGAGTGGGAGCTCAAAACGTAGCCGGATTTGAAAATGTTCTTGTAGAGCGTGGATTTGGATGTATTTGGCCGCAGCTCGGCACCGGAGCAGCAGGAAACCTGGCTGGCAAACCAATTCGACGAACAGTAGCCATACTTAAACCCCACCAATACAATTTCAAACTTGTCGATGGCAAAGGCCACCAACGAAAACGCAAACGCGATCAACACGATCAACACCCATTTTCCGAGAATGTAGTAGATTCGGTGGTGGAAGGGGATTTTCGCGTGCCCGCTCTCCCCGTGAGAATTCGCCAGCCGCTGCTTGGACCCGACCAGCCACTGCTTGTGGTGCAATTCGTATTGAAATTTGTTGTTCTTCAAAAAAGCGTCGGCCCAGTCGATGGTGGTGAAGTCATTGTAGTAATTTCGCATGTAAACGATGGAATTGGGCACCGCATTCAAGATTTTGGAGGTCAAGCTGCTGTGGGTGGCTGAAACGTGCAACGATACGTCGTCAGGATAAGTGCTTCCAGGGGTGATGGAGTGGGACAAGATGGGGGACCTCATGTCCAACTTGTCCAAGGATCTTATCCTCATGAGTTTGGCTTTGTCTGTGTTGGGGGTCGTGCCCGGGGAACTAGCAGGGCCTGTGGGGCCAGCGGGGGTTCTAGGGAGGTTGAAGTTCAAGGCTCGTTTATCTTTATTTGCTGACATTCTTGGCCTGGAGTGTGGGAATAGTGAAGTAGTGGATGGAATGGAGGTGGTCTAGGCAGATGAGACGGTAATACAGCTGACTGCACCACTTTCAAACCTATTCAAGGACGCTATTGACAACAGTGGAGATCGGGAATTTCGCGTTTTCGCATTTATCGCGGGGTATATGGGTGTACGGGTGTGTGGTGTGTTTCGGCGTTTTTGGGTGAATTTGGGTGAATTTGGGGTCAACACGAGGTTTTCGCCATTTAAATAGAGTTATTCAATGCGAGATTGACGTGGACATTCAATGTGGACAAATACACTCAATGCTGGATTACACGGACCAATTCAGTTTTGAGCTCTGCTATATCTCCCGACTCCCTTTAAGAATTGGCTGAGAAGCTAATCGAAGCTAATCGAAGAAGTGGAGGCTCATCGAAGCTGATCGAAGCTGGTCGAAGCTACAGGATTAGTGAAGATGGTGTAGAGTCACCCAACGCATAAATATGCGGCGCAGAAGTAAAAGCCGCATGATCGCACAGGGAAACGAACCACTCAAAAGGCTTTTACCGAATACTCAGTCCAGTGGAGAAAAAGCTCAATTCAAGTATGTACTTGTATTAATCTATGATAAGAACCTACTTATTTGAGTCTAGGTACTGCTGGTAGAGCTTTTCCTGCTGCTGGTACTGTTTGGTGAGTTTTTTGGCCATACTTTTGGTGATTTCTTCACCGTTTGCATCTTTGGTGGGCAATCCCGATTGATCCCATTCAGAATATAACGAAGCGTCTCGGAACAAGTCTTTGGGGTTTATTTTCATCTTGGCTAATCGCTCCTGTTCCTTCTTGGCGTTGGCAGCGGCTTGTTGTTTCTTCTTCTGTTCCTTTTCAGCCAATTGTCTCTCCTTCAACGCTTGTTGTTCTTTCAAAGCAGCCAATTCCTGGGGATTTAAGAACTTGATCAATGCCGACCCATTTGGTCTGTCGTCCAAAGAAATCCCCAAATCGATCAATTCTGACCGTATTTTGTCGGTTTCGCTCAACACCTTGGCGATATCATCTTTCTGGATCGCCAAGTCACGAACCGAGTCTCTAAATTGAGACAAAGCTTTAATGTAGGGCATCAATAAGTCCTCTTTACCCAATTCGCTAGACGATTCTCCCGAAGAGGCGTCGACCCAGCCCAATTTATCAGTTCTGGTCTCGAATCCAAGAATATTCAAGATCTTCACGATCCAGTTGACCACGGAAATCAACACCTCGATTCTCAACTCGTTGGAGCCGGTAGATGATTGTTGAATGTAGTTGTTTGATTTAGAAACCAAATCTTGGATTGTTTTTAACACTTGAGGAGTGGACAAGTTGTCACAGAAAGATAAGTGGACTTGGTTTTGGGCGTTGATCAACTCCTCGCCCAACAGTTTATCCAAATTAGATAATTTTTTTGAGGGATATCTGCTTTCTGAGATTTCGTGCTTGTAATCGTTGTTCAAAGCTCTCACGGTGGTGAAAAACTTTGACAATGTGGACTCGACTGATTTCACTTCCTTCAATAAACTATCCTTGAAGTCCAAAGGTTTTTCCCACGAACTCATCGCAAACACCAACCTCAACTGTCTGCTTGAGTAGTCTTTCAACGCTTCTTCGATGGTGATGAAATTCTTCAACGACTTGCTCATTTTCTGTCCCTGAATGTGCAAATGGCCACTATGCATGAAGTAGTTGATCCACTGTTTATTGTTGAAACACGCTTCGCTTTGAGCAATTTCGTTGTCATGATGGGGAAAGCACAAATCAATACCACCGGAATGAATGTCTATATTGTCACCAAGAATGTCTGACGCCATGACTGAACATTCAATATGCCACCCTGGCCTTCCTTCGCCCCAGGTTGAAGGCCATGAAGGTTCACCTGGCTTGGAAGCTTTCCATAATGCAAAATCGGCGGGGTTTTTCTTGGAAGTCTGACCGGTGGTCAACGAGCCTTCACCGTCGTTGATAAGAGACAAATCGCCCTTGTTCCAAGGCTGTAATTTGGCATACACGTGGTTCTTGTCGTGGTCAAACGCTACAGTATCGAAATAGACGGATCCGTCTTGTGTAGCGTAGGCAAACCCATTTTCGACGATTCTTTCAACAAAAAGAATGATGTCGGGAATGTATTCGGAAACTCTGGTGGTGACCGTTGGGGGTAACACATTCAACCTCGACATATCCTCGTTGAACTTATTCTCCCAGAAACTGGGCAATTTCTTGAAGATGGAAGGATCATTCACTGTGGAGGAGAACTGGCTGTCCAAATATGGCATGGTGATTTCCTTGATGCTGGCGAGGAATTCTTCCAAAGAAGGAGGCGATTCGGCGTAGATGGCGTTGAAAGCTCTGGTAGCAGCCTTTAAGTACATGGGAAACTTGGGTTTTTCCACAGCAATCTCTGCAATGTTCAATCCCCCGCTCCACTGGGGGAATTTCGCCACCTCCTGGTCGAACTCCTTTAAATTTTTAGCGAGAAAGTACAGAAGTGCGTTTTTGGACTCCTGGACTAACTGAGGAGTTAATTCTTTGTAGACGTCGGAGATCTTGTGTTCGAAAAGGTACTCCTGACGGGCAGCAATGATGATTTTGTCATCAATATCGGTGACGTTTTGAACGAACTTGACGTTGTAGCCAAAATAATCCTGTAAAATTCTTCTGTTGATGTCGGTTGAAACATAATTTCGGGCATGACCCATATGACTGTAATCATAGACGGTGGGCCCACAACAGTACCAGGTGATTTGATTGGTGCTGTTGGGCACAAACTCATCCTTGTCACGAGTCAACGAATTGTACACCTTCAATACCGGCTTATTGGTGACGGAGGGCTTAAACCATTGTGGCTGTTTTACTGACATTTTAATCCTTGGGGGAGATCTAAACATTCACTGAAGATAATTTTTGAGGATGAGGCATCACGTGAGGGAAGATTTTGTGTCACGTGATTGTGTTGAAGAGGTCAGAGTTTGATTGGGGTTCTGATGGGTTGTTTGCATTAAAAAAGGGTTTTAAAAAGGTTTCAAGGAAGGTTTTAAAAGAAGATATTCAATGAAGGTGTTTCCGAAAATGGGTTTTAGGAAAAAAGGTTCGAAAAGAGGAAGACTCTCTTAAACCCCACCATACATATGTATAATGTTTAAGAACTAATATAACGGCCTGTGTCGATTTTCAGAACTGAATTGGTCGCATGCTGCTACGATCTCTAAATGAAGCTAGGCGTGCCTCGAAACCGCAACTCTAGAACGCAAATTATTAGTCATCATCAAGTCGACACAAACCTGTTACATTAAACATCCGGAGACGAATTCCTAAATATTAATCATCTGTATGGAAGGGGCTTTGCAGGAGTGCTGCTGAGCATTTTGGGTCTTTGAACCATCTGTTGCTATGAAACACTTTCAAACACTCCCGAGCACTCTCGAATACTCTCGAGCCTTTACAATTTGAACTCTCAACCTTCACAATATGAACTCCCAGCCTAAAAGCTGGTGAAAAATCTCAATATATCCTCGTCAAGGGCTGAGCCCTAACATATCACCTGACAGGGGCGCACGACAGTCACTGGGCAATGTCGCAGTTCGTCAATCGTCCATCTGCTGCGACTTTTGGCGATTGTGAAAAAATCCTCAATCTCAGTATTAAATTTTCTATTGAAATTTTTTAATTAGATAAATCAATAAAACAAAAATGTCATCATATTCCACTGTTAAAGCTGCTAACTGGAGATTTGTTGAATTAGGACGTGTTGTCTTGATCGACAACAAAGATTTAGCCACTATTGTTGAAATCATCGATCAAAGAAGAGTATGTAACATTGAAATGAAATTTTATAATCTATCAGGTTGAATGCTTGTGAAGCATAAGGAAAGACAGTACGAACTGCAGTCTAGACAAAAGCGAACCAAAGACAAAATTAAGAACCAACCAACCACAGGACACTGACTCAAACATTCGAATGGTAGATTATGCCTCTAAAAAACTTTTACTAACAATAACAGGTCTTAGTTGACGGTCCAAACTTCCCAAGACAAGCTATCTCATTATCCAAAGTTGTTTTAACTCCTATCGTCTTAGCTAACTTACCAAGAGGTTCAAGAACTGCCACTGTTAACAAAAAATGGGCTTCTGCTGACATCGAAGGTAAATGGGCTGCCTCCTCATGGGCTAAGAAATTAGCTGCTAAACAAAAGAGAGCTGGATTAAGTGATTTCGAAAGATTCCAAGTTTTAGTCTTGAAAAAACAAAAGAGATACGCTGTCAAAAAAGCTATTGCCAAAGCTTAAATATTGAAAAGAAATTAATTATTTAACCCCCCAATTATAATAAAATCAAATTATATAATGTATTCTAGTTTTGAGGTATCATAATTAGATCTTTTTAATGTTTACGTTTTAATTATGTACAAACAAGTCACAAAATAGATAAAATAATATCGTGCTATGCTCTGGTGGGCTTTTAATGCCTCTTTCACCTTTGAGAGAATTTCCGAAAGATTTTCCAGATATTTAGAAGATTTCTGTACCTTCGATCTCTCCTACCTCCCTTATATCTCCTACTCGCCTTATCTATTCTATTTATCTATGTACAGTTACTTTTTACTTTGCAATTTCTTTTGATATTCGGCAATCAACTCTCTCTGTAACTGAGGAGCACATTCAGAGTACTTGAGGAACTCCAAGGAAAATTCCCCTTTACCTTGAGTACAAGCCCTCAAGCTAGTGGAAAACCCAAACATCGAGTTCAACGAGCACTCTGCAGTCAATGTGAACTCATCTTGTCCGTTGACGGTTTCCAAAATCATTCCTCCGAGCTTGTTCACCAAACCAACAACACTTCCTTGGTATTCGTTGGGAGCAGTCACGTCCACCGACATGATGGGTTCCAAAATCACTGGTTTGGCATTCAAAAACGCTTGTTTGAACGCACCTTGAGTGGCTGTTCTGAACGACAATTCCGAGGAATCAACCACATGGGTTTGACCATCGTTGATGTGCATACTAACCCCCAAGACTTTGTGTCCCACCAATGGACCTTTCTCCAAGGAATCTTCAAACCCTTTCTGACAGGCAAACAAGAACTTTTCGGGGATTTTGCCTCCAATGATATGTTGGGAAAACTTGTTTTCGCCCTCTAATGGGGTGAATTCACCCATAACTCTACCATATTGACCCGCACCACCAGATTGCTTCTTATGAGTATAATCGAAGGTAGTTGGCATGGTGATACTTTCTCTGTAGGCCACTTGGGGCTTACCAGTGATGCATTCCACTCCGTATTCTCTCTTGATTCTTTCGACGTAAATTTCCAAGTGCAACTCACCCATACCGGAAATAATTGTCTGTTTGGACTCGTTGTCGAACTTGACTCTGAAAGTAGGGTCTTCCTTCTGGAACCTGTTCATGGCTTTCGAGAATGCTCCATTATCCTTGGACTTGGGCTCAATAGACAACGAAATCACCGCTTCCGGAACAAACATCGAGCTCATGGCGATTTTCTGTTCGGAATTCTGGCCAATGAAGGTATCTCCTGAGGCACAATCGATACCGAAAGTGGCACAGATTTCACCAGGACCAATTTCCTCTACATCCTCCATGTCGTTGGAGTGCATTCTCACTAATCTCGAAACTTTTACCTTCTTTCCGCTGGCAATGTGGTTCATGTAAGTTCCCTTCTTCAACTTCCCTTGGTAAACTCTAATATAGGTCAATTGTCCGTATTTGCCTTCTTCCAACTTAAAAGCCAACCCCACGAACGGCTTGTTGCTTGCGGGAACCAAATTGACCGGATGCTCTCCGTCTTTGGTCAATTCCAACCCGGTATTCAAAATCTCGTTGGGTTGAGGCAAGTAGTCTACCACTGCGTCCAAGACGTTCTGAACCCCGGTATTGGCCAAAGCTGACCCCATCAACACAGGAGTGAACATTCTGCCAATGGTGGCTCTTCTGATAGCGGATTTGATCTGTTCCACCGATGGTTCCTCGCCTTCCAAATAGATGTCGGCAATCTCATCGTCAACATCAGCCAAGGTCTCGATCAAAAGGGCTCTTTTTTCCTCCACCAAGTCGTTCAAATTGGCGGGAACCTCGTCGTATCTTAAGGTTTCCCCCTGGTTTCCCTCGTTATAGATGGCCACCCGGTCAATGATGTTGACAACCCCTTTCAACTCCGCTTCTGCTCCGATTGGCACCTGGATAGCAGCAGCCGGAGTCTTCAACTTGGCATTTATCTGTTCGATGGCTTTGAAGGGATTGGCCCCCATTCTGTCCATCTTATTGATGAAGGTGACTCGCGGAACGTTGTATCTTCTCATTTGGCGGTCTACAGTGACGGTTTGCGACTGCACACCCGACACGGCACACACCACCAACACGGCCCCGTCCAAAACCCTCAAGGCTCTTTCCACTTCAATGGTGAAGTCGATATGTCCCGGGGTATCGATCAAGTTGAAATGGTAGTCCTTGCTGTCCTTTTCCCACGAACAGTAGGTAGCAGCAGACTGGATGGTGATCCCTTTCTCTCTCTCCAAGTCCATATGGTCCATTTTGGCCCCGACGGAATCACGGCCCCTGACTTCGTGGATGGCCTTGATTCTTCCGGTGTAGAACAACACCCTCTCGGTGAAGGTGGTCTTACCTGAGTCGATATGGGCCGAGATCCCGATATTCCTCAACCTGGCGGCAGCCGCCAAGTCGTTCTCAGGAAGCTGTTTGTTCAACTCATCGACGATGACTTTCTCCTCCTCGTAGGTTGTGGGGATGGAGGTGGAGGCCCCGTTGAACCTCCTGGCTGTACCACCGAGATTTCTGGCCCACACCGGCGCCAAGGTTCTGGAACTGTGCCCGGGTCTAAAACACTTTACCAAACTCCTCACCAACATTGAGAATTTTTCAAATTTTTCAGCGCGGTTTTGTGTTAGTATCACCACACCCGTACACCCACGAAGAGCTAAACCCGTACACCGAAGAGGACGATTAGAGAGGATGCGCCGCCGTGGGTTATACAGAGCCGTCTGTACCTCTATATTCTATGTATTTATGGTCTATGACACTTGGTCTATTTATATACATTACATGAGTGGGGTAAAGATTCCGAGAAACCGAGCTTGCGGAGAAGCTAATCTTTGGGTTTAACTCCGACGCCGTTGACATTTCTGAACATCATAACGCCGTGGACATCTTCGTCATCAACAAACTGACAGGCTCTGGAGCATTCCCACAACGCCTTCCACATCGACGACCCGTTGTATCGGTAATGATCTCCCATGACCTCCTTGATGGCCTTGGTGGCCTCTCTGGCGTTGTAGAAGGGGATTCGGGACACATAGTGATGCAACACGTGGGTCTCGATGATATCGTGGAAGATATGTTGGCCCACGAACCCGAAATCACGGTCGATGGTGGCCGCAGCCCCTCGGGCAAAGTTCCATTCGTTCTCACGGTAATGGGGCATGGTGGGGTCGGTGTGCTGCAAAAACGTCACGAAAACCAACCAATGGTTGACCCACAACCAGGGCATGAACCAGTTGACCAACATGTGGAAAGGGCTGATCACATACCACCGATAGGCCATCAAGATGGTGGAAATGATGCCAATATCCGACAAAACGATGTACCAGAACTGGTTTTTCTCGAAAATGGGGCTGGTGGGGTTGTAGTGCGACTTATAGGGCATGGAATATCCCTTCAACTCCTGGCCGGTGGCGTTGGTGGCCAAATACAACTGCAATCCCCCGATCTGCTGGAAAATCAAGCCCAACAAGTTTTTGATGGGCGAATCCTCCATGATTTCGCTCAATTTCGACACCTGGTGAAGCTCTTTGAACTCTTGCTTGGTATAAGGAATGAATACCATGTCTCTGGTCAAATGGCCCGTGGCCTTGTGGTGTTTGGAGTGGCTAAACTTCCACGAGAAGTACGGAACCATCAAGTAACTGTGTAAAACCCAGCCGATGACATCGTTGACGTTCCTGTGGTCGGAAAACGCGCCGTGACCACACTCGTGGGCCAAAATCCACAACCCGAACCCAAACAACCCCATCAAATAGCTTTGCAAGCACCATAATCCGCCTCTGAGGGCCTTTGACAACCCTGGCTGTTGCTGGAGCTCCACCAATGGGATAGCTCTGCTGCCGACATACGAGATCAAGCACATGCACACGATATCCCGAATAACGTACCCCATAGATCTCACCAACGACCGCTCGTAGCAGTGCTTGGGAATGGCGGATAAAATGTCTTTGATGGTGTAGTCGGGGACCTTAAACTCCTTTCCATAAGTGTCACGCACAGTGATGTTGTGGTGGACCGGCTTGTCGGCTTGTTTGGTATCGTTACCGGTAGAAACTACAACGCTAGTCATTGAGATGTGCAGAAAAATTTTCGATGCCGAATTGGTCCACGATAGCCCCGTGGAAAAAGAAATCAAGACGCCATTTTCAGCCGTGGGGGGGCCGCGCCGGTGGGGGCATAAACTTCGGGTGTACGGGTGTGGTGAAGTGTGAGTGTGGAAGGATTACTACTGACTAACTATATAGACCGATGGCGGTTTAAGAAGAGTAAAAGTCAGATATCGACTTTTATGAAGTCAACTGACATATCGACAGCCATTCGGCTGTCGACTCCTTTTTTAATCAACATTCTTTGCATTTTTCACAATAAAACAGTCTCACAATATGAGAATAAAGAAGTGAAAAACATAAAGAAAAGAGTAAAAAACAAACAGTTAAAACAAAGAATAGCCAAAAAGAACAAAAAGGAACAGAGTATCCGAGGTAAGTACTCATTTTGTGAAAGCGGAGAGTGTGCATTTCTGAAACAAGCCCTTCCTCAAAATGATTCAGAAAAAAATGTTTTCACTATTACCCGAAAAGGAAATCACCACCATTCCTTAACTTAAAGGTTAAATCCTACCTTATTTTACGACGGTGGTCCAAAGCCTTCCCCTTTGGTACAACTAAAATCTCATGCATTAATGCAGGAAGCAAGTGTTTTGTGTGATTTGTGATTTGTGCTACAGCTTCTGTAATGGCTGCAAAATAGTCGAGCCAATGAGTGGAGCCAAAGAGTTGAGCCAAAGAGTTGAGCCACAGATTCGAGCCAAAAGCTTAACACTAGATCCATATCCTCCATTGAAACACCACAATTCATCCCCTCCACCGCAAAGGCTAACGCATCATCCAAAAGGGAAATGTAATTGGTTTATTATGGAGAAGTGTCGTGTGCGCGGCCAAAGCTATTACTATTCCTGTTTAGGAAATTAGTTTTTTGCAGCATCAGGAAGTGAATATGGATTATAAATTGGTGGGAATTTCCACCTTTTGGCCCTACTAATTCCACACACTTTCAAAGGATAGCTGACTTTTCTCCTTCTTCGTTTAAATATCCCAATGAAATTATCCACTACCACCATCTACGCCATATTAGCTACTTCTGCTTTGGTTTCCGCCGCTCCCACTGTTATTGACGGTGCCAATGCCGCTGCCAACTCGTTGGTGGTGAAAAGGGAGGACTTGAACCAGGTGTTGGAGCACTTGAGTGAGTTGAAGTCGTTGAAGGTCAAGAGAGACGCCATTGAAGACGACGAAACTGCTTTGATTGAATTGGACAGAAGAGCCGATTCGGTGTTGAGTAACTTGATCACAGCTTTGGCCCAATCGGGGTTGATCAGCCAGGTGTTTGACGACTTGACTAGCTCGCCAGAGTTGAAGGGAGCCATCAGTTCCATCGTTAAAGCTACTTTACAAGCTGCCATTGTCCAAGGACCAACCTTGATCAAAGGTATCTGGAACTCAGGGTTGTTACAAGATGTTTTCAAAGCGGTGTTGAATGACGGCCAATTGAGATCGGCCTTGTTGGACGCCGGTAAGGCTTTATTCTCCACTGCGGTGACTTTGGTTGAAAACTTCCTTGGCTCTCGTTCCCAGCCCAATACTGCGGCTCCAGCCCCTGCAGCCACTCCAGCGGCTACTCCAGCTCCAGCTGCAACCCCAGCTGCGGCCCCAGCCAAACGTGAAATCATTATTTCCGAAAAGAGAAGCGACGGCCAAACTCTCGAAGAAAGGGACTTGTCGGACATTGTTTCGTTCATTGTCAACGAAATCAAGAGCTCTGGTCTCGTGTCCAACTTGGTGAACAAAGTTATGGCCGATCCACAAGCCACCATCAATTTTTTGAGTTCTGCTTTGAAAACCGGGGCTGTTGTTGTCAAAGACGTCTACGGATGGGCCAAATCGTCGGGAGTGTTGGCTGAAGGTATTGGCTGGTTGAAGAACAGTGACAACGAGATTATCAACACCTTGGGCTCCTTTTTGAGTGGTTCGATCGCCTCTGGTGCTGTTTCTGCCCAGGAATTCGACAATGCAGGCTCTTCTACTGCCACCATTGCCACCACGGCTGCCGTCAACACTGCTGCTGCTAATCCTGCTGCCGCCGATCCTGCTGCTGCCGCCGGTGCTTCTGCTGCTGCCGCTGCCGCCGGCACTACTGGTGCACCAGCGGGTGGCAACAACGATGTCAGTTTCTTGACCAAATACGCCCAACCTGGTGCTACCACCTTATACAAAGCCAAAAGAATGGCTTATTAATTCTTAATACCACCGATGGTCAGCCATCCTTCATAAGAAACGTCTTTCAATACCACAAAATCAAAAAAATCATCCAATGAACCGGTTTAGTTCTCAGTATATTATCATTAATGCAAATTAGTTTTCGCGGGGTTCTGGTGCGCGCCGCACGCCGCACGCGGGCTCTAGCCGCATTTTGGCTGATCTCCCTCACTTTGGCCGCACTGTGGCCGCACTGTGGCCGCACTCTGGCGCCCTCTCGCCGCGCCCGTCGCACTTGGCCAATTTGTTCTCGCTACACTGGAACAAATCGTAGTTGAGGACGGCCAAGCGCGCCGCCAAAGTCGATAAACTAAACGGTGTTCCATGGATTGACACCCAAAGAAAAATTAAGAGAAACACCCGTGCACCCATAAATCGACTCCATCCGGTACACCCGGTGCTGTGTATTGTGGCACCGTCGCCGTCCCCGCTGATTACTAATGTATGACGTTACGCGTCGTGCGAAAATAAATCTCCACAAATATAAAGGGGTCCGATTCGAACATAATCCTTAATGACAACTGTTTTCGTATCGGGGGCTAATGGCTACATTGCCCAGCACACGGTTTTGCAATTGCTTAAAAAGGGCTACAAGGTGATTGGGTCGGTCCGAAGCGAGGAAAAGGGAGAGAAACTCTTGAAGAACTTCAAAACCATCCTGGACTCCTTCAGTTATGTGGTGATTAGTGACATTGTGCGGCCAGATGCTTTCGACGGAGTGTTGAAATCCAATCCACAAATCACGGGATTTCTCCACACCGCATCTCCGGTGGTGTTCGACGTGCACGACACCGAAAAGGAGGTTATTGTCCCCGCCATCGAAGGAACCATCAACGTGTTGAACTCGATCAACAAACACGGTCCTCAGATCACCAGATTGGTGTACACGTCGTCATTTGCGGCTGTGGGGTCGCGCGAGCACACTAAAGATACCGTGATCACCGAGCTGACATGGAATCAAATTGCGCGAGACGGAGGCACCGATCCGGAATTGGCCTATAGAGTGTCTAAAACCTATGCCGAAAAGGCGGTTTGGGACTTTGTTGAAAAAGAAAAACCCCACTTCACCGTCAACACCGTCAACCCTTCGTTTGTATTCGGACCTCAGGCCTTCGACTCCGACGTCAAAGGCACTTTGAATTTCTCAGCAGAAATCGTCAACAAGTTGTTGCAATTGAAGCCCGAAGACGACATTCCTAATCTTATTGGTGGGTTTATCGACGTGAGGGATGTTGCTAAAGCACATGTCTTTGCTTTGGAAACCGAGTTGACCTCCAAGAGGATATTGACCTCCGAGGAAAGGTTTACCAGTCAATTGGGTTTGGACTTGATCCACAAGAACTTCCCTGATTTGAAGTTGCCTGTTGGAAAGCCCGGTACGGGTGCCGATTTCTCCAACTTGCCAAAAGTCGATGTTTCCTACAGTAAGCTGCTAGTGGGACCTTTCATCGATTTGGAAACGTCATTGGTTGACTCCGTGAAACAGATTGTAGAGAACAATTAATAGAATGAATGCTGCTCGGTAATTCGCTTCCTTCTCTACCGCACCGCTATCTCTAAGATGAGGAATAGATAAAATCGTAATCAGATAACATCATAATCATGCTAGTTGGACCATTTCCCTACTACTGTGAAAAAAGGGTTATTTAGGACACCGAAATAGGTTTTGAACCTTGGATCAACCGCATACACCTGTCACGGATTATGCACCAGGTGCATATGTCAAGCCTTTCAAAATGCTTAAAGGTAATACTAATGCGAATGAGATGCTACGGAAATGCCTTGGTCAGATGTCTAAAAATACCTGAGAGAGTTAACCCTCTTATGCATATAAATACGAAACTACGAAACATTTCCTGTCTCATGGACTGTTTGAATAATCATCATCAGACAAAGCATCATTCGATGGATTCCATGCAGCTGTCGGAACCGATATGTTCATTTTGGATTTCCGATCCCTTTCAAATTCCCTCCAACGCTTCATTTGAATGTGGGATGAATCAAATACCCCGTCTCCGTCTTCATGGCCCTTATCATTCTTCAACCCAGCAACCACTCTGGTTTCACCCCAACTAAAATCATCAAATTTCCAGAAAGAATACACTGGCAACACCAAGTTCCAGATGGGCAACGCAAGGATGTAAATGAAAAAGTAAAGAACGTATTTCCAGGAAGAAACCGTAATGATAATCAACAAACCAGGTAATCCGAATATAACTCCCAACAAGACCAATGACAAAACCGGAGTGGGCGTTGACACAATTGCAAAAACAATAACGTACACCGTGAAACAAATAGCAACAGGCAACACTAAAGTCCCGATCAATTCGATAAAAATACAAAACTGCATGGAAAAGCAGAAGGTACCGCATAGGTCACGCACCAACACCAATTCCAACAAGTTGTGGACGGTGGAATTGATCCATCTTCTTCTTTGCGACAATAACACCGAGAATTTGTCAGGCACCACCGTCTTACAAATGGCTTTAGGCACAAACACTTGTTTTCTCTTGGGGAAGGTTTTCAACATCAACGAAGTCAAATAACGATCCTCACCCAACAACAACAAATTCTTCTTGTGTAAGGTGTCCACCACATTATCACTATATCTTTCAACGATATCGGGATTGGCGAGAACAGGCACCCAATAACCATCGTTTCCTTTTGGAGCTTTGATCCTGTACATACAAAAACAACCAGGCAAACACGTCACCCCCCCAAACACACTCTCGAACGCCTTGGCTTGGTGGTGGGAAATGTAGTACTCGAACACCTGGATCAAGGTGACCCAACTTTGGTTTTTGTTGGCGATTTTGGTCTCTCCGCACAACCCCATAATCATGGGGTCTTTGACCATTTCCGCCGCCATGTGGGTCAAACAGTCGTGGTAGACTTTGGTATCGGCATCCACCAACAAGATTAGCTCGTAGAACTCCGCCATCAACCCCGTGACCCTCCAGATGGTCGATAAAAGCTCGAATTCCAAAGATGTCATTCTTTCGTCAAACATCACTTTTTGCAAGAACGACATCAAGATGATTTGTGAGTCTCTTTTACCTCTGTTACCTGGTTTAGGCAACGAAGCTTCTTCAGGAGTGCCGCACTTGACTATGGTTATCACGGGAACTCTTTGTTGGTTTTCCACAGGGATGGTGGAGTCGTCGTACTTGTAAAAACCTCCGTAAACTTTGGCCATATTGTGCCTCTTGGTCCCTTGGGCCACCGCTACGTAACTGAAGGCCTCGACATCGTCGGGGTCGGTGACAAAATCGGTCATCATATCCAACACAATGTCCGGAGTGGTTCTATCGTTACCAGAACCTTTAATCAACCCGTCGCAGATGACCACAACCAATTTATGGGAGTTGGGATAGTCGGTGGTACATACGGAATCCAAGGTGGTCCTCAACCCTTCCTCATCCTCGGAATAGCATGTGACGGCACAGATCATGTGAGCCAAAGGATATCCGAAAGGCTGGTATTCCACGGGCGGTTGTGGAACCACGTCGGGATGAATAATGTCGGGAGATAACCCTTGCATGCTGTATTCGTCTGGCTCGAAAGGGTTAACCGTCGAAGCCCGGTTGCCCATGTTGGCGTTCAACAAATCCGTGGAGGAGTTGAAGGTATCATTGAGGAACACCGACTGTCTTTTGGCCGGGTCCTTTTTGGTGGAGTGGTTGTTCAACAAGTAGTTCTGCGTGGTCATGGTGGTGTACTTGAAGTTTTTGGATAACTTGTCGCTGTTGATGTAATACTGGTTCAAGTCGCTGGGAGCCAAGGAGAGTCTTTTGTTCAACACCGATTGTCTGTTAGTTTTGTAATTTGCACGGGTCTTTTGCGGCACCACCAATAAGTTGTCGTTACGCTGGTTGTCAACCCAGTTCTCCATGTTTTTGTCTCTTTCATTCATCAATTTGTTGGATAACCCGGTGGCACCCTGGGACCCCGAGATCACCCACTTGAAATAACAGGCCATAAGGAACTTGGCGACCACCACCGATAAAATAAACACCAACGAGGTAATCAAAACCACTTTGGAGGCGATACAGCCCACGGAATCGGAGTCGACGTTGCCCACTTTGGCTATCTCCACCAAACATCTTGCAGCGTGTCTTTCTTCACTGTTGGTCAACACTAGGGACACATCGTGGCCCTTGAAAGCGTCATCGTCTCTCAATCGGTTAAATAACTCGGGGTACTCCAAATCCTCGGTTTGGATCCAGTTGATCAAGTTCAAGTCCAAAACGTTACCGGAATACACCACCAAGTTTCGTGAGCTGTTTTTGATGTCGTCCCAGGTGAAGTAGACGTCACCACTGACTTTCAAGCTGTAATAGGCTTCTCTGGCGATGGAGGAGGTGTGGCAGGACCAACCCTGGTAAAATTCGGTGGTGAAGTTGGGCTGGGTGGATCCGTCTTGGTCCAAGAGCTTGCAGGGCATGTACCAGGCCAAATCGTCGTTGGAGTTCTTGGGAATCGTGCAATTGTCTCTGGGTTTGATCAAATGTTTACAGTTGCCGTTGACATTCTGGAACAAAAGCGAGGCGTCTTTGCCCCCGGCATTCACCGGAGGGTACAACACGTTGGCCCCCGCGGTGATTCCGGCCGCCGAGGGATGTCTGGACTTGGTCAAGTCGAAAGATCTCCCGTTTATGATCAAACTGCCTTGGTTGACCTCGTTGATTCTCGTTCTGATCCGCTGCGCCGTACACACGGTAGCGGTGAACCCGAAGGTCAAATAGGCAATGAAGGCCCCCACGTACAAAATACAGGTGATCAAGCCGATTTTTTCCCGCCAGGCGAACTGTCTCTCCTTGGTTTTCAACCCAAACAACCGGAGCAACGGCCCGGGGGCCCAAAAGGTCACGAGATAGCAGTAGACTTTCCAGAAATAGATATTGGTCGGTTTGGTGGAATCCGGGGTCCTATTGGCGGCGGCGGGGCGCCGGATGACGTTTTTGGACGGGGAATAGTCCACCTCGTCGTTGAGGCCGTAGATCTCCTTTCCTTGTTTCCGGGGCGAATGATAGTCCATGAGAGGGATCCCCGCCTCTTCCTCGTCCCCTCGGGAGACCAGGGGGTTTTGGCGGTGAAACGACAGGTTTTGACGGTGTAACGACGGGATTCGGGAATCTAGACTATGGTCAGTCCTGCTGGGGCTCCGGTTGCGGGTGGGCGACCGCTGTGGGCTCTGCGACCGGTGGCTGTGGTAGCTGGTTCGAGGATGGTACCCTTCGCCGCCGCCGTTGGAGATTTGGGGGTCGAGGCCCGTGGAGGAGGGCTGGATCTTCAAATGATTGGACTCTTGGTTCGCCACTTGGGCGTAGTGGTACCGAGGATGGTTGTGGTCGAGGCGCTGTCTCTCAGGCCGAACCAACGACCTCTTCCGCGAGAGCTCCCCGGCCTCCACGTCGAATTCCTGGTACTTGTTGGAGCCGCCGCTGTTTCTGAACGACATGTATCAGGAGGATAAAATTTTCTGTGAGGGTTTAGGAGAAAATTTCAGATGAGGGCGGCGCTTCAGATGGCGGTAGCGATTCACAGTGGCGAAAGCAGCAACGAATGTGGTGGGCGGTAAAGCGAATGGTAAAAACAGCAGCTGGAATAAATCACAATTGCCGCTGGGGATCAAGGCGGTGTCTGCAAATCTTTTCTCAAATGTCTTCTCAGCGTTTGTAAACGTAAACAAACCAGATCACAGACACGCGTCGGGGCGTGGGGGACGGGAGGAGAGTCGGCAATTAAAGCGAGGGTGAAAGTGAGGGAGGCACGCGAGGGAGAGAAGGAGAAAAGCGAGAGAGGGCCGAGGAAGTTGGTGGATGGGTGCTGGCGGGTAGTATAGGAGGGAAGGTTCGCCAGGCGCGTGTTAAAGCCGGGAATGCGCTGCGGGGGCTAAGTGCGCGCTATTAATAGATTGAGATGGGTCTGGCTTGTATGTGCTCTATGACCTTCTATGACCGTTCTATGACCCTTCTATGACCTTCTATGACCGTTCTATGACCGTTCTATGATAGTTCTATGACCTTTGCTCCCATTAAGTTGTCCCGTCTAGTTTCTACTGGGGGGGTCCATATAAAGATACACATAAAGATATACATAAATATAAAAATATAGTAAAGAATATAAAGATATACATAAAGATATAATTATAAATATAAAGATGAAGATGTACATAAAGATATAATTATAAATATAAAGATAAAGATATACATATAGTAAAGAATATAAAGATATATAATAAGATAAAGTAAAGAGCATCAAGACAAACATAGAGATAAAGTAAAGAATATAAAGATATACAATAAGATAAAGTAAAGAATATAAAGATAAACATAAAGATAAAGTAAAGAATATAATGACTCCCTTCAGGAATATGCATTACACCTGGCTGTAATATGAGTACATTCAGCCGGGAACATTTATTTCGTACATGTATTATGTAATAGTTTTCATGTAGATCACATTATAAGGATATCATATTATGTATAGATCACCACACCCGTACACCCACAGATCACATTCTAAGGATATCACATTATGTATTACGGTTTCATGTAGAGCACATTTTAAAGATATAATATTATGTATATTAAACATTTTGTGTATTATGATATTATGTCTGTGATATGCGTGATATGTGTGATGTGTCTGTGATGTGTCTGCGATGTGTCTGTGATATGTGTGATATGTGTGATATGCATGTAAAATGTGTGATATGCATGTATATGAGATGCATATTGTCACAATCAAGCATCACCCGCACATTCTAAACCCATCCTGTGTAAATCTTCCTCCCTAATCACCCTTTACCTCCTCCCTAATCACCCTTTACCTCCTCCCTAATCACCCTTTGCCTCCTCCCTCTCTCGAAGCCCGTATCTTACCAATGCATCGATCCGAAGCCTCTCTCCAAAGTATATCAACACCAACGCCCCTCCAAATGCCCCCCAAAGTATAAATGCAGTAATTGTGCAGGTCCATCCGAGCCCAATGGTGTTGATACTCCGAAGACATGTTGCCGATGCCACCGCCGCAGCGATGTACCGCGAAAAGTAACTGGAGGCTATGCCGTCACCCCCCAACTCCGGCATGGCATCAATGCAATACGCGTTAGATGCAGGGAAAATGCATGTCTGGGCCACGCCCCCTAAAAATAGAAATATGATCGGCACCGCCATACCCCCCTTTTCGTATTCTATTGTCCAGCCGTAAATCAAAGTACTCACGGGATATATCAACCCCAACGGCATCAAAACCGTCCTGAGCCGGTCCTCAGGAACCCTTCTTCCTTTGATCCTGGTGTACTTTTTCACCACGTAGTCCGCCCACGGGCCACCGATGAAACTCCCCACCAAGTACCCAAACCCCGGAGCGAGGTAGAAAAGCCCGGAGTATAACGGCTTGGTCAAGCCGAATCTGGGCTCTAGCACCTCCCTGATCGGCGTCTGCAAGATGAACATGGTGTACATGGTGGCGATGGCAATAAACCCGTCGATCGACAAGTTGGGGTACTTCAAAGCTGTCATGATTTTCAACGGGTTGAACGGAACGAACACAAACCTCCGTTTAGGGTCGATGGTGCGGATTTCCTCCAAGATTAGGGCGTGTTTGGTCTTTACCGCGGTTTCCGGCAACGCAAACACCGCCACCGCCAACACCGCGGCGCCGATGCCCATCATGGCCCAAAGAATCACCCGCCACGAGGTGAAATTGACAATCACGCCCCCGAGAAACGCCCCAAACCCCGTGCCGAGCTGGGCCCCCAAGATGATCAACGCTACCGCGCGGCCCCGCTGGGTGGGGTGGTAAATATCGCTGACAATATGCCCTCCGATGCTAAAAAACGACGTTCCAAATAACGCACTGGAGCACCGGAACACGAAGAACATCGCAAGGTTCTGCGACACCGCCACGAGGGCGTTGGACACGCAGTAGAACACGGCGCAGAACAAAAACATCGGCCTGCGGCCGTAGATGTCGCTGCAGGGAGAAAACATGCAGGGCGACAACGACATAAATATGCAATACACGGCGTTGGAGATGTTGATGATCTCGGTGGTGGTGCCGAAAGTGCGGGAGATCTCCGGGATCGCGGGCAAGATCGCCAACGAGTTCAAGGGGGCCAAGAACCCCGCCATGGCGGCGATCGTGAGACACACCACCTTGGTTTTGGACGAAAACCGGCTGAATTTGCCATCGGTGGCCGAATCGAGCTCTTTGAGCTGTAGCTGGGGGTCGCGGGCCTGTGGGTCCTCAGCGACCTGCATGGAGGATCTGCGGGACTGGATGCGTGATATTTGTCTCGATACCGCCTCGTTGGTAATATTTCGGAGGTCCACCGGCACATCCTTCTGGTAATTATGCTCGACGTAGGTTGCGTCATGCAGGTTGGGGTCGATATGCAGCTCGACATCCGAGGGGAGCGACGCGAGCGAGCTTGTGCTCCTAGACGACCTGTCGTCCTTGGAACTCATTTGCTTTCGTGGATGAAACCCAAACTATTAGTGAGATAACTGGATGAGTAATATGGGGGTTTGAGTCAAGCTTGTCGCCGGGTTCGCGATCGGGTTTATCTTGACAGAGATTCGCGCAAGGGCAGTAGGGCGGGACGCACGAGACACAGAAAGGCAGACGCAGAAAGCCAGAGACGTAATAGACGCACAAGTCACCCAAAGGCTGAAGATGCAGAAAGGCAGCCCGCAAAAAGACGCGGAGGCCACAGAAAGCTCGCCAACAAACCGGCCCGGAAAAAGTCGGTTGGCTGTTTTGTGTAACTTCAGCCAGTTCATCTATTTATGCTCTTCAACGGCATCTTCATGCCATCTGCCCGAATTCTCAACACCATGGTGGTTCATACGGCCTAAGCCTCTTACTAGAACCTCTCGCTGGCCCGGCCTCAAAACCGGCTGCAAAATCAGTCCAAAGACACATATATTCGTTTCTGCAAAACAAAACACTCCCGCCTACTCGATCCGGAACACAACCTTCTCCCCACTGACCTTGTTCTCGCGCAACAAGTTCAATGCCTCTTCGGCACTGTCGAGAGATGGCTTCAACACCCTCAAATGAGCCGTCTTCAACTTGGGGAGGATTGGGGGCAAGTATTCGTGCCAGAACTCCCTGTTACTGGCAACCGATTCGGGAGAATTCAAAGAACCCCCGTTTCCGTCAGGAAATGTCTCGCCAAAAACGAGGTACACCAAGGTTTTGGCGTAATTGACGGATTTCTTCGGAGTGAGCCCCACGGACTCCGGAGCGAGGAACAACAAATTGTCCACCACCTTAAGATTGTCTCCCTCCGAGGCCTCAATGGTGGCCTTGTAGGAGTCTTTCACCGACACGGTGTCCAAAGCGTAAAAGATTTGGCCGTTGGCAAACTCCCGGATCTGGCTCACCACATTCGGCTGGTGGTAGTCGAACACGGCATCTGCACCCAAAGACTTCAAAAACTCGAAATTCCGGGGTGACGACGTGGTGATGGTTTTGTAGCCGTAAAGGATCTTGGCGATCTGAATTGCGAGCACCCCAGTGGCGGTGGCGCCGCCCCAGATCAAAATGTACTTCTCGCCGTTTTGAGACTTATCGGTCTTATGCAATTGCATATTGTGGTGGAACGAAAACCCCACGGTGCCCAAGCCCAAAGGAACCGAGGCCGCGGCTTCTGGAGTGTCGATGAAGCTCGAGGGGTTTTTGCCCGGAGCCAATGGCTTGGTGTTCAAGAGGGCTTTGTCCAATTTGATGGTGCCGTCGACATTTCCCCGGATATACTCGGCAAACTTCCCATTGTCGTTGATATTTCCGTGGTCATGCGTGGCCACGGCGTCGCCGACCGCAAATCCTTTGACGTTGGCCCCGACTTCGGTCACAACCCCAAAAGCGTCCGAACCAATGATACCTTTAGCCGCTTTCATCACCGTGATGTGTTTCCAGTCGGTAGGATTGGCTCCCACGGCAATGGTCTTGATGAGCAATCCGTCGGGAGACACCTGGAGTTTGGGCACCTCCACCACCTTTGTCAAGTTGTCTGAGTCGTTGTCTGCGTAAACTGCTTTCATAGGGATCAATGGGGATTTGAGAGCAATCTGGGGATTTCTGGTGTTATATAGTGCCGATGTCGCGGGATGTCGCGACGAGCTTATTAATGGGGCCGCGGCGACATCTGACTAATCGGGGCTTATCGCCGAGGGTAAACGCAGTAATATATATTTATAATTAGGCCACTTTTAACGAGGCCACTTTTAACTAGACCACTTTTAACTAGGCCAACCCGAACCCCTCATGGCCCTCGGTGATCGCCAACAACAACGACCCTCTCAATGTTTCATAGGTCTCGTACGCAGGCAAGTCGATTTGATTGAAACAAGTGTGCGACGACGGGAGTCTATCAAGATTGCCATAGTCCCTATGGATACTGAATTTACACGACCCGTTGGCCCCACTCAATTCCTTGAACCCGTTGAGGGGTACTTTGGAGGTACCGGTTGCAAATTGCAACAATTTGGCTCTTTCCTCGTTATCGAACGATTTGACCGCTCTCCAGAACCATTGGATTTGAATTGCCGAAGCCGAGTAGTTGTGGTAAGTGGTGTTGCTTTGCCAGTCGTTGACGTCTATATCGGGCAATCCACTTATTAACAATTCCAACTCCTGTTCGTCAAATATCGCCACCAAATCCTTGGATATGATCTCGTGAAATCCCATCAAGAAATTGTCCATTTGCTCCGCCACTGAGGTTTGTAATCGGTATTCCACAACGAGCTTGACGTATTCTTGCTTGTTTTCTTCAGTAACAGGAATGTCTCTTCCGTTGGGGATCAAATCAATGATTTTCTTCTCTCCATAATCGTCGGTTTCGATGGAAAAATCTTCGGTAATAACATCAGTGATGTCATTTTCCAACATCCACACCAACGACTTAAAATACTCAAGGTCTAATGTTTCCATGTCTTTCAACGACACTTTTCTTCCCAAGATTCGCTTGTAGACTGCTCTGCTGAAATGACAATCTAAGAAACAGTTGTCAAATATAGCTTTACCAATGATTTTACCAATAAACTTGAAGAACGACAAATGCTCGGGGTTGATGTAGGAGCTTCTGTTGGGGTGGTAGGTGTTTTCATCAGATGATACCGGTGTAAACAATGCGTAGTCAGGGTTGAACATCTGTCTGGATAATACCTGGTACCATTCACGAGTGACACCCCCAGCATCAATACCTGACTCCCCTTTGAAATTGATCTCCAATTTACTGTCTCTAAACTCTTCTTTAGTCTTAAAGAATAAAGCTCTGTAACTGTCCAAAAACACCTGGTCACGACGGATGTTAATGGCCAAGGTCTTTGCGTCTTTGGAATTTTCGTGCAACCTCCTGTCAAAGTAGTTTTTCTTGTTATCGAACTCCAATACCTTCGGATTCCTAACCAACATTGCAAATGGCCCACTCATCAAATTGGGGTTTGACCTCACCATTTGATTCAATATCTTCTTATGCTCGTCTGTAAAGGAGAAGAACAAATTTTCAATGGGTTCTTTGGTGAAATCGATCTTCTTTGCTTGATATTTGATAGCATCTTTCACTTGGAGCTCCTTGACCTTACTGTGCTTACAAACGACCATAAGCGCTTCAATTAGTGGCAAAAGGATCGTGGCAAGATCGGTCAATTCGCTATTTTCCTCCAAAGCTCTCAATGCGTCACTCAAAGCATCCCAAAGCGAACCTAACGCCAATTTCTTGTATAGTCCAGTCAATTCTTCCACGTCGACTTCTTGTGAGTCACTCTTCGGTTTATCCTTGGATTCAAACATGTAGTCAAGAGCCGTCAAAACTCGGAGCAACTTAGCTTGATCCGAACTTGGAGCGTTGAATTTCCCGAATGTCTTATTGTCGTCATCATTGAAATCCCCGGCTCGTACTTCTTTGATCAAATTGGTTAAATTTCCAATGATGGTTTGGCCCAATTCGGTAGCTTGGTCACTTAATTCAATGGAGAAGATTCGTTGCGCATTATCGAGATTCGTGCTCAAGTTTTGCATAGCACTGATAGCTCTTCTAAAGGTGGTGTTGGGGCAATCGTTGGAGGTTAGGAATTTCACCATTTGACTTAATAAATAGTCAGGAACGTAGGGGGAGTTGATGACGGGTTTGCCGTCCTGGTGTTGTTTGAAGGAGGTCAAAGACTTGGTGACCAATTGCAATATTCTCGATAATAGGTCCATGAATGGCTGGTCTTCTCTCAAAGATGGGTTCTCGAGTAATCTCAACAAAGAATTGATTTGATACCTGTCGGCTTTTCCAATGCTGGCTTTCTGCTTAGCCTTCTTGCTCTTAATAAGATAAGGATTCTCGTGTTCAGTGATGAAATAATATCTCATGTGTTTGTTGTCCTCCAATAAATAGTGAAGTAAATCGATCATTTGATTTCCCACAATAAGTGGTGATGTATTTAAGGGTAACACCGACTTCTGTTTGATGAACGATTCTCCTTCAACATTGGGTCTATATGCTTTGGAACTCAAGTAGTTGTATGATTTCTCAAATGATTTAACATTGAGTAACCCATCCTGCAACACGGAAATGATCAAATTCAATATTTCAATCCTTGTTTGTTTATTGAAACACAAGTATTTCAAGGAATGATGAATGTTTTCCCTTTTGTTGATGGGCTGGGGCACAAACAAGAGCCTCAAGATAGAAGCGGCACCGAAACGGTCGATCAAAGGAGTGAAGAATGCTTTTTTGTTTTTCTTCTTATCCTTTTCTTCGGGTTTCTTGTCCTCACCGTCTTCGAGATAGTCAAAAGCATGGTGGAATGATGAGTTGCCTGCACGAATTGTTTCATTTTGTTCGTTGAAATCACTTTCACTTTCGTATTCTTCATCTTCATCACGCCCTGTCGAAAACCTATCCATGGACTCATGCTGGAGAATTTCGTCTCTGATTTGGTCTGGAAGCGCATTCAAAAAGTCTGGGTCAATTTCGCGGGAGTTGGCACCGCTGGTGGTGGCGTGGGCCCTTCTATCCCTTACATGCTGTGTGAATACTTCTTCTCTCATATCGTCTGGTAAAGCCTCGAAAAACTCGGGGTCGATTTCCGTACCGCTAATATCGACTTCTCGGTCTCCAATGCGCACCATTACAGGCTCTGATGTACCATCGTTGGCTTCTTCTGTTTCTACTTGTAGTTGCGCTTGTTCGTGTGCGCGTTCCTCTTCCTTCCTCAACCTTTCTTCTTCTTTCAAACGGCGTTTCTCTTCTCTCTCATGAATCATATCCACCACATGGTTCTGTCTCCTCTTCTCCAACTCAATACTATCTGCTGATATACGATTCACAATCCCAGGAATCATGTTGGCGACAATCTTGTCTTTATTCTTGATCTGAAATTCGGGCAAGCTCTCATTCCATCTTTCTGAGGTCGATTCGATGTACAAGTTGCTTAAAGGATCCACGGCCAGGTCCTCAGGCTTAGCAGCAAGCTCGAGAATGCTCTCAATGGCGCTTTCGAACCGAGGAATCCCCGAGGAGAAATCCACTCCTGTAAGTTGAATAGAGCCTCTGAAGATTCCATCATCGCCTCTAGTATATTCGGGGCCATTGTTGCCCAAAATCCCGCCAAAGATGTTCGCCAAGTTACCGCGGTTCATTGCGGGACGAATGGCGTCGAAAAATGACGAAGCCATCTCACCTTGACGTCTTCGATTACTGGAAGCAATTCCCACTCCATCGAAATCTTCGTCAACAATGGAATCGGCTTCACTGTCTTCAAATTCATCGTCCTCGCCGTCATAATGGATAATTACTCGGTCGTCTTCGTGACCGTGATTATGAAAGCTATGGTGGTGAACGCGATTTACCTCATTCGATTCGTCCTCGCCCTCTTCGTTTTCGTCAGATTCGGTGCCGAACTCCTCAATCCAGCCATCTAACTCTCCCTCGCTATATTCACTACTGTCCTCGTTGTCATAGGCTTCGCCGTTTTCAGAACCACCCTCCTCATCTTCGTCTGGTGATCCTTCTTCAAAGTAATATTCGGAGCCATCTTCCATCCTTCCACCGGCGGTGGTATCGATGATTTCAATGTCACTATCGTCGAAGTCACTGGCATTCTCGTCAATGATCTCCACATCGTCATGATAGTACGAATCAGCCATCAAGGCATCTTCCTCCTCGTCCATATCATCAATCTCGTCCATATCGTCACTGTCGCCGCTGTCTTCACTGTCGTCTATTTCTTCTTCATCATTGTCGCTGACTACCTCTTCTCCAGACATAAGCACCTCCAAACCCTCTTCGTCTTCGTCAAAGTAGTCCATTTCGTCCTCGCTGTCGTATTCAATGTCGTACATCCCCAAGGTGGAATTACGGAACAAATCGGGGCCGTCATTCTCGTCATCGTCATCCTCCAGGTCCGGCAAATCGTCTTCCTTGTCACCATCATCGTCGTAGTTTTCCTGGTTTTCACTCTTCAATTTAGCCAATAAACCCAATGGATGCACAGCCGCTTTGATGACCTTTTCAATCCCTGGAAGATTCAAGTCGAACGAGGCCAAACTGGCAGTGATCTGGCTAGGCACTTGTTTATCGACAATACATCTGGAGATGTAAAAGGCATCCAATTTACTGGCATTCTTGTCAAGTAAAGGTCCGGAGATCTGCCTCAATTTGTTGGATACCAACGAGCCAATGAGCTCAAACATATCGATCAACTTGCCGTACTTAGCAAGATTGGACTGTGGAGAATTAAACGTGTCTCTCATGCACTTCAATACAATGTCCACGCAAAAGTTTCTGATGAAGGCCATGTCCGGGTTCTCTTTTTTGGGCTTAGGGGTGTTTTCCTCGTCAAGTACCGGGGAAGAAATCAATGCAAGGATTGCAATCTTGGTGATGGACGAAATCGCCGACCTTCTGTCAGCCTCTATACCCGGCACTGTTGTCAAAGGATGGGTAGGGATCAATTGATGAATCAAAACGTTCAATGCCGTCGAACGAGTCTTGACATTGTCCCTGAAATTATCTTTTTTGGAATAGGTGATGAATTCAAGCTTGGCTTGCATGTAAGAGCCCAATAGCTCGGTCAAGGTCTGGAGCAAGAAGCAAATGTAAGTGAAATCCTTATTTTTGAACACCTCGAGGAGTTTGGTGTCCTTCTTGTCGTTGGGTTTGGCTTCCAGGTCTTTGGGAGTGGACCAAATATCCTTTTTGCTGGTTCTGATGATCTCCGAGATGATGGTATGGACGATAGAACTAGGCTGAATAGACGGATCGCCTGGTTTGTTAGGTTCAATCATTTCAACATCATCTGGCTTCAATTTGGGAGCTGCAACGATCGGAATATGAGTAGGATAAAGATTAGTGCCGTCGTAGCCAAAAATCCGAATCTTCTTGGCCAACAAGTCACTAAATACCTCCGGATCTCTCAACGGCAACGTACCACATTCCTTTAACAACGACGCCAACTCTCTACGATTTTTCTGGCGTTCAAGAATCTCGTCTAACTGCGAGTTCATATAAACCTTGACGATATCGGTGGTCTCGAAACATCTTCTCAAAAGCACCACAAGTCCTTGTTGGTCCTTCTTTGTGGGCTCCGTGGTGTTATTGGTGAAAAATGAACTGGCTTGGATCAATCTTCCCACGAGGGGAGACTTGAGAAGGGCTTGTCTGTTCTCCTGATCTCCACAAAGGTTGATGAGAATTTTTATAACGGCTGAGACCGATTTCGGGTTCTCGAATTTGGTGATGTTCAAGATTAAACCAAACAACGACCTCTGTTTAGATCCGTCTAATAGATTTTCCTCTCCGATATTTGCATTGGTGACGGTTTTCAAGCTCGAATGATTAGATTCCTCGGGCTTCACGACATTTTGCAACGACAATGCTTGTTCCATGATTCCCAAGCCACTCACAATGAAATCCTGATTGACGCAGTTGACGTCGTCGTTCAATTTCTTTATGATTATGTCCACTACACGGGAATACAACGATCTTCTTTGTTCATTGACCCCAATATCGACCCGTGAAACCGCATCTAGCAACGATTTGACAAGCACCAACCCCGACTCCAAGAATGCAAGTTGATAGGACGTAGCGTTGCCCGTTTGTACGGCCGCTACCACTTCGTCCACCCAGTTCAACAACCCTTCAATGTTCTTTTTGGTCATTAAATTGGCAATAGCATCAGACAATTCAGGATAGTATCTCACGACCTGAAACCAGGAATGGTAATGTTCTATCGAAGGATATCGTGAAAGGGCTTCTCGACAATCTATAGTTTTCAAATCCATGGTGAACTGCTTATTAATGTCTCGAATTTTGGCACTGATAGTGTCAAGATCGTCCTTGTCGTAGGACGAGGTTGGGCAAGGCCAGTCTCCCATGGATAAGGGTTCCAACGAATTGGCGTGTTTAAAGTAATGTATGGCCTTAGATTCGGCCATTCCGAGCGATTTTAGGTACTCGATTTGCTCAAAAGGAGGCGAAACGTTCTTCCAGTGCAATGGAATGAAGGTAGTCGACTCACCTACACCGTTATTTTGTACTATTTCCATCCCTATGGCGATAAAGTTCTTCATTATTGAGCTGGGAACATTTGCGGGGTAAGTTTCGAGCAATGTATTGTCCAATGTCTGGTCGTCAGTATAGAAACGATCAATAGTGGCCAGAATGAGGTCGATGGATATACTCCTCGTATATGCCACCGTTGCTGAAACCACGTCAAATCGTTCGTTGGCGACATTGTGGTAGAAGTAGCTGGTGTTTGGCAAATTTGGCATGGTTTCGTTGTTAGTAATAAACACAAAAATTTTGCTCACAATGTTGAGCGTATTCTTGAGAATACTATCCATAGTATTTCTGGTAAAAGCAAGATCATCCTTGGAGGCACTGGCATTGGGCAAATGCAAAAGCTCGCCGAAGATCTGGACGCCGATTTCTCCTACTCTATGGAACACCTTCTTGTCCAACAAAGCTATAATCAAGGAGGTTTGTACGATATCCTTGCCCCTCTCTCTTTGACTAAAGGCGTAAAATAAGATGGAACAACTCATGAAATAGTAACAATTACGTTGATATGCATCAGATATGCGCACAGCCAAAAGCTCCTCGAATATGGAGGCCAAAGTAGTGGTAATTTTGACTGCTTTGCGTCTCCAGTCGGATTGAGCGTATTCTTGACGTCTGTGCATCGAGATCTTCCCCACATAATTGAAAAGGTCAGATATTGAGTGCAGCAAGTTGAAACAAATGATTCTAAGCTGCAAGACGTTTTTAAAGACATAATCAGTCCTCTCTGAAGACTTGACCCGTTCTTTGGTGGGCTCCTTCAACAAAATACGGATTTTAGGGTTCTCAGTACCGGAATCAGGCAAAGGCGATGATTCTATGGCAATCTGCTCGTCACAATTAGTTCTCAAAAAGTTTTCTTCAATGATCGTCCTGGATAAGAGCTTGCCTAGCTTCTGTAAGAAAGCCAAACCATCGTCACCACCGAATGAATCAGCCAATTGGTGGAATCTGTCGTGGGAGATCATTCCCCATTTAAAATAGGCATTACAAAACACAAATAACAAATTGGTCAATGAATTAAGTCTTCTGTACACCAAGGTAAAATCATCTGGACTCTTGGAACTCTGAGAGAAGAATGAGACATCGCCCTCAAACTCAATAAACTCTAGCACGACTTGGTCATTGAACTTCTCCTTTAAATATGATACAAGAACAGGGAAACTATACTCCACATCGTGCTCATCAAAACATGTAAGTAACTCCACAAAGTTGTAGTTGAATTCGGATAAGACGTAGTCAAAAGGAGCGTTCAGCAAATCATAAAATGGAAGCCACTCTTCGAATTTGATGGCATTGATGATTTCCGTTCCCCAGGAACCTTCCATTATCAAAGTTCGAAAGAACAGGGTAGCTGCTTCTACGACCTTGGCGTATTCCGCAGTGTCCCAGGTGGGTATAAGTTGATCCAGCTCTTCAGGAGTGAAGTTTTTGGGTCCGTCAAGGTGGCTATTTGCTAACTGGGGTATTTCTCTCACTAATTTCTTAACCTGTTCGATGATTAAAGGTTTTAAAGATGCATTGTGTCTACCCAATTCATCAAAAGATTCTCCTATGTTGTTGCCTCTTACATTCATATCTTTGCACAATTTCGGGTCGTAGAAGATCTTAAAAAAGCTGGCGATGCAATTCTTGGACTCCACTTTTTTAAGGCCTTCCTTATTTAAAGCTATGGCCCCTAACACTTCGGGTAATGACACTATCAAATCTCCGCTCGGTAAGAACAAACTCTCGTAGTTATCCAAGATTGTATCGATGACCTGAGCTTCACTAAGGATGGAAAAAGCGGTGGGTTCATTGTGAATGATGTAAAATACCGAATCGATGGTTGAAGCCAAAACCATGGGTCCGAAAACGTGCGGGCGAGTGATTATCTTGTTGAAGCTCTGTAAGATGGGCGAATCAAAAAGGTTACGAAGCCTATCACCACTATCCCATTGAATAAGGTATGTCACAAGTTTCATCAAGTTTCTCAAGTAATTTGCTTGTCTAAAGGAGATGCTATAGTAAACCACGGCCCCTTTTGGAGGACCACCGTCGAAATCAGGGTACTCAAGGGCGAAATTGACCTCGAAACCGATGATATCGATCATCAACTGAAATCCATTGTTGTTGATGAAATCAATTAATGATTCGGGACACCTATTCAAAAAAGTGGTGATTAGATGGACCGAGGCAGAAGCTTGCCATCTATACTTGTATGATTCGTGTAAGAAGCTCATCAACTCCTTCAAAATACCTCCAGCAGATATTCTTTGAGCAAAGCTTTTGACCTCAATCAAGTTACCTATCATATTGAATAGGTGGATGTATGCTTTGTGATTACAGTCTTTGTGTTGATTCAAGAGCTTCTTGTGGATGTGCCTCAAAGCCTGGTATATGACACCGTGGTTGACATTGGCACCTAAAGCCTTGATCAAATCCCCACCCCATACTCGTTTGATTGAGAAACATTCCAAGGTTTTGACGGCCAGGAAGTAAAGTTCGTGCAGAATCTGGTCCATGGTATCGGGCTGGATCATGTCGACCAAGAAGCTGAGGATATAAGGCTGGACCTCAAGAACTCTGGAGGAAATGAAGTCTTCTTTGGTGCTGCAAACTATGGAACAAAGGGCAAACAACTTACAACGGAGGAGATTTTCTCGCATCAACATGGAATCGTGGTCGTTGGAGTTGAAGCTTTTGGACACTTGGGCGTGGAGGCTGAATTCAAACCAAAGGTGTTTTGGAATCACCTCAGTAGCCTTGTCGAAGATCTGCTCTATGGATAATTTTCGGACATTTTCGGCCGAGATCGTAAACGTGCACAAGTTCTCGTGGGGTTTGGTGGCGGAGGCCTTTTCTGTGAGTTTTCTATGTGATTTGGTCTTTGCTGGAGATGATTGGGCCGAGGAATCGTTCTTAGCAGGAGACTGGGGCCTATAGTAATGGAAATTGATCGTTTTCCACGACGCCGGCAACTCGGAGTTCGCTTTCACCGTCTCGACGTAGCAGTGATGATCTCCGATGACAACGGGCAGATCGGGATTTCCCAGAGCCGTCTTGGGCGCCCGGAACCCCGCCGGCACCAACGGAGGGTAACTGGTGATTATACTGACAAATCTCTCCTTGACGTCCTTGGAATTGAAGTATTTGGAGTTGGAATGCACGTGGCGCTCGCTGAGGGCCACCGAGACCTGCAACGCTGCCAATCGCACTGCAATGGTCGGGGTGTTGATGAGGTGGAAAATTCTTTCTCCGCTCAGATATATCCCTCTGTTGGCACAATGCTCCAACAACAAGTAACTGAACCGCAAGCACAGCACAACCAACCGGGTATCATCGCCCGAGATCATGTTGAGCTTGACAATGTCTTCGTCCAACAGGTATTTTTTGATGATGGATTCGAAAATGTCATCGAACCGGTTAAGCAACCCGATCCAGTGGTACAAGTCGCCCCGGGGTCGGTTCCATTCCATATTCTCCTCCAACGCGGCCGGTAACTCATCTAGGGCACACGTAGTGACGGCGGTTATCCACGATTGTAGCGGCTTCGCCATTTCCATCTTTTCGAGATGATCTCTTCGAGAGATGATCATAGTATCACTTACAGTTGTCCTGATTAACTATTACCTGTGGCTATAACTTCCTTGATGTGATTCAATGGACCACGGATATATTATAAGCAACTAGTAATGGATACAAAAAGGAATCTGATCGCAAACTGAAAGTCGCACTGGATTACATAAGATGAGGTCAGGACCAGAATGGGGAGGAAGAGATGCCGGGGCTCGGAGGGGACGGTGGGGCTCCGCGACAGTCAAGAAAGTAGACAAACTGACAAGCAATCCACCAGACAATTCTGGGGACAAACCGAGAATCTCAACGCCCGACACGGAGGACATGAACGGAGACACGGCAAACAATGGTGGGAGTAAAAGCGGTGCTAGCGGTCCCAAAGGGGGCGTAGACGGCCCCAAACGCATGGAGGCAGCAGCTAGGACTGCCAGTGCCCAACTGAGACCGAAAGGGGGCTTGAACGTGGAAATACACCCCTTTCTTAAGCCAATAGTATCTATCCCTGAATTGCCCAAAAACCACAACCCCTTAAAGCGAAATGTCCGGCATACCTTCGATTCCGCCTCCATTAATCCGTATTTGGACCCAAGCACCATGGGGGGAAACCGGAAGAAGTCTCGGGCCCTACAGTTCAACGAACAAGGCAAGTATGTCGAGGAGGCTGACAAACTCCGACAACAGCTCCAACAGCAGCAACAGCAACAGGCTAGGAGGCTAGAACTCCAGAACAAGGGTCTAGAGGCCAACTGGGAATTGGGGGAGCACTTGTATAAGCAGGAGCCTCCTCTGAGATTGGAATGGTGGGACTCGTTCTATGTTGATGGCCACAACTACGATGTCATCGACGACGAAAAGAGACTCATTTTCGATAACGAGGCCTCACCAGTAACGATATACGTCCAGCACCCTGTGTTTGACGCCAACGACCGACGGTTGCCCGCCGAAAGGTCGATGTACTTGACCAAAAAAGAGATGAAGCGAAAACGAAAGAACGAGCGACAGGAGAGGTTGAGGCAGCAGCAGCAGCGCATAAAGCTCGGCCTCGAGCCGCCGCCGCCGCCCAAGGTCAAGCTCTCGAACTTGATGAACGTGCTCACCAACGAGGCCATCAAAGACCCCACAGCCATCGAAAAGAGGGTCAAACGAGACATCGAGCGTCGTTATAAACAGCATATGGCCGCCAACGAGCAGCGGAAGCTCACCAAGGAGCAGAAGCACCAGAAAATACAGTTGGGCCACCAGAAAGACCTCTCCCTCGGGTTTTACCGCAACGTGTACCGGATAAATGCCCTCGTTGACCGGCAGCATTTGTTCAAGGTGGACCGAAACGCCCGGGATTTGGAGTTGCGCGGCATCTGCGTGATCCACGAGCGCATGACACTACTTGTGATCGAAGGCGGCGCCAAGGGGTTGAACAAGTACCACAAGGTGCTCCAACGGGTCGACTGGACCAAGTCCAACAACGACGCGGTGGATTTGACCACCAATCGGCTCACCCAGATCTGGGGGGGCCAAGTGCGAGACCTCCAGTTCCAGAAATGGTCCATCATCCATGTCGCAACCGACGACGACTTGTATAGCGTTTTAAATAGGTTCCGTGTGGAAAACTACTGGAGAGAGTGTCTCGGACAATAAACGGTCGTGATAGGCTTAGATTTCGCACCGAAATAAATCTCTCAACTACTTGACATCAAAATGGCTGCTGGATACAGAATCTTCGGCAAACAAGTCCCATCTCATGTTGTATGTATGACGAGGGTGTGAATTGAATTCAGGCAACGGCTAGAATTATCTGACTAACAACCAGCTCTCAATTTTGACTTTAGGGTCCGTTGCCGCAATTGCTGGATGGCCCAGAGCTAAATCCGAACCAACACCAACCCCGGTTGTTGCTGCGGGAAAGGACGAGGAATTCGATTTGGAGACCTTTATTAAGTACGTATAACAGGGATTTTGGGCATTGGAGACAGACGGGCGATATCGGGGCTGAATTGCTCCCATAGCAGGCAATCAGAGCGAAATAGAGTGTCGGCGTAGGAAACACCGCGAGCCGAGACGAGCGCGGCCTTGAAGTGCGCGCTGCCACGCTGGCACGGATGTCATGTGATTCACACTCCTAAAGCCGTCCGGCACAAATGGCCTGTATTCACACCCGTACACCCACTGAAGGGCAGAAGAGCTGCAAAAAATGGTGGTTTGGAACTTTCGTGCTCCGGCTTCTTCTGCTTCTTCTGTGTTGTCGCCAGCCCGGCCTCAGACCGCCTACATACTAACCTCACAGCGACTTGACCAAAGACGAATCTAAATAGAATACATTTGACCTTATTCTCCATGAATATATGTTTTGACCTTATTCTCCATGAAGTTTTTGACTTTATTCTCCATGAAGTTTTTGACCTTATTCTCATTGTGATGTCTGCCACATATTGTGATTTCTGTCCCCAGCCAATCCGCCACCAGCAACATCAACAACCTGCCACATGTCTCCCGTGTCTTAAACCCATATCAGACACGTCCGCGACACACGTCTTATTTATAAACAAATGATTACTAAGACGTGTAGACTGCCCCTCTGCTAAGCCCACCTTTCGTATCAGAACGGCGATTATACCCGCCCAAACCTGCGAATCCCCCCAGCAAAAGCCTGCGCTACCAGACCCCCGTTGCCGATCTCGGGCATATCCCCCTCTTATCGCCCTTCTCCCCCCCAAAACTATGGGTAATTCCACATTTCATCATTCCCGATATCAGGATAAACACCAATCGCAAAAAATATCGCATCGAAAAATAAACAGAAGGGCGTACGCGTTTTAATATAAAAGAACCGCCATTCCCAGGTAAAAAAAATCCTTTATTGTTGAATCAGCAAAGAATTCATCACGATAATGTACGTCTATAAAAGAGATGGACGCGAAGAGCCTGTAAGGTTCGACAAGATCACCGCCAGAGTGCAAAGATTATGCTACGGCTTGGATACCAAACACGTCGATGCAGTTGCTATTACCCAAAGAACCATTTCAGGAGTGTACCAAGGTGTCACCACCATCGAGTTGGACAATTTGGCCGCTGAGACTGCCGCTTACATGACCACCATCCACCCAGATTACGCCATTTTGGCCGCCAGAATCGCCGTTTCCAACTTGCACAAGCAGACCACCAAACAGTATTCCCAGGTTTCCAAAGAGTTGTATGAGTACATCAACCCCAAGACCGGCAAACACTCGCCTATGATCTCCAGGGAAACTTATGATATCATATTGAAACACGCTGACGAGTTGAACTCCGCCATCGTCTACGACCGTGACTTTAACTACAATTATTTCGGATTCAAGACCTTGGAAAGATCGTATTTGTTAAGAATCGATGGAAAGGTCGCCGAAAGACCTCAACATTTGATCATGAGAGTCTGTGTGGGTATTCACGGCGACGATATCGAAAGAGTCATCGAATCGTATAACTTGATGTCGCAAAGATACTTCACTCACGGTTCTCCTACTTTGTTCAATGCTGGGACCCCCAATCCGCAAATGTCGTCGTGTTTCTTGGTCGCCATGAAGGACGACTCTATTGACGGTATCTACGACACCTTAAAGACCTGTGCTTTAATTTCCAAGAGTGCTGGGGGAATTGGATTACATATTCACAACATCAGATCCACCGGGGCTTATATTGCCGGTACCAACGGTACTTCCAACGGTATTATTCCAATGGTCAGAGTGTTCAATAATACCGCCAGATACGTCGATCAGGGTGGTAACAAAAGACCCGGTGCCTTTGCTTTATACTTAGAACCATGGCATTCCGATATTTTTGATTTCATCGACATCAGAAAGAACCACGGAAAAGAGGAAATCAGAGCCAGAGATTTATTCCCCGCGTTGTGGATTCCCGATTTGTTCATGGAAAGAGTGGAACAAAACGGCAATTGGACGTTGTTCTCTCCCAATGAAGCTCCAGGATTATCCGATGTCTATGGGGACGAATTTAAACAATTATACGAGAAATACGAGAGTGAAAACAGAGGTAGAGACACTATCAAAGCCCAAAAATTGTGGTATGCTATTTTAGATGCTCAAACCGAAACCGGGACCCCTTTTATGTTATATAAAGATGCCTGTAACCAGAAAACCAACCAAAAGAATTTGGGGATCATCAAATCTTCCAACTTGTGTTGTGAAATCGTGGAATACTCCGATCCGGAAGAAGTTGCTGTCTGTAACTTGGCTTCCGTTGGTTTGCCGTCATTTGTTGAATCCGATGACAAAACCACCTGGTACAACTTCGAAAGATTGCATGAAGTGGCCAAAGTCGTCACCCGTAACTTGAATAGAATCATCGACAGAAACTACTACCCCGTTCCAGAAGCCGAAAGATCCAACATGAGAAACAGACCCATTGCTTTGGGGGTCCAGGGGTTGGCCGATGCATTCATGGCGTTGAGATTACCATTTGACTCCCAAGAAGCCAGGGAATTGAATATTCAGATCTTCGAAACCCTCTACCACGGTGCCGTGGAAGCTTCCATCGAATTGGCTGAAAAGGAAGGTCCTTATGAAACCTACCAGGGATCTCCAGCCTCCAAAGGTTTATTGCAATACGACTTATGGGACAGAAAACCCACTGGATTATGGGATTGGGACACCTTGAAGCAAAAGTTGGCCAAACACGGGTTGAGAAACTCCTTATTGGTGGCACCAATGCCTACGGCATCCACGTCGCAAATTTTGGGTAACAACGAGTGTTTCGAGCCATATACTTCCAACATGTACTCCAGAAGAGTGTTGAGTGGGGAATTCCAGATTGTCAACCCCTACTTATTGAAGGATTTGGTGGACTTGGGTCTTTGGAACGAGGCAATGAAGAACAATATCATTGCCAACAACGGATCCGTTCAAGGGTTGACCAACATCCCCGATGAAATCAAAGCGTTATACAAGACAGTGTGGGAAATCAGTCAAAAGCATATCATCGATATGGCCGCCGACAGAGCCGCATTCATTGATCAATCGCAGTCGTTGAATATCCATATCAAGGACCCTACCATGGGTAAATTGACGTCGATGCACTTCTACGGCTGGAAGAAAGGATTGAAGACCGGGATGTACTACTTAAGAACTCAGGCTGCTGCTGCTGCCATTCAATTCACCATCGACAAGAGTAAAATTGGCAATGCCAACGACACCATTGCCGTGATGGAGAAGTTGAACCAGAGGAAATACCGCCCTAACGGTGTTCTCAGCGACGCCGAATCTGTGTCCACCAGATCGGCATCCACCGAGCCCTCGTCGGTGGAGAACTCCATTGCGGAGTTGAGAATCAGCGATAAACTGGAGAATGTTGAGGCTGTCGACCCTGCCGAGGCTGACAAAGAGCCTGCCGAGCCTGCCGAAGACGACGACGACACTCCTGACATTTACAGCTCAAAAGTCATCGCTTGTGCCATCAATAACCCCGAATCATGTACCATGTGTTCGGGTTAGAAGTTTGTATTTTAGTGCCGCGAGTCATCGCGAGTCACTGGGACCCGCACCGCGCACCGCTGAACGTCGCACCGCAAAGCGGCCCGCACCCGCACCGCACCGTTGAATAGTAATGTCTTTTGTTCTGGTGCCGTTATGTATTTTAATAAAGAAAATTCGCACCCAACCTCTCAGTCGGTAACTACCAAGGCCAACATAAGTTCAATTCATCCCACACCAGCATTACCAACCACTGCTCGGCCCAAAATCCCTCGTTCACCACCCCAAAGCGCTCCATCCCGTCCCCGACATTGGTCACACGACAATATGCCTGATAACATAAGCATCCGACAAGAAATTGCGCTAGACGATCTCAGCAAATCTGACCGGCACGCCATGAACAGCGAGCCCGCCGACCCACCCTTCGATGGCGGCCTCCCATACACCGATATCGAGGGCCACGCCCCCTACGCCGACACTGAGGGGCCTCACGACCCGTTTTTGGACGAGAATATCGCGTGGGGCCAATCCCGGGTCCCGCGGTTCCTCCGTTCGCTCTGGAACGGTCCTCGCCACCCCCAGGACACGCCGCCGGCGCCGTTCTCCAAAGGAGTCCTCCACCGCCTCGAGCAGTTTCCCCACGACTTCCACCGCCGGTTGCCGCCCCGCTACAAGGCGGGGATGGTGGCAATCTACGTCGCTGGGTGGTTTCTCATCGTTTATAATATCCTTCACCCCTATTTCACGGTGCCGCCGGGAGTGCAGGGCGACCCCCGCACCACGGTGATAAGTTTGGGGTGCACGGACCAGCTCTGGCGCGGGAAAAACGCGGCCTGCGGCTTGAATGCCGCCGATTGTCCCCCTGAGGCCCACGACGTGGTGGTACGATGTCCGGCGTTGTGCGACAGGAGCTGGACCTACTCGTTGGCGCCCATCGGCGACCAGAGAATCCGCTACAGAGGCTATTTCGTGGGCGGCGGCGATAAGGTCACGCGCCGGACCCACCGCGACCAGGTGTCGGACCCATATCGGGCCGACTCCTACATATGCGGATCGGCGGTGCACGCGGGAGTGGTGTCGCCGTTCTACGGCGGATGCGCGCGGGTGTCGTACCAGAGCGGCCCCCAGTCGGGGTTCGCGCCCGCCCCGGGCCATTACGGCGTCGACCGCTCCCTCGGCTTTGGCAGTTTTTTTCCGTCGTCGTATTTTTTCAAAACCGCCGCCAGCGGCCCCCACCGCCTCCACGGGTGCCGCGACCCGCGGTTGCCGGTGTTGGTGACCAACATCGTCCTCGGGGTGCCTATCGTCTACCTCGCCAGCGGCGCGGTGGTGTTTTGGGTCACCACGGCGGTGGGTTTCTGGACAATCGCCTTGGCCACCGATCCCCCGGTCAACGTGGACTCCAACGACTTGGAATCCTACGCCTCGTTGCTCCTGGTGGCGTTGGAGAGATTCTTGCCCAGCTGCTTCATCTTGTACGCCCTTTGGCGGTGTTCCACCTCCGTGACCTTGACCAAACCCGCCGACACCACGTCGTATTTGAGCCGAGTGTTCTACTTCTATCCGCTTTTCTGGTTGGGGGTGTTGAACAACGTCAGTTTCGACCGGTTGCCGGTGGACAGGTTCACTTTGAACGACCTCAAGACCCAGCCGGGGGGCGCGGTGGCGGTGGCTGGGATCGTGGCGTTGGTGGCGACCTGTGCCGTGATCCAGGCCTATAAAATATGGCAGTCGGGGAAGTTTAGGCGATATCTTGTGGTCTACGGCTGTTTCCTCGCGGCGCTCGCGGCGGTGTCGCGGCTCCCGGGGTTGACGTTGCGGGTGCACCACTACATTCTCGCGATGTTGCTCATTCCCGGCTGCTGCACCCGCGGGCCCACCGCGTTGTTGTTCCAGGGGATCCTTTTGGGCCTATTTTTGTCGGGCGCGGCCCGATGGGGCCTTGCCGCCATCGCCGAGACCGACACCTCTCTCCGCCGAGACGATCCCGCGGGAAAGATCCTTCCGCCGGAAATCCTCGGGTTTGACCTCGCCACCGGGGTTTTGTCGTGGGCAGACCCTACGGCGGAAAGGAACCGTCTATACAACGGGATTTCGATCCTCATCAACGACGTGGAGCGGTGGGTGGGCCAAGGGGTGTCTAACGTCAGTTTGGTGGAGTTGTTCCGTAATTCCACCGAGATATCGCAGTCGATAGACCAGGCTTTGGACAGTCAGTTTGCGATGGCGGACCACAATATCCCGTTGTACATCCGGATAGGCAAGAAAATCATGGGGAGCCACCGGTATAGCGATTATAGTAACGCGGCGGTGGTCAAGTGGCCCAGCGGGGAGGTGACGTTGCCGAAGGCGGGGATTACCTAATGTACGTGTGCCGTTGTGCCCTCTTGTGCCGTTGTGCCCTCTTGTGCCGTCTTTTTGCCGTTGTGCCGTGCTCTCTTTGTGCCGTTGTGCTGTGCCGTTGTGCCGTGCTCTCTTTGTGCCGTTGTGCTGTGCCGTTGTGCCCTCTTTTGTGCCCTCTTTTGTGCCGCGCTGTGCCGCGCCCTCCCCACGGCTCCTCGCCCCCCACGGCTCGGATACAGGGCCCCCCCCGAAAACCCTTCTTCGCGCACCACCGCAGATTCCTTCCCCAGCCGCAATCCACCATGTTGAGGAATCCCCTGATGTTGGCGGTGCTGAAGCTCAATTTCCACTCCATCTTGTCCAAATCCAAACCCTTCACCACCAAAGCACGCAGTGTGATCGAGAAACAGAAAGACGACCTCATCCCCACCGCAAAGATAAAGTGGTACTATGCCACCGACATCCCGTTGTCAAAGCCGTCTTGGTACAATTACACTAAAACAGAAGAGGCCAAGACGTTTTTGCCGTTTTCCGACTACGACTCGCACCGCATTGAAACTCAGTACCGCACCTACTTCGAACGGGGCGACGAATCGGTACCGGCTACCGTTGAAGTTAGCGAAGATAAGCTATTTGAGGTCAATGTGAAGAATTTCGACCTCACGCCAATATATTGGGAGGGCCCTGTGTACGAGATTCGCCGGGGACTCTGGTTCACCGCCGACGGGGTTCCCTTGGGTCACCGGTTGACTCAGGAGATCGAGATGGGCTACGATGCCAAAAAGCCCTATTTGTTTGACGAAGAGCGGAAATATCGGGCCGAAAACCCCGTGGACAACCTCAATAAGGCCGACCTTGCCAAGTTCAACTCCGACGAAGGGGTGGGCGAGGTGATGATCGATTTGGACGCCGAAGACATCGATGATATCGTGTTGTTGTCCGACAAAAAGGCGGTGTTGTACTTTGACAACAACCGTGCAGCCATTTTCCCGTCGTCTATGATTAACGACTTTCAATTGCCCATTATAAGGGGGTTTGGGGCTTCGGCGGTGTCGTTGATGAACGTTATTCACATCCAAAGAGGATATACTGCGGATTTGTCGGCTTCTATTTTCGATAATATTCCCGAAAACCCCATTCCGGGGTTGGCTGATCTCTTGCATGGGGAAGTGAACAACTTGTTCAACAGCGAGTCAAAGGAGCCCGCCCGGAAGTCGGTAAACTACTCCAAGGACAGCGAGGGCGACGACAAGAAGCAAAACCGAGAAATGAAGTCTGTCATCGAAGAAGATTTCGAAAACGACACTACTAGGGACACCTCGACTCGAGAAATCGACCATGTGGTGCTTTGCGTCCACGGAATCGGCCAAATCTTGGGCAGCAAGTACGAATCGGTCAATTTTGCCCACAGTGTGAACGTGATGAGAAATACCATGAAGGTGGTGTACAAGGGCAACAAACTGTTCAAAGACCTTGCCTATGGGGAGAAAAACGCATTCGATCTGGAGTTCAACAACCGCATCCAGGTTTTGCCCATTGCCTGGAGACACATGGTGGACTTTCATCCTACAAAGATATCCCTCGAAGACACCGAGGAAAACCCCAGATTGCCCACTCTCTCCCAGATAAACGTCGATGGGGTGAAGTCATTGAGAAATATCATTGGTGATGTAGTGTTGGACATCTTGTTGTACTATGAAAGTAAATACTTCAACCAAATCTTGACCAGTGTCACTCGAGAGTTGAACCGAGTCTACGAAGAGTATATGAAGAGAAATCCCGATTTCAAGGGACAATTCCATGTTTTGGGACATTCTTTAGGCTCAGCCATTGCGTTTGACATTGCTTCATTGCAGCATAACAAAATACCGTCCCAGCCGTCCCCAGAATTGGATCTTTTGTTTGAAATCGACTCGCTTTTCTGTGTGGGATGTCCGGTGGGAGTTTTCAAGTTGATCAGCCAGAAAAACCTCGTGAACAGAAAGGAGCTCCCCGACGATTTCAATCCTAGAGAGGAAGATTTGCCCTTTTCGTCCCCAAAATGCCGGAATTTGTACAATTTATTCCATCCCTGCGACCCTGTGGGCTACAGAATCGAACCGTTGATAAAACCTCGATTCTCCAAGTTTCAGCCCGAGGAAGTTCCCTTTGCTGTAGAAGGGATCAATACCCAAATGAAAGGATTGGCCACCTTCACCGATGATCTTCAGGAGAAAATCGCCAATTCCACCAGCTGGTTCTTGAAAACCAAGCGGAAATCAAAAATGGCCGATGGCATTAAAGATAAGTACATTGACGAGAATGCTCTCGGAGACATCGTCAGCAGCATAGTCAAATCTGACGAGGGAGAGGTCGAGACCACCTCCAAGGGGAAGTTGTCGTCGTCGGATTTGAAAATACTCTCCCAGTTCAACAAAGAAGCCCGAGTGGACCATTGCTTGCCAATGGGGGTGTTCGATATCTCCCTAGTGTCTGCTATCAGCGCCCATGTATCATATTTCGAAGATCAGAACACCTCGGGGTTCGTGATGTCCAAATTGCTATCGCCGCCAGACACCGTAACCTCCAGAACCGTGTTATATAAAGAGTCAGACTAAGAATATATACGTCTATTCGATCAACAAATCGTCTATACTTTGCTCGGCGTCGTGCTTGATCAATTCCAACATCCCCGCAGGTAAAATAGGAGTGTTGGAGTCATCGACGATGTATCTGAACGGCATTTCGGTGGACTCGTATTTATTATATCTGATTTCCGGGTAATCGATGAATTTAATTTTTTCAAACGGAATCCCCTGGTCAACGATTCTCCGAGTGGTTCTCACAGCGGTATCGGTGGTCATTTGTAATTCTCCCAATCGTCTGCCGTCAAATCCATACTTTTTTCTCAACAACCCCGTCCTGTCGATTCGAGGATGGGAGCCTAAGATCCCTCCAAACACGAAGTAGTCAAACCTGGGCTTGTCCTCGGGTACCAATTCGGTTTCTGCGGCGGGGTCCAACAAACACACTTTGGAAAAGTCAATGCCGCCATCGATATTAATGCATTCTTTCGTTGTCCACTGTAACCCCAAGCTCAACAATCTATCAGGAATGTCGTGTTCGGTGGTTCCTTCGGGCAACGAAGTCAAGATCAAGTTCTGGCTGCCCACATCTTTGATTATCTGACTGTACTCAAGTATCACCCACTCAGAGAACCCAATTTCCATGTGTTCAATGATGTACTTCATGATTTGGAGATGAGATTCGCAATGAGGTCCCCATGGCTTTAAGGCAAATGGGCCGTGCGGCCCCGGCGGACTTGGGCTGGCGTTTTACCACGAGCGCGGGTGCGGGAAAGTGACGTAAACAGCCTCACATTTATTCTAGATCTATACACTTATTAATACGGTTATTTTTTGGAGCAGCAGGAGTCGCCCGAGGTTTTGTTGAATGCCAACCGGGAAGTATTGTCGACATTCAACGAGCAGGTGTCGATGCCAGTTTTTCCAGCCTTGACGTCGGTGGTGGTGCGGACAAATGAAGGCTTGACGTCGAGGACGGGGTTTTCGGTGAAAATGTGTCTTGGACGTAACATCAACTCGAAAATCTCCGTGGGCATCACTGGGAAGTCTTCTGGGGCCGGGAAATGGGTGATTCCAAAGGTGTGGAACATCACAATGTCGGTGTTTTCGATTTTGTCACTTCCATCGCCAATCCATTTTCTCATCCCTCTCGAGCCATCTCCACTCCATTGAGCCACATGGTCACCGGAAGGATACAATCTGCCGTAGCCATGATCTTCGTCTTGGTAAGGGACGACTTCGATGGTGTTTTCGGCCCAAGGGGCTCTCTTTCTGACCAAAGAACCAGGTTGGGCCAACATCGGTGGACAGAATGTCGACACCAACTTGTAGGAGGCTGGCTTACCTGAATACTTGTTGATGGACTTTGGATTAAACACGTCCCAAGACCTCATGGTCGAAGATTGGTAGTCTGTCAATGAATCTTTGACGGTCTGGAATGTGGTCTTGTGGGAATAGAATCCATTTCCGTAGACGTTTTCGGGAGAGCCCGTTGGATAGGGCGATGGTTTGGCATCGGCCATGGCAGCAGAATTGCCCTCGCCGTCGATTCTAGGGTGGATTCTCAACGAGAACAAGTGCTGGTGATTGTGGGCATTGACTTTTGGATACACCACGGTTCCCCAAGGGCCAATATCCTCGGACTCGTCACAGATGTATGTGTTCAATATCCCGGTCAATCTGATTTCCAACTTGATGGTACCGTCTTGTCTCAAGATCCAATATAAGCAGTATTCGTAGTTAGCGGCGGTGAAGATCTGGGAGATGATCAATTTTTTACCTCTGGTGGCGATGGTGGTCTGGAAATCGTCTCTAAAATCACTGTGTTTGAATAATAATCCGTCGTCTTCTTCGTGAATGCAGATAGCATTCTTGATGGTGGCTGGCTCACCGTTTTTGTCGGTCAAATGGCCATTTAAGTAGTGGATCACTCCTTTACAGTCGCAGCCCAACGATAAGGGATTGGTACAATTACCAGCCCCGTATTCTCCAATATCCAAAGCATGCTTTCTCTGATGAGGAAACTCGGGATTGCCGTAAGGCACTATCATTTCACTCAAAGAAATTCTGTGAAACAATGGTCTGACCTTCCCGTGGTCGTTGTAGCTCATATCACTCAACACAATCCCCTCTCTGTAATTAAACCCGATGTGGAAGTTGAAATTCGACCAGGTCATGCTGTTTCCTACCATGTTAAACGATACCCCCTGTGGTTGAGTGACATTGATAGGGGTATCGTCCTGTCTAAAACCAGTGGGGTTCTCCTTGGTACCAAATTTTTCCTTGACGGATTTTGGGTTGAAGTTTGCGTGTTTGTGCTTACTGACCTTTCTTCTTCTGTTAGGAATATCGATGAAGATCACTTTGCCGGCATTCATATCCACAATAGGACAGAAATCCAAGGGGTGAGAATAGTGAGAATCATCTTCTTCCGATCTCCAGTACATCAACGCTTGCTGCAATCTTTTGGAGGACCCCCATCTTTCATCATAACCAATGGTCCAAGCGTCACAGTACACGTTCTTCATATCTTCCCTGGGAATGCCGCTCAAAACACATTGTTCAATGACATTGGCGTCATTTCTCACGATATCTTCGGTGGTTTGCAAATCTCCCGGGGTCAATATCGGCTGGGCTCCTTCAGTATGTTTAAGGGAGAGAAAGTTGCCGCTAGGGATATCAATCACCCCCTCTTCAATACCATCTGACCGGTCGACGATAATGACAAAGTAAGCCAACCGTGGGGGCAACGACCCTTTTGATTCCTTCCATTTGTAGTACAAGTTCTTGGAGGGCTCTCTAAGGGTAATGGTGTTGAAGTTCAACGATTTGCCGCTGAACTTATTTCTCAATAATTCGGCGACATACTTGATTTCGTGGGGTGACAACTGATCCAAAGGGTGGGCAGGTGGCTCGGGACCTTTGCCTGCGGAGGTTAGTTGGGTGGCAACTTGCTGTAATCTTTCCATTTTGATCTGGGTGGTTACTGGCTTAATTTGGAGTTCATTTATAGTTGAATCTTTATCGCTCGGCTGTTATCTTTACCGCATTGGGGGAAGTTTTCCGGGATCGCAGGGTGGGTTTTTAATCCTTTTCGGGAAGGGGGCAGGGCTCGGATGAGAAGCAATGCGGTAGTGGAGTGCGATAGTGGAGTGCGATAGTGGAGTGCGGTTAAGGAATGATGTAGAGTGTTTGAAGAGGAGGAGTACTACGTCAAGTTTATCGATCAAGATTTATTAGTGCAAAAGAGTTTTTGTACATCAAAGATATGTTTTAGAACCACTATAGTTGGTGATATAGTTGGTGATATAGTTGGTGATACATGTTTGTGATACATGTTTGTGATACATGTTTGTGATACATGTTTGTGATACATTTTTGTAATACATGTTTGTGATATAGTTGGTGATACATGTTGGTGATACATGTTGGTGATACATGTTGGTGATACATGTTGGTGATACATGTTGGTGATATATCGTGTAGAGACTCATAGTGGGAAACATAAGATAATGCAAAAAGTGATAGTGAATGATGTTTATGACATAGATGCGGTTATCAGCACAAATGTACTGACTAGAACGGAATCTGGATTGGCGATGTATTTCCATTACCTTTGTTCCTTTTCAGATGTACTCCCCTGGCCAAATCCATGATCTATCACCACTTCATATCTGCTTTAAAGATAAAAGTTTGTATTCGATCATGATGAACCAGAATATCAACGGCATGATTACCAACGCTGACAAGTTCAACACTGTCAAGCAATTTATGAACAACTCCTTATACTCAATGAGGTTGAAACTCATCAAGTTGATCACCTCTTCGCTGGAGCATGTTTGGCAATTGAAATCCACCGAGTGGCCTAAGTAATTGAGTAGAATCGAAGTCACAAAGTTGATTTCAGTGCCATCTCGATACAAGTTCTTCCCGTTGATCAAATCCGAAATCACTATCAAAGAGTTCACCAACAAATCGTTGAAAATGACCATCAAACCATTGGTCAACACAATTATGAACAAATTGTAGATCCATGTGAAATACACAATCAACAATAACACAATCGAAAAGCTGTGGCTAGTGTTCAAACACCTCGATATGCCTGAAATGTTTTTGGCGATGAACATCAAGTTGGCGGACACAAACAAATGGTCGTATTTCACTGTGAAATAGTCGTTTGCAAAGATTATTCCCAGGCTATTTAACAAAAGCCTATTTGGCAACACCATAACCGTTATTATCAACACTATGGTGAATATCACGGCATTTTTGCTGGCTCTTCTGAGCCAGTTCTTTCCTACAGGCGAGCAACTTCGAGGTGCTTCCAACTGCTTTTCTTCGTCGTTCAAAGCTCTGGCTCCGATCAACCTTCGAATCATATTTCTGACATCTTGAGCACTGTTCACAAGGTTGTGGAAGATCAAAAAACTAATTAATGTGATGACCAATATTCTGAAGTTCTTCTTCGAGAGCTCTTTGTTCAATAGCTTGTTATTGTTCAAGTTGAACAACTTGCTTTGGTTCACTGCTAGCGATCTGAAGTTACTGTAGTATTTGTTCAAGCTCCTTACGCTTAGCATCACGTAGTCTATCACGAAGCAGTTCACAATGTTCCAGATATTTAATGCAATGAGACTGAGTACGAAATACTTAATTTCCCAACTATTCCTGCACTGAATTTTGAAATACCTTATTATGTAACCTGTAGTTACCACCAGACTGATGATTATCAGCACATGTCTGTATTTAAAGTCGATTTGGTTATCGTATTCACCGATGCTCTTGATTAAACCATCGAATAATTCACTGTTCATATCTTATGGCCTGTCTTTTTGCTTTGTAATATTTCTTGGGTAGATTTTATTCGGATTTCACTTGGTTTGCACCTAAATATCTTCGATGTCTCAGATGCTGGTTTGAGCCAAGTGTAACGGTTTCTTAGTTTAGTGGAGATGGAATAAGTGGCTGTTATTCTATCTGCCGTTCTTATTCTGAGTTAGAAAGCAGAATTTTTATTATATCGAATTGGTATTGCTTAATATTTAAAAAGCCCGATTATGCCGCGTAGGCCTTTCGGACAAACCTCATCTCGTTATGTCCGATGCAAAATAAACCCGTGAAAATCGAGCTAAATTAACATTGAGAGCTGGGAACTTAGATTGCTGTTCCTTGTTTCTACACGGTGGTTGGTGTATGCAATGGGGGCATCCGTCCTTTTACAGTGCTACACTAGAGTCAAGGGATGACATGAGACATCCATTTTAGGAAAGCGCGCATATGCATCTTGCCTAAACGGGAGTTTTAATTGACAACTCGTATAGAATTTAATTATGCGACTATCGATGACCTGTCATTTTACTGTCGTTTCAGCTGTTTTTGACCCCTTGATTCACTGTTATTTGACCGTCGTTTAGTTTGCTTGATTTTGTTCCAAAATGTAGAGACGTCAGAGACTAGAAAAGAAATAAATAGATTTTATGTTAACAAAACAATTATCAAAAAAAGATAGATTGAAGAATCTATAATTTATCATAATATTCTTCATAACCTGGAACTTCAGGTTTAAGACCGGTTCTTTCTCTCTTGGCTTTAACAATGGAACCTGGTTTGGAGGTAGGATCAGTTGGATCACCACCCAAAACTTGCCAATGGTCGAAGATCAATTGAGGGAAAGCTTGACCACCGGTAGCTTGTCTCAAATCACCGGTGAAACCGAAAGATTCGTTGACTGGTAAGTAGGCTTTGATGGTGAACAATGGGGTACCTGGTCTTTGTTCTTCGGAGATAACTTGACCTCTCTTTTTGTTCAAGACAGAGTAGATACCACCAATGGCGTTTTCAGGACATTGGATTTCAGCCAAGAACACTGGTTCTTGAATGGCTGGTTCAGCTAACAACATGGAAGCGTAGGTAACTCTTCTCATGGTTGGGATGATTTGACCACCACCTCTGTGGATAGCATCAGCATGTAAAGTGACATCCAAGATGTTAACTCTCAAAGATCTGACGGATTCACCCATTAATGGACCTTCTTTAGTAGCCCATTGGAAAGCAGCAACAACGGAATCTTTGATTTCGTTCAAGTATTGCACGGCTTTAGTTTGGTCAACAACCAAGTTAGGACCGTTACCATCTGGACCGAAACACCAAATTTTTCTGGCATCAGTGACTTCCCAACCGTGCTTGTCGGCCAAGATTCTAGCTCTGGCTTTGAAATCATCTCTTGGGTTAATAACACCCTTTTCAATGTCTAATGAAACTTCTTCATCAATTGGTTGAGCTTTAACGTAGATTCTGTTATGCTTGTTTGGAGATTTGGATAAAGCAACCATGGATGATTCACCTTCAACGGTTTCTCTGTAAGAAACAATAGGTGGAGAAATCTTCAATGGAATACCGGCGTGATCGTTTTGTAAATCTTGTAAACAAATTTCCAAATGCAATTCACCGGAACCAGCAACAATATGTTCACCGGATTCAGACATCTTAGTTAAGACACATGGATCGGATTTTGACAATCTCTTTAAACCTTCAACCAATTTTGGTAAATCACTGGCGTTTTTAACTTCGACAGCGACTTCAACAACTGGGGAGACTGAGAATTTCATAACTTTCATGTTGTGAGAAGTTTCGTTGGTGGTAATAGTACCGGATTTCAATAAGAATTGATCAACACCGACTAAACCAACAATGTTACCAGCTGGACAATCATCGATTGGTTCGACGAATCTACCCATCATCAAAACAGCTCTTTGAATTGATTTGACGAATAAATCTTCCTTTTTACCAACTTGGTAGTTAGGACCTTGAATTCTGACTTTTTGACCAGATTTAACGGTACCGGCGAAAACACGACCGAAAGCGTAGAATCTACCTTTATCGGAAGTAGGAACCATCTTGGAGATATAGACCATCAAGTCACCCTTTGGATCACAGTTTTTGATGGATTGGTATGAAGAATCATCATGAGGACCTTCGTACAAGGTTTCGGCTCTGTAAGCTTGTGCGGTAACTGGGGATGGTAAGTGGATAACAATCATTTCCAATAAAGCTTCAGCAGCTGGCAAGAATTTTCTCATAACAACTTTCAATAAAGCTTTACCTTCTAATTCTTTTTCATCACCTTTCAAGTTGATTTCCAATTTTTCCAACAAACTTGGGATTTCGTCTTTTTTGAAGTTCATGATGGCGTTGAATAATCTAAAGATTGGATCTAAAACAAACATGTTGAAGGCTCTTTCTAATGGTTTTCCATCAGCATCTTTGTCTTTGTTGGTCCATTTTTTAGTTTTTGGGTTGAAGTATGAGTCTCCCCATAATCTTTCCATCATTTTAACTCTGTCAACACCGAATTTCTTGGAGTATCTGGTAGCAAATTGTCTGACAGTGAAAGCCCAACCGTGTAAACCGGAAGCAAAAGCAACGGTACCTTTGTATGGGTAAACTTGACAGTCACCTAACACTGGGTCAACGTAGGTGGCAATGATGACATTAACGGATTCAATGGTTCTAGCAAAAGATTGGTATAAATCTTCTTTGGTGACTTGCAATTCCAATAAAGCTCTATCGACTTTGTTGATAACAACAACTGGTTTAATTCTTTCACCCAAAGATTGTCTCAAGACGGTTTCGGTTTGCACACACACACCTTCGATACAATCAACGACCACTAAAGCACCATCGGTGACTCTCAAAGCAGCAGTGACTTCGGAGGAGAAATCAACGTGACCGGGGGAATCGATCAAGTTGATCAAGAAAGAGTTACCAACGGTTTTTTGTTGGATTTCTTTGACATCGTCATCTTCCATACCGGCATACAAAGAGATGGCGGTAGATTTGATGGTGATACCTCTTTCTTGTTCATCCTTTCTGGTATCGGTGAATCTAGCTTCACCGGCCTTAGCAGCGGAGATAATACCGGCTTTCTGGACTAAAGAATCAGTCAAGGTTGACTTACCGTGATCGACATGTGCAATAACTGACATGTTACGAACATTGGTAACTTTATCCATCAAATCACGGATTTGTTCAATAGTGAAAGCAACTAAAAAGTTAGTACGGCTATTCTTGTAATTCTCATGGTTTGTGGAGGTCATTGGCAATTGCAGCGATGTATTTCATTATTGGGCCCTGGACTGGTGCTGGAAATGGCGCTTTCAGCCCAAAAAAAAATTTTCCCTATTCCATCCCCTACTGATGACAGGGGTCGATTCGACGGATTTCGGGGTAAATCAACGGCGACAAGGGGTGAAATAGCATGAAACACAAAGCTGGACCCTCAGCACTCGTTGTACATACCCATCTTTACTTATTTTATTAATTAATAATTCAAATTAAATTGGTTGAACCGTTAGTGAAAAAAAAAGGGAAAAAATTCTCACTAATGAAAATTTTTTTTGTATTGGAGGTCGTGGTGGCACCATAAACATGTCGTGACGTTTGGCAGACCACAATCTTGACATTTAGCGACATCGTTTAGCGGGGGTGGGGACGTGGAGGATATGCATGGCGGCGCTAGAGGAGGTGTGCTGGGAACGGGTGGCGGTAGTAAAGAGTTGTGGAATTAGGCGACACGGATCTCACACGGACATTTTAGCCTCTTGTGAGACTTGGGGGCGGAAAACCTAAAGGTGGGGATTTTGGTGGGGGGGTTATGCCAGAGCGGTTGGTAGCAGAGCAGTTGATGGTATTTGAAAATCAATTACATTATACCTTTTACGGGGAAGTCTAGAATTTCAGAGGCTTTCGGACAATGTGAACTGAACACTCCGTAGACATCGATGGCTTATCTTAGATTCGCAGCTCATCGCATTGGGTTCTGCACGAAATGTCTGATACCTCTGGCGTTGATGCCTCTGGTGCTATTCGGCGTTGATTGGTGCTAGCTGGCAGCGGCAGCGGTGCCAGAGCAGTACCGCGTCAGCTAACCCAGCAGCCGTGTTTACAATTGAGGGCCTCTTTGTCAACAACGCAGCAGCGACCAAAGTGTCGCACCGAAGAATACCTCTCTCATATTGTCGCTGCCCTCACCTTCTGTTGCGCTTCTCCCTCTGCTACGCTCCGTTGCTCGCTTACTTCTCCCTCGCTTCTGATCAATTTCGCATCAGAGTCAATTTCACCATGTTAGAATTAACAGTGTTGATCTCCGGATCTGGCTCCAATTTACAGTCCCTAATCAACTGCCAGAAGCAGGGAAAATTGAATGGCAAGATCACCCAGGTGATATCGTCTAACGCCAAAGCTTATGGGTTGACTAGAGCTCAGGTGGCCGGTATTCCCACCAAGACTCATCAGTTGAAAGACTACTACAAAGGCATCCCAAAAGAGAACAAAGAAGAAAGATCACAAGCAAGAGAGAAATTCAACAAGGACTTGGCTAAGCTCATAATTTTCGGCAACATCGAAGGCACCAAAGACGAAACCTACAGGAAGCCCAACTTGATTGTGTGTGCTGGGTGGATGTTGATTTTGTCCCCTGCAGTGTTGAAGCCTTTGGAAGAAGAAGAAATCACCATGATAAACTTACATCCTGCATTGCCCGGAGCCTTTGATGGAATACATGCCATCGAGAGAGCCTGGAAGGCTGGACAAGACGGTGAGATCTCCAAAGCCGGGATTATGATCCACAAAGTCATTACCGAAGTCGATAGAGGGGAACCTATATTGGTCAAGGAGTTGGATATCATACCCGGCGAACCCCTTGATGATTACGAGACCAGAGTCCATGATTTGGAGCACGTTGCGATCGTGGAAGCCACCAATAAAACGTTGAAAATGCTTGAATCGGAGGATTTGACGTCAGAAAAGCTCGAACCAGTGGACTTGACGTTGGAAAAGCTTGAAATCAAGTAGAACACAGGGCCACGGGTCCACTAATGGCGGCCCTTCAGCTCTCTACACATCCCTCACCTCTAGAGAAAGATAATAAATAAGATATTTGATTCTATAAACACCTAAGACTTATAAGTTGTTGATAACTTGTTCAGTGAAATGTTGGGTGGAAGCGGTACCTTTTAAGTCACCAGTTCTGTTTTCTGGACCGGAAGCAATGGTGGTTTTGACGGCTTTATCGATTTTGTCGGCGTAATCATTTAATCCCATATGTCTCAACATCATCACTGAGGATAACAATAAAGCAGTTGGGTTGGCTAAACCTTTACCGGCAATATCAGGAGCAGAACCATGGACAGCTTCGAAAATAGAAACTTTGTTACCCATGTTACCTGATGGGGTCAAACCCAAACCACCAATCAAACCAGATGATAAATCGGACATAATGTCACCGTACAAGTTTGGCATGACCATAACAACATCTTTATAGTCGGAAGGATCAGCAGTCAACTTCAACGAGGTGTTATCTAATAATTCGTAAGATAATTTGACTTCAGGGTATTCTTTACCGACTTCTTCGGCAGTTTTGACAAACAAACCATCGGATAACTTCATGATGGAAGCTTTGTGGACAACCACCACATGAGGCTTGTTGACGGTCTTGGCGTATTCAAAAGCGTATCTAATGACCTTTTCCGAAGCTGGCTTGGTGATTAATTTGATACTTTGAACCACTCCCGGTACTATAGTATGTTCGATACCGGAATATTCTCCTTCAGTGTTTTCTCTAATCAACACGGTATCAACGTTTTCGTAAGGAGTTTCGTAACCGACGATACTTTGACAAGGTCTAACGTTGGCAAACAAGTTAAAAGTTCTTCTTAAAGTCAAATTCATGGAAGAATGTCCCTTTCCCACTGGAGTAGCCAATGGACCTTTTAAGGCCACCAAGTTCTTGTTAACGGAATCAACGGCTGGTTGAGGTAAAGTGGTTTTACCATCAATCAACAATGGAGTGACATCGACTGGCTCCCACTCAATTGGAACGTTGGCAGCAGCATAAATCTCTTTGACGGCTTGAGAGATTTCAACACCGATCCCATCTCCTTCGATCAAAGTGACAGTGTATTTACCATTGGCATTTTTGCTACCAGTAAATTGGCCAGGAATATAACTTCTGGTGAATCTTGGGTTCAAGACTTGTTTGGTGAACTGTTTAAACATATTATCTCCTAAAGATCGATTGAAAGATATTGATTTGAGAATAAAATTTTCAATCGGACTGGATGGTTTTTGGCGTCCAATTAAATGCGGGAATTGGCGGTCGTGCGCGGCCGGGGTTTTGGCTACAACTGCCAACCGTGGTGTATTTCCGGGGGTTATCCATGGCATGGGGCCATAACTAGAGGCTGTAGAGGATGTCAGAAGCATTGGCTGGTGATGGGCTTACAGCGGCGCCAGAACCGCAAAATCGGAGTTGGCGGTGGAAAACCCGGAATCTCAGGGGACGAGATCGGAATCGGAGTTGTGATGGGTGCAAAATTACCTTCAACTATAAACTGCGACTATTTACCATAAACTACGAGGCCCTCGCTGCGATACAGGCATCTAGATGTCTGCTGGCGTGATCAGAGCCTCGGCAGTGGTCTTTATAAGTCGATGACGGCTCTGATACAGTCACCATTGTGCATATCATCAAAAGCAGTATTGATTTTTTCCAATGGGTGTCTGTGGGTTATGAATTCTTCAACTTTCAATTTGCCTTCCAAGTAGTCATCAACTATACCGGGCAATTGAGATCTACCTTTAACCCCTCCATAAGCAGCACCCTTCCAGGTTCTACCAGTAACTAATTGGAATGGTCTGGTGGAGATTTCTTTTCCGGCAGCAGCCACTCCGATGATAATGGAGGTACCCCACCCTTTGTGGCAAGCTTCCAAAGCATTTCTCATGACATTGACGTTACCAGTGCAGTCGAAGGTGTAGTCACATCCTCCGTCGGTCATTTCGATCAACTTGTCGACAATGGTTTGACCCTCAGGCAATTTGGCGGAGTTGACAAAGTCAGTGGCACCGAACTTGTGGGCCCATTCTTCTTTTTTGTCGTTGATATCGACCACAATGATTTTGGCGGCCTTCCTTTCCACAGCACCTTGAACAACAGATAATCCAACACATCCGGCACCGAAAACCGCAACATTGTCACCCTCCTGCACGTTGGCGGTGATGGTGGCTGCACCATAACCAGTGGTGATACCACATCCTAAAAGACAGGTTTTGTCGTAGTCAGCCTTTGGGTTGACGGCCACCACCGATATGTCTGCAACCACGGTATATTGGGAGAAGGTGGAACATCCCATGAAGTGCAACAATTTTTTACCTTTACAGGTAAATCTGGAAGTTCCGTCGGGCAAAACTCCCTGGCCTTGGGTAGCTCTGATCTTACCACACAAATTGGTCTTTCCACTCTTACAGAACTTACATTCTTTACATTCGGGAGTGTACAACGCCACAACATGGTCACCAACTTTGACATTAGTGACACCTTCACCCACAGATTCCACCACACCCGCACCCTCGTGTCCTAAAATCACGGGAAAAGCTCCTTCGGGATCAACTCCGCTCAAGGTATAAGCGTCGGTGTGACAAACCCCGGTGTTCAACACCTTGATACGAACTTCATGGGCTTTTGGGGCCTCAACTTCGACGTCTTCAATAGACAATGGTTTACCGGCTTCCCAAGCAACGGCAGCTTTACAAGTAATAGTCTGGGAGGTTAGTATGCTGTCAAGATTGTCGGCGATACATCACAATTGCTGCACCTTAGTGGACTTAAAGTGGTTACACCCCGTAAATTTCCGGGGTTTATAATCTCAATCAATTGCTCTGATTTGCCGGTGAGTTTCAATTTCCAATAACACGTACCTTTCCAGCGGTTTCTGACATGATAATTATACTAGATGTCGATAACTAATTGAAGTTTTCAGGCTTTTTATATGAATTTGATTCGACGCACTATCGGTTGTGATTACCTAATCGAGTAAATTATTCCCGGCTCAGGTATTTGAATTATCACTCTTAACTCACAACAGAAGTTTTGGAGGACACGATGACGGGAGAGGGAGTATTTAAAGGGATGTAGAATCGCCCTGGCAAGACCAGGTGGCAAACCTGAAATTCTGCTGAGTAATAATTACATTTACATTTAAATCACTCGGGTAATGGGTATATGAAAACGGTCTCACAGGATTCTGTCTTTAAGTCTCGACCTTTTGTATCTCGACCTTTTGTATCTTCGATATCTCGCAGAAGCAATCTCTACCACTGGTTTGATCCAGCAGAATTTTAGTGAAATTTTGTAGATATCTTAGCTTCCGTGAAATTCACATAACACTGGTAATAGAGTTTGATTCATTATCTCAGAATACTATTCAACATTTGAGGTACGAACACTAATTGTATATATATAACACCTCATCATAACACATTATCACCCTAGGGATAAGTGTTATTGAAGCAAATCGATATAGGCTGCACGACTACCTATGCGGCCTTAAACTGACTTTTTTTGCACCATATATGCCTGGGCCACCAAAGATTTGTAGGTGTCTTCAGAATTGGCAATAGGTTGAAAGGCACTTAAATATTCCAGAAAACGAAAAATGACACAAAACGAAAAGTACCACAAAGCACACTCTCCTTACAGTTTTGTCCCCTTTCAGTTAGGGACTTTCGTTACAGTTTTTTTTACCAATTTTGCATCTGACCAGATGAGCCTCAAAAGAGCGATTTACGAACTTGCATTGACAAAAGGAAATACTTTTGTTAGTAGCTAACTGCTAATAATTGCTACTGCATGAATTCTAACCTTGTTGACTCTCTTTAGTCCCTCATACACTCGTACACCACTATGAAAAACCTTGTTTAACTCCCGTACATCACTAGTTGATTGCTTCTGGTCCCTAAAAAACCGGTACACCAGAAATCAGTCGTCCCTCGTTAGTTTTTCTTCGAGTGTATTTTTCGAGTGTTTCGAGTGTATTTTGTTCTACGGTAATTTTTCTATGTTAGACATACTTAATTATAAATTTACTCTGGATGAACAGATTGAACTTGATATATCAAGGCTACTAGTTCCATGGAGAAAGATTTGTTAGCATACATGGGTACTGAAAAGTGTAGTTCACTAGGTAATCTAAAAATAAGGTAGCGCTGAGTTTTAATGGCTTCCGCGTGGTTGAAGGCCCTTTATGGTGCCCATTGCCCCAGTGACCATAATAATGAGTTTGGAGCAAGCCAAAGCAAAGAAAGATAGAGCAGCACTGGTGGATTTCCAGTTGCTTGGCCAGTGATCAGAGAGTGTCGCATGCCTGGTTTGAGTTGCCAATAGATATAACCACTTACACTAGCATTTTAAAACCAATTCAGTGAATTTTCTACCGTATTTCAAGAGCTGAGAATCAGGGAAGTGAAGATCTCAGCCTTGCCAGCCACCTCCCTCGAGTACTATCTGATGATCATCTGCCAGGTCGTCATCACTGGTCTAATAAACCGTCAGTTATTCGCACTGTGAACATCAATCTTTTGCAGCCAAATAAACGCGCGTTGCCAAATCTGGCAGGTTATCAAAACACAACGGCGTTATTTTCAATCGCCTTAATATATACGTACGTGAGCAATGACGGAGCAAAAAAGAACTGATTCCGCCCAGGATCGAACTGGGGACCTTATGCGTGTTAAGCAGACGTTATGACCATCTAAACCACGGAACCAGTTGTTGAGTCCGATTTCCAGTCCTCGAATCAAATTCCCGATGCGATGCCCTGAAAAATTCTCATCGTGCCAATTGTACCGTAAACATTGGCAAGTGATCTCCGTTCCAAAATTTCTGGATCTATGGGAACACGTAGTCCGAAGGTGCCAGGTTCCAGCACCATTGACCACTAAAAACCGTAATATGAGTGGAATTGTAAGCAGCTGTTTGTCAGATAAGTGTAGAACTCTAACGACTGTCACATTTTGATATTTGTCTACCGAAGTCCCAAAAATACCAATAATACTAATAGCTCAAATTCTACTCATACCCTCGTCACGATATGGCTGAAAAGTGTCCAAATGTTGGCAGAAAAAGACTTCGTATTCAAGACACTATCAAAATGTCGTTTGTAGCTGCAAGTGCGTTGCGACGTCGGAAAACATACTCTCAAACAGTGGATTGTGGTGTATTTGTCAGTGGTTTATTATACCCAACCATAGCTGGGTCAAATTTTGGGTTTTCGAATCTTTGCCGGGGTCAATACTAGGCCCTTAACGCTATGTTCTGAGGCGGTTTTTATTATATATTCACCTTCAAAATCTGGTGAAATAAGATTTTTATGGGTTGGTGTACCGGTGCGGGGGCCGACAATTACTCTCTCTCCCAACGCACATATATAATCATGCTTCAGCAACCCTTTTTAGAGCTAACACACACAGCAATGGTGGCTCAATGAAAGAACATGTATGTTAGAGTATTTATGATTCAGGCTTCATTCTCTATTCAAGATTTCCATCAACTGATGGTCCACTAGGTCCGAGTTTTAACCTAAAAGAAAACTTTATTAAGGACAGATAAACCTCGGCTCTGGCTTCTGCTTTTCTTGAGCGAACATAGGTTCGGGTGATAGTGTTGCGCGCCGTCCCTGTAACGGTTCGCAAACGTGCTGTAACTGTTCATTAGCTAAGATCGGCCCTTGGAGCGACCCTTGAGGAATCATAGCCAGGGAACCCTGAACCATTTGCATTTGTTTCGAATCGGATGTAAATATGTCTTTGGGCTTGTGATAATACTCTAAAGCCGTGATTTTTTCCTTCATCTTGTAAAGACTGCAAATTTCATACATTTGAACCCCTACTGAAACCACCCAACTCCTTTATAAATACAACTATATTAATTGCAAAAATTAACTATTGGTGTAATGAACTCCTCTGAGACATTTATGTATGCCCACACGATTTCCTACCCCATATGCACCGATCTACATCCAATACACTCTCACCATAGTAAACCCTTGACGCACCTCCATGCAGGGTCGTGCCATAACAGTGTATTCCTGCAAAAAACAGTGTATCGGGACTTCGTGGCCAAGATGGTTAAGGCGTGCGACTGTTACGTAAGCAATCGCAAGATCGAGAGTTCAATCCTCTCCGAGGTCGTTACTTTTTGCATCTTTAAGAGTCACCGTCTCAAGGCCGTTATGTTAGTTTGTATAAACTGATAGAGCATGGGCATCGTCATCATTAATCATCTATAAAATTACGCAACACGAATCTTTGGGTTTCTCGTTGACCAATAAACTTATTCTTGTCGCGAATTCAAATATGTCGTCAACACCCTCACCAGTCAAAGCTGAACTCTCCAAATACTTCTGAGCCTGTATCTGATCCGCAGCCTGCTCTCCCTGAGCAATTTGAACATATTTCTTAGACGTCTCGTTGGTTCTCAAATCTTTTTTCAACCCAATTAACAAATATGGCGTATCTGGACAATAGGCCCTCACTTCTCGGACCCATTTAGTCTTAGCACTATCCAAGGAGTCGGGCTGATCAATTGCGAACCCGATTAGCAATACATGGGAGTTAGCGTAGCTCAAAGGCCTTAATCTTTCGTACTCTTCCTGGCCTGCAGTATCCCATAACGCCAACTGCACTGCTTTACCATCGATTCTACAGTCAGTGACGTAATTCTCAAACACCGTTGGGTGATACTCCGTGGGAAATTCACCTAGGGTGAACACATACAACAATGAGGTTTTCCCACAAGCTCCATCGCCTACTATAACAATTTTCCTCCTTATGACTTCACCACTCATTGCATATTCCTGTGACAAGGTGTCTCCTGATTCAGTGCAATGAGTTTTTCCAATCGCACTAATGACTCAGTCATAATTTTCACGGTATATATTTCAGGAAATTGACAGAAATTAGCAATGACAGCGAAAAAAGCAGGTGTTTTAGGAGCAACCGGGTCTGTGGGCCAAAGATTCATTCTCTTGTTAGCAGAACATCCCGATTTCGAGCTATATGCCTTGGGGGCTTCCCCTAGATCGGCGGGTAAGAAGTATAAGGACGCAGTGAAATGGAAGCAAACTTCGTTATTACCGGAATCTGCCAAGGACTTGTTGGTGCAAGAGTGTAAATATGAGGGCAGACTTGCCGAATGTGACGTTGTGTTTTCTGGATTGGATGCTGATGTCGCCGGAGACGTCGAAAAGGAGTTCTGCGATAATGGCCTGGCGGTTATTTCCAATGCTAAGAACTACAGAAGGGCTTCAGACGTGCCTTTGATCGTGCCCATAGTCAACACCGACCATTTATCGGTGGTGGAGCAGAAAACTGCCGACGCTAAGAAAAACGGTCAAAATAAAGGGTTTATTGTGTGTATTTCCAACTGCTCAACCGCTGGTTTGGTAGCCCCCTTGAAGCCTTTGGTCGATGCCTATGGTCCAATAGATTTGTTGACTACCACCACCTTACAAGCAATTTCTGGTGCCGGGTTCTCTCCTGGAGTCTCAGGAATCGATGTGTTGGACAATGTAGTTCCCTACATCAGCGGCGAGGAGGAAAAGATCGAATGGGAAACCAAGAAAATTTTGGGTGCTGTTAACAGCGACAACACAGGATTCAAGCTTTTGAGCGACGACGAGATCAAGGTAAGTGCCCAATGTAACCGTATAGCTGTAAGCGACGGTCACACCGAGTGTATTTCGTTAAGATTCAAATCAGAGACTAAACCTACCGTTGACCAGGTGAAGCAAACCTTGAGGGATTATCAATGTGAAGCTTTCAAATTGGGCTGCCATTCAGCTCCAAAGAACACCATTCACGTGTTGGAAGACGAAGACAGGCCGCAACCAAGATTGGATAGAGATAGAGACAACGGATACGGTGTTTCTGTTGGTAGAATCAGAGAAGATCCTGTTTTAGACTTCAAAATGGTCGTGTTGTCCCACAACACCGTGATCGGTGCGGCTGGAGCCGGTGTCTTGATAGCCGAATACTTGAAGGCTAAAAATGCTATTTAGAAATGCAGACTGATTTATTCAGAAAGAAGTTGGTCAATCTATCATTGGTAAAAACATCTTCTTGTAATACTTCCCCTTTACACCTCGTATAAAATCGCGAACATGATTAATGTTAGGTCGTTAGCGCAAGTGGAAAATGCAACGGAGCATGTGTTTGAATTGTACGTCGAGAAAACCGAGCACAACCAAGATTTGGGCTATGTCAATCGTACAAAAGACAATATAACCATCAAGTTGCCGAACTCCGAAATAGAATTGAATATAAAACAATCGTTGTCTCAATTATCATCAGCCACTGAATCGTCATCCACTGGCTTTGTATGTTGGAAGACCAGCCAAAGATTAGCAGATTGGATACTAGAGGATGGCAGTTTACTCCGCCGCCATTTTCTGCTGGGGAGACTCAACGTGTTGGAGCTAGGTGCCGGTGTGGGCGGTATATGTGCCCTGGTGTTGGGCCCTTTGACAAAGCTGTACGTATGCAGTGACCAGAAGCACATTTTAAAACTACTCCTGCGAAACATCGTTGAAAACACTGCTCGTTTCAATAGCAATACGATTGAAGATGTTCAATATTACAAAGACGCCGCAAATATCGACGTTATTGAGTTTGATTGGGAAGACGTGGAGTCCGGCATGGAGAATTATCGATGGCTAGGACACCCTAAACCTGATTTGATTGTTGCTTGCGACACCATATACAATGAATTCCTCATAGGACATTTTCTAAATGCCTTAAAGGTGCTATTGGACGATGAGAACGGAGCTTTGGTGGGAATTCAGCTACGGGATGATTACACTCTTGAGAGATTTGTTGAACAAACATTAAACTGTTTTACGATGTATGTAATCCCCGATGAGTTGCTTACGCCAGACTTGACCATTGGATTTGTTGTATATTATATTGTCAAAAGAGCTAAATTAGCACCATTGGTTGCGAACTAATGGAGCAAGGCAGTCTCTTCGTCGTTGTTTTTGGCGGTCTTGCCATTTCCGAAGAACTTGTAGAAGCTCTTGGTGATGAAATTCGGTTCCAAAATCTGGTTCACTTTATACTGGTAAACATCATTGAATGACGGAGGCTCTATTTCCTGAGGTGGAACATTGGAGTCAGAAGTTGCCAAACCGTCGATTGAAGCCGAGGATGACGATACATCGGATTTTGTAGGCTTTAAACCAAGGTTGTTACCAGAACTGGAGCGATTTAATACGGGAACGTGTAAGTTGGGTTGACTCACAGCCTGTGGAACTGGGGGAGGAGGAGTGCCGGTGATGATACCATCCAAGTCCGGTTTCATCAAATTCGGGTTTCTGGCGATTGCGGCTGCAGATTGGCGGAACATGTCTATTCCTCCATCGACAGAAACACTGGCTCTTCTGTCGTCAGTGGATCCATAAATGCTATTACTGTGACCACTGGAGTGGAAGGAGAAAATAGAAGACAGATCATCGAATACCGACCCCATGTCTTCTAAACTCAACCCTTTTGTTTCCGGGAAAAGCAAATGGACACAGAAAAACGACAAAAAACAGGAAGTGGCTGGAATCAAGTAAGTTTTCCACTTGATGACATCCAACAATATCGGCGTCATCTCCCCCACAATGAAATTGAAAAACCAATTGGTGGCTGTGGACAATGCCGCACCTTTTGATCTGACGGAATTGGGCAACACCTCATTCATCATCCAGGGAATCGGGCCCCATGACATACCAAACGCCGCATTGAACACGAAAACACACACCACCACTGTATTTGCAGTATATGCGTTGTCCGAATATAACGAGAACGCAATGATTAGCAACGGAATGAACATAAGCACTGCACCACTCAACAATAACGGTTTTCTACCCCAACCGTCCACTAACCACCAAGGAGGTAACGTACTCAAAATGTAGATGATTGCGTTGATACCTGTCATGAATATCGCCTGTCTGCCTATCCAACCAGCCGACTCAAAAATCATGGGCGCATAGTACGAAACCATGTTTATACCGTTCATTTGGGCAAACAACTGAGAGAAACATGCCACCGAGAGTCTCTTGGTGTATCTAGTCATCAAATAACGATAGCTCCTCTCCCCACCCTCAATTCTTGAGATCAAAACGTCTTCTTTGATCTGCCTGTACTCGTCTTTAGCTTTTTCGTCCTCCACATCTCCATTGGCATACAAGTCTGCTATGACTATCATCCCCTCTAAATCATGATTTTTGTCCAAAAGCCATCTGGGAGTCTCTACAATAATGAAGGAGCCCAAAAATAATAAGAACCCGATCACCACTTGGATCAACAACGGAGCTCTCCACGACCAATTGCTTTCGATGTAGCTGCAACCGAAATCAATCCATATACTACTGGCATAGCCCAAAATATTCCCTGTGAACTCTAAACAAGCGAAAAAGCCCCGATCGTCCGGGGGGCTAATTTCCGACTGGTAACAAGGAATAATGGTCGTCAAGAGCCCCACTGCGACCCCCGCAATTAATCTCCCCACTGATATACTGACGATATTAAACGAAAACGTCTGGATAGAACCACCGATTACGAAGATTAACGCCCCCCATCTGATGGTGGCTCTCCTACCGATGGAGTCGCCGATTTTTCCCGCCGCAAATGACGAAAACAATGCCCCTATCTCCAATATGGCAATCATGGTACCTATCTCTAGCGGGGTAGGATACCGGAAATACTGCTGGAAATACTCATTGGTCAACAACGAACTCATGACTCCCTGGTCATATCCGAACAATAGCACTCCCTGGGTGACAAACATGCTGGTGAACGTCACCAATGCTTTTCCCACCAACACCGTTTCCTTCAATTGGATGTGGGGATGTTCGCCTGAACCTTCCATACTGTCTATTTTTTGGTGGCGATTTCGGAGTGGATGTATCTATAGCTCTATAACAAGTTCCGCTTACTCTTCTGTGCCTACGGGATCAGCTCAACACAATTCAATCGGGTTGTGTTTTTAATTGGACGAAATTGCGAAGCTGAGATAAGAAAGCTGTTGATGCACGAAGGGATAATTGGCGAATCAACGATGGAAAATCAGGCTCTAGGAGGTACGCGACTGTCACTCAATGATGCAAAAATGGTATACCCCGGATTTTTGTGGATATTTATACTGATTTTAGTTCATTACGTCATCACGCATCGATCTGATTTAGGCGACGGAGAGAGATTGCTGGAAACCGAGAGGCAACAGGAGGCATCGAACGAAGACAGGGCCAGGGGGTAATGGCAGGAGGTAGGAGGCAACGGTAGAAGGTAGGACCAGGAGTCAGGGCGTCAGTAAAATCCCCGCATGTGTATTTTAACGAATATTAGCTAATCTGGTGCTGTTCATGTGCACGTTGATATCCAATCTATCGGCGTTCTCTTCGATCTTCCTCAACCTGTCGTTTTGAGCATCCACCTCAGTATTCATAGTATTGGCATGAGACTTCAATTTTTTGGCGTATAGGTCGATTTGGTTCAAATTGCTGGCCAACTCTTTTTCCATCTCATCGTCTTCCAGGTCGTTTTCAAATTGATATCGGTCGGCTGCCTTCAAGTCCTTATCGCCTTGATACTTCTGAAATAACTCTGAATTGGTGTTGTTGTTGGTAATGCCGGCTTTAATCCGTTGTTCACTCTCATACATGTTTTTCCTGTTGGATTCTCTCATGTATTTTTCCTGAGCCTTGTCGGTCTTAAGTTTCTGCTCTTGGAGCCTTAACCTGGACTTCTTGTTGAACGGATTGCCGGTGGCGGGAATGAAGATGGACCTGTTTAATCGGTTGATTTGTTTGACCTTCTCTTCGGCTATTTTCGTCTGAGTATCGGCCAAATTTAAATTCTGTTCGGCATTATATAATCGTTCACTTTGAGATCCCAACATCCCCAAGGTATTAGTACCCAGTGCATCGGCCTCTTGAGCCATTCTTAAGGTGTTTCTTGTCAGTGCCAAAGACTCCTGCTTGGTGAATCTGATATCCTGTTTGATGGCTTCTACCTCTTCGTCCTCAGAATTAATTTCTTGTTCTTGGGGTAAATCGTCATCGATAACAACGTTTAAGTCGTCCTCCTCGGGCAACGCATTCAAATCAATGGTTTCTTCGTCAAAAGCCGGCTTTCTGATAGGTTTGGTGTTTTGGTACATGGTGTTACTGGGAATGGCGTTCAAATCAAGTGATTCTTCGTCGAATTCCCTGGTTCTGCTCGAACCCCTGGTGGAGGTTCTTGAAACGTTGGGAGCTTGCTGTGAACTGGAACCTCTGGGATTACCCCTTGTGCTGGGATGTGTGCTGCTTGGTTTGATCTCATACGGAGAAGGTTGTTTTTGATAAGGACTTGCGTTACTGGGGGGTTTTCCGTACGGATCGGAGGCCGCAGAACCCAAAGACCCCGAAGACAGGCCGTATGGGTTGGAACCCGATGGCTGGCTGTATGGGTTGGATAATGGCTGGCCACCATAAGGACTGGACGCCTGTGGTGTACTATAGGGGCTTTGCAGATTGCCGTAGGCATTTTGGGTTGTAGGTTGGCTTCTGTGGGGAGCCGCACCTCCTGAGGCTTCACTAGCACCTTGGCTTGCATAGGGATTGCTATTGCCACTCTGGTTCAAATTAGCGTAAGGATTAACGGGGGCTAAACCAGGCTTGTGGCTGGCCTGTTGCTGAGCATAGTTTCTGAAGGCTCCGAATTTCTCGTCTCTACCACCGTTTTTGCTCTTGGTGGTGATACCTGCGTGTGTTAAATGGGCCCTGATCTCGTCCTCGGTAGGTTCTTTTCTCTTAAATTTATCTCTCAAGCCCATGTTTCAAATAGCTGTGCCTGTTTTCGGAATGACTGAGGAGATATGGGGAGCGCGAGCATATAGACAAATTTCACCTAAAAGGAAATAACGTCAGAGAGTCCAAACCGTCAGTCCTCGTGGATCAGCCAGCTGTAAGAGTTGTACATAGTTGTAAATAGCTGTATATAGTTGCACGGAGTTGTGAAGAGTTGCTGTATCAAGTCGTACTAAGCTATAGATCGGAAACATAGAGAAGGCAATGTCCCGCATACTGGTAGAGAGACTGTGTGACTTCAAAAGAAGAAAAATCTCCCCAGTTCCCCAAATAACTGTCAATTTTCAAGGTCTTTCACTGAAGAATTTGGATGCCATCAGCAACCCGTATCCGTCGCCTGTCACAGCCGAAAGTTCCTGGAGTCCAGATCGCGATGAGATGCAGGTAGAGGAAACTCAGACGCAGACACAGATGGAGACGGAGGAGCCACAAAAAAAGATGCCGATATTAGAGGGTAAACCTGTTGAGTTAGGCGATGCCAGCTGTCCTTGTGGGTACTTGCATGGGCCAGGACAGGGACATACACATGACATTACGGCGGTAGGGTTGAGCAACCAGCCGCTATTACGGGGCCCCGACTAGAAAAGACTCAAAACAGGTTCTAATGGCCGAGTGAAAGAGATAAAAAAGTAAAGAGCACAGGAAAAGTACAAAACAGTACAGGAAAGGAACAAGACAGAAGTTTAAATGTTATGAAAGGGGAAGGACAAGACAAAAGCATAAATGTTATAAAAAGTGAAAGGACACAAGACAGAAGTACAAAAATACGAAAGTACAAAAGTACAAAGTACAAGAGTAAAAGGACAAAAGCAAAGGTACAAAGGTAAAAGTACAAAAGCACAAAAGTAAAAGGACACAAGTACAAACATAGGACAATTATAGGAATAATGTATTAGGAATCACACCTCAAACTGGAGACGCAAGCCTTAAACGAGCCTCGACGCAAGCCCTCAACGAGCATCGACCAAACTCGACGCAGACCTCGCATCGCAAGACTTCGCATTATAGGCAATAAAAGCCACTGCCAAATGGCCACCGGTTGCGCATAAACACCGGCTCTAGAACCACCCGCAAATGGCTGCAACACACCTCAACCATAGTTTTAAGCCCAAACAAGCTCTCAACATCTACAAATACAGTTGGAACCGACCAGTTTTACGCACACAAACTATCTAACCTGATCAATCTCAACGATCGGAAGCTTGTATCCCAATGCCGCCATTCATCTGCCACATTTACCCTCGCTTTTGACACCTCAAATTTTTCTCAATCAAACACAGCAGCACTAACCGCCATTTACTTCGTTCACTTGTAGCACAAATTAAGGCACACAAATAGTGAACATGGGGCAACAGCAGGATGGAAAACGGCCGTTGTCGTCGGGGAATTCTCAAAGATCGCCTAATCTGCCGCTAGATGATCGGGCCGCCTCGCTGAAGTTCAATAAGCTACCGATGATAATCCCCGAGAATCGGTTATCGCCCGTCAAATCCACCTCCAGCGGTGATAGTACATCAAATAGAGCGAGAAGGAAACCCCCACCTGACTTAATCGGCGAGGTTCAGATGAAAAATGCCAACAGAGTCAACGAACATAGATTGAACTCCCACAGGCATGAAAACGACCAGTTTGATACCATAATTCGGGATTTGGCCGACGAAATCGATAGGTATAGTGTCAATACCCACTCGCTTGATCCAGGGCTTCCCAAGACCGACAATCCCATCGATAATCCCATCGACCATAAGATGGAAGATCCTTTTGATTTCACCGATATCTCCAACACCCAGCCAAAAAGCCGAAGCCGTAGTCCTTTGCAACCGTTCATACAGTCAAACACAAGTCCCGCGGAAGTTCAGCGGGCCAACAGCTATGAATCGTCGTCGAGTGTTTACGATTCGCCAAATAAGTCACAGTCGAGTTTACCCGATTTCCGACCACCTCCTCAAAACTACCCTTTGGAGCTTTCTGAGCTTGAAGAGTCACCTCAAATCACAGCATCACCCAAAGGTCCCATACCGTACCCTTTGGACTCGCCAATTGCCTCCTCACCCACCAGTATGACTTACGACAACTCCCTTTCAGACTCATCAAACACCAATGAAATCAGCGATGTCAATGTTTTCGATGGTCCCATTTATCCGAATGAAGATTTGGATTATCTGAAACTCATTAATCCAGGCGACACTCCTCCACTAAAACGATTATCCACCAATAACTCGTTTGTCCGAAATAACTCCCAAATAACAACCACTTCCAAATCTAATCAACTCAAGCCCACAATTTCCACCCCCATAACAAACCTTAATTTCACCGAATCCATGAGGACTTCTATCACTCCAAACTCATCTATAAATCAAGCCATCACAACCCCTAATCTCAAAAATGTTCATCGAAAATCAAGTTCTACTAGTTCAATTTGGTCCTCGAGTTCTAATAGGAATTACAACTTGGCCACCTTGAAAAAAACATTAAACTTGCGACCTGGAGAGGGGGAAAGGTCTTCTTACGTACTAACATTGAGGAAAAATGCCGGTACAGCCTTCAACGAAACCCCTCCAGGCAAATGGAAGCTACCTACTGGTATAGCGCCAATTGATAAACGGGCGACTTACACATCATCTAACGGAGCTTACATGAGGATGGGGATCTCTCAAAAGACGAAAAAGACCAGTGGAGTTGAACTCAAGCACGGTCATTTGGCTCCCAGATTACTAGCCGCTGAAGTAGATGATAACGACGACAGTCGTTCTATCAACAGACTGAAACCCCCCATTGTGGCCTCAGGATCTGTCGGTACTTCAAACGGGTTAAGAAACTCCACTTCTAGCGTGATGTTATCTACCGAGACCCCTTCGATCAAGAGCAATGTTTCCAGCAGCAAGAACTCGCTATCGAGAACCATAACCAAGAATTCAATCAGCGACTCCATTTCCACCTCAAATGGAAATTCAAACACACCCAGTTCCAAGAGATCCAGCTCGGTGTCGTCATCCTCCGGATCTCTTTCCGGGGACGACGTTCAGGTCGGAGGGTTCTATCAACATCCAGGATACAAATATGACGAGGAGGAAGATTATTCAACTACCCATAGAGAAGACCCCGACGCCGAAACGGAGGTGGATACCACCGATGTGGATGATAATGGTTCCTATAAAGAAGCACCCAGGCTATTCCTTGCGAATCCAGACAACGATAGCGATAGTGATTAAAATTCTAGGCAATCGGAATTAAACCAAGTTTCAAATACAGGATATCGTTGGATACGATAAGGTTTGTAGTAATATTAGGAACTTGTTCTATCTCTCCGGTCGTGCGCGCCAAATTGAGAACCTCGAACACGTCGAATGAAAACAGATTTTGAAAATTATATCAGCGCTGATTAGTTCGAAGTATGTACCGTTACAAGGACGAGAGCCACCCCGGATGCAACTATAGGTGACTTTGAGACAACTATAATTGATAACACCACGAATTGCGTTCGAATTCGAATAATTGAACTGGGAATTAGCCTCCATTCGTCCACTGGGATGTATCAGATCAGAACATTCAATACTAACTTTTTCAGCCAATCATGTCTGATATAGGTTACACATTAATCTATGAGCCTAATGCGGCCACCAAGACTTCCGTGAACGAGTTCAGAAACTTGTTGGAGAAGGGAAAGGATGATGTTAAGATCGATGCTATGAAAAAAATCTTGATAACTATGTTGAACGGTGACCCTATGCCAGATTTGTTGATGCATATCATCAGATTCATCATGCCCTCAAGAAACAAGGAATTGAAGAAACTTTTATACTTCTATTGGGAGGTGTGCCCTAAGTTGGATGACAAGGGGAAGATGAGACAAGAAATGATATTGGTATGTAATGCAATCCAGAGAGATTTACAGCATCCAAACGAGTATATCCGTGGTAATACCTTGAGGTTTTTGAACAAATTGAAAGAGCCAGAGTTATTGGAGACCTTAGTTCCTAATGTTCGTCAATGTCTCAGTCACCGTCATGCTTATGTCAGAAAGAATGCGGTATTTGCTCTTTATTCGATTTATAAGGTTTCTAATCACTTGGTTCCTGATGCGGACGAGCTCATTTACCAGTTTTTATACGAAGAATCAGACTCGGTTTGTAAGAGAAATGCCTTCGTTTGTTTGGGAGATTTGAATAGGGAAGCCGCTTTACAATATATTCAAGATAACGTTTCGTTGATTGGTACTTTGGATCCATTAATTCAGTTGGGATTTATTGAATTCATCAGAAAAGATGCCACCAAAAACCCTGCTTTAAAACAACAATATGCTCAATTAGTCACTGAATTGACAGAGAGTTTATCGAATGTGGTGGTTTACGAAGCTGCCACCACATTAACAGTTATCTCCACAAGTTCTCAATCAGTTCACTTGGCTGGTACGAAGTTCGCCGAAATAGCCAACAAGGAAACCGATAACAACGTCAAGATAATCTCATTAGATAGAATTCATGAGCTTCATAAACAGAACCCTGGGGTTTTGCAGGATTTGTCTTTGGAGGTCTTGAGAATCTTATCTTCTCAAGACATTGATGTGCGTAAAAAGGCCTTGGACGTCACATTGGAGTTTGTCACCAGCAGAAATGTTGAAGATGTTGTGAAATTGTTGAAGAAAGAACTACAATCTTCCGCTACCCATGATGACGACAAAAATTCGGAATATAGACAATTATTGATCAATGCCATCCACCAATTAGCCATCAAATTTGTCGAAGTGGCGGCCAATGTGGTTGATCTATTATTGGAATCAATGAACGAATTGAATACCACCGCAGCTTATGAAGTTATCATTTTTGTGAAAGAGGTTGTAGAAAAATTCCCAGATTTAGCCAATGATATTTTATCTGGGTTGATTCGTACCTTGCCAAAAACCAAAAGTGGAAAGGTTCTTCGTGGAGCTTTGTGGGTTATTGGGGAATATTGCACAGAAGAAAAACTAGTCCAAGAAGCTTGGAAATACCTAAGGGCAGGTGTCGGTGAAGTTCCAATTTTATCAAGTGAAAAGAAAGCTTTAGAAGGGCACCACAGTGAAGAAAGCGGCCACGAAGAGTCAAATATCAATGGTAAAACTCACAAAAAAGGTCCAGTTGTTTTACCTGACGGAACCTATGCCACTGAAAATGCATTTACCGCAGAAGTGGACAATGATGATGATGAAGAGGAAAAACCAGCCATTCGTCAACTCTTATTGAAGGGTGATTTCTATCTTGGGGCTGTGTTATCTTCTACTTTGGTCAAACTAGTGTTGAGATTACAAAGATTGAAAACTTCAGACAAATTCTTAAACGGATTGAGGGCCGAAGCTCTATTGATTATGGTGTCTATTTTAAGGGTAGGGGAGTCTAATTTCGTCACCAAAAAAATCGACGAAGATTCTGCAGACAGAATATTATCTTGCATCAAATACTTGAGCGATGACGAGGATGCAGAGTTAATAGAAAAATCATTCTTAGATGATACTAAAGATTCGTTCAAGGCCCAAATCGCCTCAAGTGAATTGAAGAAAGCCGAGGCAGCTGCTAAGGATTTACACGAGAACGCCGAACCCGTCGACGGATCAATTGTTTTTAGGCATTTTGATATCAATGGCACCAATGGAGGCAAAACCGCAGAGGTTGATGATTTCGAGGCCATTTCGGGGTCTAATGTGAAGAAGGAACTCTTATCATCCAGATTGAATAAAATCTTACAATTAACCGGGTTTTCAGATCCAGTGTATGCTGAGGCGGTGGTCAAAATTCATCAGTACGATATTGTGTTGGACGTCTTATTGGTTAATCAAACCACGAATACCTTACGTAACGTTTCTGTTGAATTCGCCACGTTAGGGGACTTGAAGGTGGTGGACAAGCCTACCACTGTGGACATAGGACCCCATGGATTCTTCAAGGCTCAAAGTACGATCAAGGTTACTTCTGCTGACACTGGTGTTATCTTTGGTAATATTGTATATGACGGTGTACACTCGGACGAGTCGACAATTGTCATTTTGAACGATGTTCACGTTGATATCATGGATTACATAAAACCAGCTGTTTGTTCAGAGAATGTTTTCCGTAAAATGTGGAACGAGTTTGAGTGGGAGAACAAAATTACCATCAAATCCGAAAGCTATTCGTTGAAAGAGTACTTGGACGAGTTGATGAAAGGCACCAACATGTCATGTTTGACCCCTGGTGCCATTATTGGTGAGGAATGTCAGTTCTTGTCGGCCAATTTGTATTCCAGATCCACTTTTGGTGAAGATGCTTTGGCCAACTTGTGTATTGAGAAAACCACCGACGGCCCAGTTGTTGGTCATGTAAGAATCAGATCAAAAGGACAAGGTTTGGCGTTGTCGTTGGGAGATAGAGTCGCTACCATATCTCGTAAAACCAACAAAGTTGCAATCACAAGAGTTTAGGACAGTCACGTAACCTTATATAATTTTTTATAGGTCTAATATCATAAATTTTGGACTTTGTCGTTATATCCATCTGGTTGTTTGTCAAGCTGGTCTAAGAATTTCTGGTCGTATATATGGTGCAAGGTTGCTTTGATGGTGCTTGATAACAATCCTTTATTGGCTGGTTGAGTTTGGTAGATCTCGGAATCATTGGCGAAAACCACCGGCATCTTTAGCACCCGAGAATCATCGATATAGTGGCCTTTATTGGGCGATGAGTCGATGGTGAAGCTCAAAAAGTCAAATAATGAACCAAAAGACCCCTCTACGTCAATGATCAGAAGCCCAGTATTCAAAGGCGAGTAGTAATTGGGCCTGGTTAGTTCGTAGTGGTTTAAGTTGCTGAATTTGGCCTTCTGGTCGATCTGCCGAAGCCTGTCGTTGTCCATTTTATCTTCAATGTAGAATGAAAGTCTATACTCCTGGGAGTCTAGTCTCAAATTTCGGCTGTAAATATTGTTCAACTCGAACATCTTGAACGATATATATAAGCTGGCCCTGATGCTAGCTTTCAATTTGCCATTGATCGTTATATACTTCTCTAGGACCCCAGGAACAGTATCGGATATCATAACATCACCAACATCGAAATATTGGGCGAACTTCTGGTTCAAGTCGTCCAACACCTCCTCAAAGTACCGGGATTCAGGAACTGGTACCTGGAGCTTGATGTAAACCTTATCTTTAGTCCTTATTTTGACATTTTCTCCCAATTGTTGCAAATGTTTCAACACCGTTTCGTCATCTATGGATTGGGATGCAGCCCCATTGCGCGACTGCACGGTGTCTTTCCAGTCACCCAAGTCCAATTTGACGCCTTTCAGGCCCACATTTGGCGGCCGATCCCGTTTTCTAGTCGGTTTGTTCAGCATAATGGCCTCCCCAAACTCCCTGTTAGTTGATAATCTCAAATCGTGGGACAACCGATATTTGGCATCTCAATGAGCAGCGAAAAAATTTCACAAAAATTTTCAGCCAACTGTTAAGAATAACGAACAAACACCGGTCAAACATGGGAAAAAAAGATAAAGTCAAGGCCGACAAGGTCGAAGAAGACGTCGACAACTACGACAAAAGAATGCCAGCTGTTTTGCCCTTTGCCAAACCATTGGCTCCTAAGAAAATCAACAAGAAGGTGTTGAAGACCGTCAAGAAGGCATCCAAAGCCAAGCATGTCAAAAGAGGAGTAAAGGAAGTGGTGAAGGCTTTAAGAAAAGGAGAAAAGGGATTGGTGATCATTGCTGGGGATATCTCCCCTCCCGATGTCATTTCTCATATTCCAGTTTTATGTGAAGATTCCTCAGTACCATACGTATTTATCCCCTCCAAAGAAGATTTGGGGTCTGCTGGGTCCACCAAAAGGCCAACATCTTGTGTAATGATCGTGCCAGGTGGCGGTAAGACCAAGAAAAACGCCGATAAAGTGAGTGAATACAAAGAAACCTTCGACGAGGTGGTTAAAGAGATCAGTTCATTAGAGTAAATCACTTATTTGTCATCACAGTAAATTCTACTTGCTAGAATTAGACATAAACGACAAGTTTTTGCATTAATTCATTGTATATTTAGGTTCAACTTCAATGTTAATAGTTGTATATGAAAGGTTCATAATAATACGTTAAACGATATTATCGACTCCAGCATGCCGCTAAAGCGTCTTTTTAGACCTTCGAAGCATATTTTTATACCCATCTCCTTTGCTCATAGCATCTCCTCTGCTTAATATATCACCCCCACCGCTAAATTCATCCGGACATCACCGCGCTCTTTCTGTGACTTGCAGCAAGATTTTGCACCCAAATATATTCCTGTATCACAAACCTTCTAATGTCCACGGAATTGTCCTCTTCGGCTGCTGCTGTTGCTCCCACTGCTAATTCAGCCAATAGGAAGTTTGCTAACCACTTGAGACAGTACCCTCTTGCAGTAACTGCTGAACAAGAGCTCATGAAAATCCCCTTAGCCAAACAAGCTACCGACTTTGTCACCCCAGTGTTGAAATCCGCTGAAGCTAGCTTGCACATCTCAGGTATTTGTGATTCGGCAGATAACATCGCTGACGGAATCTTGTCCCGAGTTGATAGAGTGTTGCCCAGTTTAAAGGCCACTGAAGTGAAGGACTTGCCAATTGTTCAACCGATCGCTAAAGCAACGCAACATGCTTCACAGACCACCGCTGCCGCCGAAAAAGCTTGGGCATCCAATGTCACTTCTCCAACTCAAAACGTGGTTCAGCAAGTCGACAATTACTACAGAAAAGCTGTGTTTGATGTTAATGGAAAGAATCGGTTTTTAAGTCCATTAGATTCTGTTGTCAAGCCAGTCAATGAAACTTTGGCTGAAATCATCAGCTTTATCAACCCCAACATCAAAAAGGTCCCCTCAGCAGGGGCAGCTAGTGAGATCACAAGAACAAAAGAGATGGTGTGGAACATGATAACCGGTAAAACCCAACCAGCAGTTGCAGTTTCAACTGCTGTTTAGCTACTCATTCCGTGTCAATGTACAGCGAGCTACCTTCTTCTGTCTAGAGCCTCTCCGATATTATGTTTATTATGTTCAAACATGCAATAAAAGCTTTATATAATTAATTTACAATCAAATACATCATTCTTTACCCAATTCAATCCTTTGACTTCTTTTTCTTCTTCTTTGGAGACTCATCGGATTCGGCCTTACGCTTTTTGTCCTTCTTGTCTTTCTTATCCTTTTTGTCCTTTTTGTCTTTCTTTTCTTTTTTGTCCTTCTTCTTTTTCTTCTCTCCGTCTTCGACAATGGTGGTATCAGCCACGGAAACATCAGCGTCTAATTCAAGTTCACCTTGTAATTCCAAAGCTTGTTTGATAGCATCACTGTTTTTCATTGGCGTGGCACCGGTATTATAGAAGTTCAACCTTTCTTCGACTTGTTTTTTCAAAATTTCACCAAAAGCAGTTGATGGTTCGTCGGAGTAGTTATCGATTCTGGAGGCAATCGAACACTTGTTGGCCAAGTATCTGGAGATTCTACCCTTATTTTTAGTGGCGGCTTTACCAATGAACGAGGAATGATAGATTAAACCATATTTGGGGGTGTTACCCTTCGTTTTCAACGCTCTGAACAAAGCCTTTTCTGCTCCCAAAATTTGCACCGTGGAGGCAGCTTGTTTTGACAAGTTGGTCAAAGAACCAGCGTGGGAAATCAATCTAGCACCCACAACTTCACCAATCAAAGTGGTCAAATTTGGTGCAACGGTATTCATTTTTTCAGTCAAGTATTTGTATAAACTTTGTCTGTATTCCGTCAAAGAAACCACTCTTTTAGCAAAGGTGGAAACGTTCAACATATCAACTTCGCTGATATCTTGACCCATGGAGATTTTCGCATTGGCGATGATTCTTTCGGCCAAACCAGAATCTTCGTTGACAACTGCCGCAACATCATGCAAGGATTCATCGGTCAACGAGCTTTTGTCCTGGATGGTCAAAGCTAACTTGGCAAAAATATAATTTTCAGGGACAATTTTCGCCAACTCTGGGAAATGCCATCCGTACCATTCTTTGACTCTCATGGAAAAAGTGTTGATATCTTTGTCTAATTGGTCCAATAAAGCGATGGCTTGAATAATATGATTATCGTTTTTCTGCACTGAGAACTTCACCTTAGCTCTGGAGAAAGCGTGCCCCAAACCCAATTGAGCTCTTTCGATATCACCATCTTGCAAATCTTTAAATAACTTGACTCCGTGGTTTCTAATACCTCTCAAGAAATCCTGGGCGATTTCGTTGGAGAAACTTTCAATGTAAGGGAAGTGCTCTTTAATCGATGGACCTAAGTTTCTGTCGGACACACCCAAAGAAATTTTCTTCTTTTCAGATCCTTTGGGGATGTTTAACTCTAACACAGACTTCAAGTAATCACTGACCAATCCTTCCGAGATATCATTGGCGTTTTCCAAAGCTTGAGCGGCCCCTTTGAATGGAGCGAACGACACTAATTCGATCATCTTGGAGAATCTGCCCAAATCATTGGCGGCTTCTTGCACTTCCTTCAGTCTGGCGGAGATGTCATCTTGCTGGATCAACACCTTGAAAATGGCATAACCAGTTGCTTCTTCAAAAAGAAGATAATCTAATCCACCCATATTATAATTGAGAGATTGATAAAATTTTTCAACTTGAGTCTCATCTCAAAATTTTTTCCTAGCGAGGGTCGTGGCCGCCACATTTTATTACTATACAAACAAACCCCATCAATGGGGCGAATACTCCCTAGGCGAAGTTGATTTCCCACCCAAGTTCCTTGAGAACCGCATGCCAGTCGATGACCTTGTCACCGTCGGGATTCAACTCCCAGATCTTGAGAATTACCTCTTTGGCTCGAGCATTACTCCAAGGACCGTAAGTCTTGATATACTGGTCGATCCGTCTGGTCATTTGTTTCCGAGATAACTTGGTCACACAATGGATGGCGGCAATAAACATGGGGAATACCAAAACACTCTCCACGGGCGACCCGAGTACGATGTCGAGGCATTTTATCAAGTCGTTATTGAGCACTTGCGACTCCAATGTCGAAGGATTACACTTACCTATAGATTGCCGGAGGTAAAGTTTGGTGCTGAGCTTGAAGGTTTCGAAAAGCGTAATTTGCCATTCGAATTCCTCCTCGTTTAGCCCGTATAAGTCTTCTTTGTTGGGCTTAGCACCTTCGATTCGGTTATCCAAGATCTTGATCTTTTCTATCACCGCCAAAAGGAGATTACTGACCTTGGCGTGGTTGCTTAGTTCACTATCTGTCTCTTTGAAATCATTTACAGTATTGAAGCCTTCGTTGATTTCGTAGATCGGCGAATCGCTGACGTTCTTGTCATTTAATTCGTTTATCAAATTCTTCATATCCTTGTTGGTCTCGAATGAAAGGTGTGATATCTCCCCGATAATGGCATATATATCTTTTGCAATTCCCACTAACGGATTCAAAATCCCACTGGTCAAATCGTGGTTAAAAATTTCGTTATATTGGTCTACTTGGAAATAAGTCCCTCGTTGGCTGGTATTACTGGATAGCACGTCATGGTAGGCAAAATTGGAGATCAACCAGAACTCCTGCTTGTTGCTGTTGAAGTTTCTCAACCCACCGTTGGACTGTAGCAACTTTGATCCCCATTCCATGTAGTTAATCCAGTTTTTGACGTCTCCTCGGCAGATTTCTGCCCCTAAGGACACAAGCACAATGGCCAATTTGGTTATGGTAGCCGTCCTATCGGTGGAGGTTAGAGAATGGAAGTGTTTCATGGCCTTTTCGAGGTATTTAGTCCCTTCCGCCGTGGAATGCTGGCCATTCAGATGAAACGAAGCCCATGCTAGAATGCTGTACATTACACCGTCGTCCTGGTTGGCCAAGGGGAGAAACACCTTCTGGTAGTGGTTTTCGTTGCTGGCATTGCTCCTAGGTGCGATGGAGATGTTAGGAGTTAAAACGTTGATGTAATAGTTGTACAACTCCAACGATCTATCTGTGAGCTTTATGGGTAAAGTTGAAAGGTTGAAACCAGGAGAGGGACTGGTCAAGCTATTGAGGAGCTGATTGAAGTTGGGAGATTCGGGGGATCTTATGTTCAAATCCTGCATAATATCGCCGCTGAAGTCTTTTAAATAGCTGAAAAAGTCACTGGGACTGAAAGAGGAACTGGAGTGGGCATTGGATAGTGCCACGGTGGTGGTGGGGAGTGTTTTCTCGTCACAACCTTCCAGATTGGGCTTGGAGGCATTTATGTGTGACGCCGACTCGATGGGGGCTGACAACAACCCGAATCGTGGTGAGGAAACGAGATTATTGCTGAAACTCGAATTATCGGGCGACAAGGGATCGTAGATATCAAAATCTTCTTTCATAGGGTTCATGAGGTGCGATATGGTTGGTGAGCCGCCTCTTGAATTCCCACTGCCATCGAATCCCGGGCTAGATTCGAAATCCTCTGTTGCAACTACCATTTGGGATGGCAGAGGTCTGCGGGTTCGAAGTTTATTGGCACCTTCTGACTTCTCTACCAGATCCCTTAACTTTTTAATCTTATTTCGGTCCATACTGTCGTAATCGACCCAGTGACATTCCCTTTTCAACCGTTTGCACTCGGTGCAATTGGGCCTTGTTTCATCACACTTTTTCTTTCTAATTTTACATGTCAAGCAGCCATGCTTCGAACGCTTGGGTGTCTTGAAGTCTTTATATTCGTTTTTCTTGGCGAGGGTGGAGCTGGTGGTGGTGGATTTTAGCGGAAGGGGGTTAGTATTTGACGATCGTTTGGAATCAAATGTGTAAATCATTCACGCCAACCCTTCTCGGCGAATTCAAAGGATTGAGGGGATTATGAGTCTAATATTATGTATATGCAGTACGGGGGCAGCCTGAAAGGACAGTATATCTGCTTACAGTCAGATATAGATCTGTAACTTAGCCTTAATGAGGGTGAGATTTTATCTTAGCGGTATCGCACGCATTGGGTATCCGCTGAGGTTTTTGCAGCCATTAAGGCATGATCGGTGCAGATCATATGGGATAGCCGTTTGCAGCATGCATATGCAAATCAATGTGGGGGGAGGGGGTGAAGGTTGTGGTGGGAAGTGGCATTCACAAGGCGGTCTAGATTCGATGACAATCATCTGAAAGACCTATTTAAATCACGAGTACAAGAACTGTATGATAACGAGATACAAGATTGACCCAATATCTGCTTGTTGTTTGTGAAGGCCGATTGAGTTGGCTTAATTGGGAGGATATATGTTCCTTTCCACATATGGCCCTCCGCACCGGCCGCTATCAGTGCCAGACCTGGTCGTGTCTCCTTCACGCATTTTGGAAGTTTCCAGAATTGTTTTAATCCTCACACGACATGTTGGAAAAAATCATTCAAATGTTCAAACAGAAAAAATCTCAACTTGTGCCCCCTAAACCGTTGGAAGATTTCAAGATATCAGTTATTTTATCGATTTATTCCACGTTTTAACTCCGATTAAGATACCAGTAGACCATCAATAAAGTAAAACATTGGATTCTTCACTACTTAGAACGTTCTATTGCTCAAATCACAGATTATCTATCAAGGTTAGCGCAACCAAATTACCATATATCAATTAAATAATGTCTTCAAAACGTATCAATAAAGAATTGGCCGATTTAGGAAGGTATGTTGTCCCATGTTCATTTTGGTTACCTCAAATCGACAGTTTCCCACTCCAGCCTCCACCTGATTCGCCGCTGAGTTATCACGGGCATTGATCGCAAAAACCGGAATTCGAGGGTGACGTCTGTGCGCAGTGGATGCGCGGTGTGCCATGAAGTTACCGCAGGGTAAATGCCACACATCATGCTGCGATTTCGATATCCGACCCTGCCACCGCGATGACCAGCGATAGATGTAGGTTGTTGCGGCGTTATCGGTCTGTTCTGCGGACCCAGTTACGTTCTGGAAACTGTCAAGGTAACGGTCTTGACCATATACTAACGAGTTTAGAGATCCCCCCTCCTCATGTTCTGCTGGCCCAGTAGGCGATGATTTATATCACTGGCAAGCCTCAATCATGGGACCTGCTGATTCCCCATATGCCGGAGGTGTTTTCTTTTTATCTATCCACTTCCCCACCGATTATCCTTTTAAACCTCCAAAGATCGCCTTCACCACCAAAATTTACCACCCAAATATCAACGGTAACGGTAACATCTGTTTGGACATTTTAAAGGACCAATGGTCTCCAGCGTTGACTATTTCCAAAGTGTTATTATCAATTTGCTCGTTATTGACCGATGCTAATCCTGATGACCCGTTAGTGCCAGAAATCGCTCATATGTATAAATCTGATAGAGCTAAATATGAAGCCACTGCTAAAGAATGGACTAAAAAATATGCTGTATAGTTGAGCATATTGTAAATATTTCAATTTTAAAGTTCATTGTGGCAATCGGATTCAGCATTAATAAATAATATGTAGATTAATAGATCTTATATTATTACCTCCTCTGCTCTAACCTACCCTCGCCAGTTCTGCTACTGCTGCAATTGGTGAAACAGAAAAGAGACAAGAGTTCGCGATTAATTCATCGAGCTACCATGAATAAACTATCGACATTCAAAGTCAATGATAGTTATAGGCTATTCGAATTAACTAAGAGGCTTAACGAGGGAAAGTTCTTCAAGAATTTCTTGAATGATAGTCAATATAAATTGTTGAGTTTCATCATCAATTTGAACAACTTCAAAATATGGGAGTACTTCTTACAAGGTAACTGTTATATTGAATTATTCAAAGATGACGATTTTCACAGATTAATCGAAGAACAAAAGGCAAAGGAGAATTACACTGACGAAAAGTCAGACAAATCCGACAAGGAGAAACCCACAGACAAGCCAGAAGACAAACCTGACAAGGAGTCTGGGGATGAAAATCACGAGATCGATATAGAAGAAGGGTTGAAAACCATCAAAAGATTGGCCTTGCACATAAGGTACCTATTATGGGAAAAAGCCATTGATTACTACTATGCTACCAAAGACCTAGACGAAAGCAGTAATGCTTTTGACGAGGTGAATGACGATTACGAGTTATTGGATACTCTCGATGATTTAGAACCACCACGGCCACAAGTTGAAGATATAGTGCATGAAACGGCGAAAAACGATGTAGCAAAAGCAACAGTGAGAGAGGAGGAAGACGATTACGATGACGACGAGGAAGAAGCCAAACCAGCTGAAATAGATCCAATACAGGCCAACAACACTCAGACTTTCGATAAAGATTTGACATTCAACGAGGAAAATCAATTGGTACTAACACTTCCTATGTCCATATTCATCAAAGAGGAAGAAAACGAATACAGCGTAGAAGATCAAGAGAATTTGATCAAAGAGTTCAATAAGGTTTACCACAACTTCGAGTACGACAGAGAGACATTGATAAAACGACGGAAGTTGGAAAAGTCCGATTTACGTCTTGAGAAAAATTCCCAGCCGTCTAGTCACCATAAGCCCGAACATACTAAAGCTTCAGACAATGGAGGAGTCGAATTCGTGTTTGCGACAGGATCTTCCTTGAAACATTTGTTGAACACAATTCAGCAGCAACGAGATCAGATATCTTTGAACGACTATGAGCTTAGAACGTTATTCATGGACGTGAAGAAAAACAGGGGAAAATGGGCCAGCGATGAAAGAGTTGGCCAGGAAGAGCTATACGATGCCTGTGAAAAAGTAGTTCTTGAATTAAGAAGTTACACCGAGCATTCTACTCCGTTTTTGAACAAAGTCAGTAAACGAGAGGCCCCAAATTATGGGCTTATAATCAAGAAACCCATGGATTTGAATACTGTTATGAAGAAACTAAAAAACCTCCAATATAACTCCAAGCAGGAATTTGTCGACGATATAATGTTGATCTGGTCCAATTGTCTTACCTACAATGCCGACCCCAAGCATTTTTTGCGTGTCCATGCTTTGGCCATGCAGAAGAAAGCATTGAAGCTCGTACCTCATATTCCCAATATAACGATAAAGAACCGAAGTGAAATCGAGAAAGAAGAGGAGAGAGAAGAAAGGGACGAAGAAGGGAAGGGAAAATCATCCAAAAAAGGCAGAAAACGTACCAGGCAGGATGAAATCAAGTTGGAAAATGAGTCAGCTGTCGATTCCGATAGTGCGGCTGCAACTCCGGGTTTGGTCGACGAAGAGAAGGAAAAAGCATCTGAAACTCCTCTCGACTCCTCTTCATTACCTGAAGATGGACCTGTGACAGCTGCACATCTAGCAGTGGCCAACGGAGAAGAAGAAGACGAAGAGGAGGAAAACGACGAAATTAACGACGACGATAACCAGAATGAAGCCGACGAAATAGGGCCTGAATTACAGGCCTGGCGGACCCTCACGGCGAAATCCCGTGCTAATTATTGTGCTACTCGAGCCCAATTGTTCGATAGCTCGGGTGATGTCGATGACTTTGAAAATTTGATCGTGAACGGGAGTCCTAACGACCCAAGACCGGTCAAATTGAACTTGAATGCACCTGCAATAATTCGTGAACCCAGTGAAATGGCAAACTTTAACAACTATATCAGCAACCAGGTTGTGTCCAAAGGAACTCTTTTGGATAATGACGAGCCTTATCTTCTAGAATACGATATTTCGGGGGGTTTACCAGGGATCAAGTACGAGGGAATTGACGATGAGGCCCAGGACAAGCAGGAACAGAAGATTATTGATTCGCTCATCAGCGAAAAACGAGATATGTCGTCTTCCGGGTTCTCTGCCTCCACTGAAAACGGATTGAACTCCATATACTTCCAAAACATAAACCAAATGCAAGAAATCCGAAAGATATGCTTCAAGATCTCGTTGGTGAGGCAGATGCAAACCCAGCAGTTTGTTCACCACACGCAAATGAGGCAACCCGAGATTGAAACGTTGAAAGAGATCGATATTGACCCCATTTCTAAGCTAGACAATCATGATCCTCATACAAAAGACATTCAGTTCCATGTTCTTCGTAGGAACGTCGGTAAAATAGCCATGCAAACGGGATTTGAGATCACCGAACCTACTGCCATCAACACCTTGACTCAGTTGGCGGAGAAATATTTCGGCAACTTGGTCAAATCGCTCAAGATTCACCAGGAATCCAGTTCGTCGAACAAGATGTCCTTCAGGGAGAGTTTACTCGTTTCATTGATTGAAAACGGTATCTCCAAGCCGGACGACTTATATACCTTCATCAACGAAAAATTGGTGATCCAGTTGGCCAAACTAACAGATTTGCGATCGAAGTTGTCGAATTTCTTGAAAGATCTCTTGAAACCGGGGTTGGAGAATTTCAATGAGAAATCCTTCAACGACAATAGTGAGCAGTTCATGACAGGGGATTTTTCCAACGATTTGGGGGATGATTTCTTCGGTTTCAAAGAATTGGGGCTCGACAAAGAGTTCAACATGTTGAGCACCTCGATTCCAATATATTTGTTGCATTCCAGATTGAACAACTCGTTCAACACCAGCGGCGGGGCCATTAAAGCCCATAAATACGAGGACCTTAAGGACTGCAAGGTCAACAAGTTGTATGCGAGCGATGTTGACCGTCAAATCATGATCTTACGACCCTTTTACACAAAACTAGTGGAGAAGTCAAAGGTGCATTTTGTCAAACAACAGAAGAAGAATGGGTTGAGCACGGAACTTCCAGAGCCCAGTAAGTTGCCGTTGATTGACGACGAAGAATTACCGCAAAAACAAAGGAATATCAGACCCAGATTGCCTCCAACAGGCAAGATCACGTCGATAAAGAAAAAACCGATAGTTGGATCTTTCTTCCTCGAAGAGGAGATCGAGCCCAAACAAGAATCCACTAAAACTGAAACGGATCCCTACGGTGTCGATGATGCCGACTTTGATGCCAAAGATATCGAAAACATGATGAATAGCATGGAGTAGTATTCCTGGGTAGAAAATTAATACCACGCACTGTCCACATCCTTCATCTCACCGCCCCACTGGCCTCACCTCTGGCCATTTTCATCGTTTTACCACGTTCGCGTCTTTTACCTGTCCCCCACGCGCGCCCTTCTGCCTGTCTCTCCCAGTGCGATTCAGTGCGTGTTAATTCTCGATAATTACCACTCTAGGGCTCCCTGCAAGACAATCTTCAGCTTAACCTCACTAATGCCGGAATATGGGATACAACAACAATAATCATTCATGTTCCATCACCCTGGTGTCTCCAAGACAGCCTATTCCGCCAACGCTAACCAAGATGGCCAAAACCGATCTTAGCCGCCGTGATATCTTTGGTAGAACAATCCTTCATATTCTTGTCATTTGCAATCGACCAGACCTTCTCAAGAACTTGTTCAAGAATCCTGAGGTCAAACATATAATCAACAAGACCGACTATGAAAATGGGTGGAACTGCCTCCACTATATGGTGTTTTACAAACGACTCAATTGTTACAGGGTGCTTCTAGAATGGCTAAAGACGATAAACACCAACGGAGAGCTACTGGTGGTGACTAGTTCCGTACTCTTTGACTTGATCAAGTGTAAGGACCGGAACAGAATAACGCCTTTGCAGCTATTGGACAATGATTTCAAAGATCTAATATGGATTCCCCAATATGTCGATGACGACCATATTCACTTCAGCTATAGATTCCAGGATATAGAAGATTTCAACCAGATGGTAGTGGAACAGGCTACAGCCGGATCGGGCCTCGGAGGTGTGGGTGACATCAACAGAAAGAAGATTAAAGTCCGGAACATTACTCAATTTTACAATTGGTGGGACTCTCGACGTGGAGGAAGCGATATCTACATGTTCGGGTCAAACATGAACAACAACCTTGGATTGGGCGACTCCACCGACCGCCAAATACCGTGCAAGTTGCCTACGAGTAATTTCAAGTCCGATAGTGAGTTGTTGCACATCCCTCGATTTAAACTAATCAAATTATCCAAAAATCATACCTTGGTTGTCACCCAAGACGGGGTTGCGTTTTCCTGTGGAATCGGAAGCAGAGGAAGGTTAGGTCACGGCGATTTGACCAATATTTACAGATTCAAAAAGATTCAAAACCTCCCGTATGTTAAGGATTTAAGCATCTCGTCAAATCATTCTGTCGCCATTTGTGAGGGCGAAATTTACGCCTGGGGATTGAATGATTGGGGTCAGCTAGGAATTTCCGCTGCTCCCGCAGTGACAACAAAAGGATCGAAAGATTTTACGGAGGAATTCGAGCTGATACCCCATTTAGTGTTCACAGGAGACTTGAAAAAGAGCGATAATACCATAAGAGGAGTGGAAGTATCCGAGATTCATTCTTTGGTGTATACTAAAAATGAGATATTTTTCTGGGGATTGAACATTGGTCAAATGGGATTCAACACCCCAGGTACAACTGAATTCAAATACAATGGCCATACTTATGTTGGAGGTATACAAAGCCTTCCTCGTAAAATTACCCTACGAGATGAGATCAAGCTCGTAGCTACCTGCGAGAACATCACGTGTGTGATCACCGCCAGCAATGATATTCACATTTACTCCCAGGGCCAGCATGTCAAATTACCGAAGATTCCCGTGAGAGGGTCGTTGGACAGAAACTTCCACAAGTTTTCACCCGTGAAAATTACCAAACCAGCGAACATCCTTAAAGTGGTGATGAGAGTTGGTGACAACGTGGGATTATTGTTAGATGGTGGCGATGTATTAGGGTTCAATGCCACTGATACTCGAAACATTAAATATTCAAGTGTGTGGAAATCTCACGATATTGACTTGAGAGCGACGGATGTCGATATTGCGCTCGATGGGTCTGTGGTTTTGACAACCCTGACCGGCTTAGTGTTTATGAGACACCTGCAGAATACTAAAACTCGTAAAAACTCCATGAGTGAAACATCATTACCGATTCCCACAAGAAACAAATTCAAACGAGTGGATTTTATCAATAAAATTGGCAAAGTAGCTACAAATGATAGCTTTACCTCCTTTGCTTTCATACGTGATGATATTGACTTGATCCCTTTGCGGTTGCCCACAAATACCTTCAGAAGAGACATGGAGTACTTAAGTTGTATTTCACCGGTGGATTATTACAGGAAACAACACGAATTATTCAATCCCTCGAATGGCAGTTGTTACACTAGTGACTATATTTATTCTTCACCAGTAGAAGAAGAATTTGAAGAAAGTGATGACGAAGAAGAGGAAGACGAAAAAGTTCACCAGTTGGATCCTCTTTTTCTTCGCCATGCTAATAAGTATGGTAATACCAATAAGCGTATTCGGACACGTTATACGTTTGAGCAGTTGCAAACGGAACCGATCAAGTCCAAAATAAGGCACGTATTCTTGTGCAATCCCGAGGATAAGATGTACAACGGGCAGTTGACGTTTTTCGACAACAAAACAGTTATTCCTTTCCACCACAAGATATTTGAAGCCCGCACTTCGATATCGTTCGATTTTGACGACGATAAATACTTGGAATATGAAGGGGTTGTCGCTAAACCTACAAACAATGGGTTTCAATTATCAAATGTCGATGTGAGAGCTGCAATAATATTCATACACTTTGTATATACCAATAAAGTAGTTGCTGTTTGGGAGGATGAAGATGCAAAAATTGTAAAGGAAGATTTCGAAAAATTATGCAGATTATTCAAGATGTCTGACATGTTTGGTACTGTTACCAAAGACGAGGTGTATTTTGAGCAATTACGGTCCTTACACAAATGTGATGACTCGGATGATGATACCATTACTATTGTGTTGAATGACGGAGTTATACGGTGCATGAAAAGTATGTTGATCGCCCGACTGGCGTTTTTCGAAACCTCCTTTTCCCAGAGGTGGAATTCATCGGAGCTAACGTTGAATTTGACATTATTGGAATTTTCAGTCATTCGTCGCCACATATACGGTTGCAGTGATTTAAAGGTATTGGATCCTTTGATAGCCGAAGCCAAAAATTTCGACGAATTGATCAATTCGTTGCTTGATATGATATCAATTACTGACGAGTTGTTATTGTTTCTGCTCAAAAGCTTGTGCGAACTAGCACTTAAGGATTTGATTAATATTGATAATGTGGTGGTTTTACTCGTTCATGCTGATGCTCTATCGGCAAACAAGCTCATGTTGAACTGCTGCTGGTATATCTATAACAATCTAGAGGTATTGATGCTTGATCAACTGATGCTTACCATTCCTATCGAGACATGGGGAAAGTTAGAAGATAACATTAGACGCCTAAATGGGTGCAAGAGTAAGACCAATGAAAACTATGACGGCACCCAATGGCTTGTGAATAAATCAATTATTTTGGTGAACGACTTCATCTACAATATGGATAATTTCAATCGCAATTTCATGACTATTGGAAGAAACTCATTTGAGCCAGTAATCGATGTCAAAGTTGATAGTATGCCCAAGGAGAAGAGACGTAAAAGTAGAAAAAGTAGTACCAACGAGAAACCTGATGTTCAAGAACTTAGATCACGAGCCGAGTTTTCCACTGAAAATGCTATTGAAGACGTTACGGAGGATAACCTGGTGATGAGTACTAATCGAATCAATGATTCAAAGCAGGCTGTCGACGACAATTTTGAAGTTGTGACCAGGAGGAGAAGAAAAGTTGAATTTGAGAGGAAATCTGCCAGTCCACCAGCTGTGCCCGCCCTTTCAAACCTGGCGCCGTTTGATAAGGCTAGGAGGTCCTCATCCGCGTCGTCTTCGACCAATTCTAGCTTCAACAATATCAATAACAGTTCTTTTCCTGTTCTTGGTAAAGCTAAATCACCTCCTCCAACAATGCCTGTCCCAGTATCGTCGCTGAGTGCCCCTCCGGCTGCAGCACTCAATGCGTCAGTAGTAAGTAATAATCTGAGCCATGGGTTGAGTCCTCACTCGAATTGGGCGTCAAAGTCAACACCTAGTCCAATTTTTGATCTTAAATCTAGCAATTCGTCAGTTTCGGGTTTGACCGTTAGGTTGAAAGAATTGGATATCAAGAAAAAGAAAATGGCGCCCAATTTCAAATTACCCCAACGGGAAAGAAAGAAGTTGATGAATAAGGATGAGTTTCAGTGGGGTGTTCCGAAATCAGCCATCATATCCCCGGTAAACACCTTGAGCTCCAGCCCATCCAGCGTACCAACAATGAACAAAGTGAAGAACGGAGGCGTCTTTCCTGTATTAGGCGATATCAAATCTCCACAAACACCAAGAAAGTCCTCGCCCCCATTACAGAGAAGAAAAAACCCCGAAGTCAGAGCGTCTTCCGCTACTCCAACGGGAGTTGGAGGTACAGACAGATCATCGGCTGATCCACCCAAAAATCCAATGAATAGAGGTTCAAATGGATCCAGCAGTGGAATGGGATTGACCCTAACGGACATTATGATTCAAGAATCGTTGAAGATCGAGGAGTCAAAGCAAAAGGAGATTGAAAGAAAAACCCTCCAGGAGATCCAACAGGAGCAAGAATTTGATAAATGGTGGCAAGAAGAGAGTAGAAGAGTTCAGGAAGAGAGCAAAAGGATAGAAGAACTCAAAAAGAAGAAGCCTCGTAAGAGAAGTAAATAGAATAATGATAAACGATAGATTATAACCTACATCTTTCGATGTTCAGCCCAATTTCAAGTTTTGTCGATTGTTGAAGTGAATTGTCAGTCAGATATCAACGTCATCGGGAAACCAGCCAAACTCGTCGAAGTCTACAACTGTGCCATTCTGTAATACCCCTTCCTGTGCAAGTAATCTCTGTTGGTCGATCTCACCATTGGTGTTTGCGCGAGGAGAAATCTTCCCCGAGGATCCCACCACCCTCCACCAGGGAATGTTCAATATCAGGATGAGCTCACCATCGTTGTCTTCAGCATCTCCATTGGAACTCAATGCCGGTAGGATGAGGTGGTAATTCTTCATTGCCGACCCCACCTGTCGGGAATTCTTAGGCCTGCCGACTAAATATGCAATATGGCCGTAGCTTGTTGCATGGGCATACGGAATTTGCGCCACCACCGAAAACACTGAGTAGTAGAATGATTTCGCTTCATCTGTGAGATTCATCAGATTCTCAATTTTCGATAAGACCATGAGATTACGAGATAGTATCGACGAGCACCCATCCACTCAGTACCCAACACCCCACACTCCAAACCAAAGACAAAAAAAAAAATCGAAACGAGATAATAGAGACATTCTGCAAGCAAAATATTTGATATTTCTAAATTACACTATATAATAACCACCGAACCAGAAAGTCTATCATCTTTTAAATGCCCTTTCAAAAGGAACCTATAAAGCTAATAAAGCACCAGCAGCTAAAGCAGCAGCACCAACAGCGTATTGTCTGTTGGCAGCACCTTCCCAAGTGGAAATGTTGGAGGTACCGTTGTGTGCTGGACAGTTAGTGACTTCTGGACCACATGAAGTAATGGTTACTAAAGTAGATGATGAATCAGTGATAGTAGTGACGTTGGCAGCTTGGGTAACAGCAGCGAATAAGAAGGCGACGATGGCGAATTGCATTTTTGAATTTGTTAAGCGATTGAATATATGGATAAAGTTATCTGAAGATTTAGTAGGGAATTGTTATTAATTTATAGTTGTCAGACAGATAGCTCAAGCAAAAGATAACGGGCAAAACTGCAAAATCCCCCAAAATCTTCGAGTTTCTTTTTCTTTTGTTTTGGGTGCACATGGTCTGTTTTGGGCCAACTTGCAAGTTTTTCGCTGAATATTTTGCGAAGCCAGGCATTTCTTGCTGTTTTGACGACAGAAAGAGACATTGTTGCAAACAGTAAAGCAGAACACTGCAGACACTTCGACTAACTGTTACATGGAGCCAGCGGATCGCCATTGTGGTCTGTTAAACCAGCAGCTGAACAGTTCACCATTCTACTGGTCAAATCAACCAATGCCAGTCCCTTCCCCTTGGAGAGAAGAATACCAGCCTGATTTGGAATGGGACGTGGTGGATACGTCAAAACATAGGCAATTACATATCTATTTTTGGATTGGTGAAATTTGTATTTAGCAACTTTTCTTCCCGAAAGACTCAACCTGTAAAAGCTTGTTGACGAATCTGGGTCGAACCGCGCCGGTTCCATCGATCTGTTTGTAGTGTTGCAGATGATTTTCAGGCGGCAGAACAGTGAGAAAATATGGGTCGATGTATATGTTTTGGTTGAAAACAAGTCTAGGCGTGGCCGATTGTCAATACAAAGCCTCGGAATCACTGCGATGGTTTTCGTGGTGTCTTACTCAAACAAATGTTCGAGTAATGTAGACGGGCAATCTTCGAGACCTGGTTTCGTGTAACAGTCGCGCGAGGCCCGGCCCAGCTTTTACACTTCCTGAGTATGTGTGGATACTTCTCCCTCTATTCCAGGGTTCCTCATAATGTTATGTTTCAAATGTAAATATCGACTGAGAGCTTAAGAGATGTCCTATTGACCAAAAGTTAGTTATGTTCTTTAAAAGTGTAATTTCAAGCATGCTGATCGACAGCCCCACACGAAGGGTACATTTTGTTACTTTCAGACCCAAGCTCTACCATCAATCATATCCTCAGTCCCAGATCGTTACTGATTCTTAGCGATTCCCGTCGTGTCGTTTCCAGAGAAGATTTCGCACTGAAAATCAAATTCATCCAATTGAAGTTGAACAAAATCAAATACCACTACAATGCAAGATTTACCACCTATTGGAGGATATGAACCAGTTCAATGGAAGAGAAACTTACCATCCAGAGGGTTCAGACCGCTTGTTTATTTCTGGATTTTAACCGGAGCCGTCGGGTTCGGCTTCTATAGATTTTATAAGGGAGTCGATGAACAAAGGGAATTGACCAGAGAGAAGCAATGGGCCAGATTCTATTTGCAGCCTTTATTAATAGCCGAAGATGATAGAAACACTGCCAGAAGATACTTCAGCGAGTTGAAGAGACAAGAGTTGGTCAAAGAATCGATGACCGAAGAATCCAGAAGTAAGTTTGAGGAAGAACTTTATCACGATAAGTCCAAATTACGTTTACCAAGATACACTGCCGGAGGCCCCGCCTCCGAACATTAGTCATACGACTTTCAACGGGTTAGTCAAACTAATTGCAAACTTAAACTTTTCAGCTTCAGAGGGTTCGCAATAGGCACGATGGAGAAGGTGAAGAGAGAACCAGGACGGGTTTCAATGATGAGATGAAATATTCTTGGTAGCATTAATCATAGTATTTATAGTAATTACATACAGCAGATACTCGCTCGGACCTCATGCCACTGCGAAAATTACCATTATGTCCGTCAAAGTATCGAAATCAGAACAAGTGAAACAGTTGCTTGACAGCTACGACTACTTCTTGTTCGACTGCGATGGTGTGTTGTGGTTGGGCGACCATATCTTGCCCAAGGTAGCCGAGACCTTGCAATTGTTGAAGCAATCAGGAAAAACTGTGATCTTTGTCACCAATAACTCAACCAAGTCTCGTAAAGACTACTTGAAAAAGTTTTCCAAGTTCGGTATCGACGGCATCAGTAAGACTGATATTTTTGGTTCCTCGTACGCCACCGCAATCTACATCAACAAGATTTTGAAACTCCCCACCAATGAGAAAATATGGGTTTTGGGTGAAGAAGGTATTCAAATAGAGTTGGAGGAGTTGGGTTATAAGACGCTTGGAGGTAATGACAAAGCGTTGAAATATGATGGGGAATTTGATGCTGACCACCCCATGTTGACCAATTTGGATCCAGAGGTGGGGTGTGTTGTTGCCGGATTGTGTTTGAATTTAAACTACTTGAAGTTGTCCATCACCATGCAATATTTGTTGGCCAAAAACAAATCTTTACCTTTCATCGCGACCAATATCGACTCCACTTTCCCCTCCAAAGGCAAGTTGTTGATCGGTGCGGGATCAATCATCGAAACCGTGAGTTTTGCCAGTGATAGACAGCCAGATGCCATTTGCGGCAAACCAAACCAATCGATGATGAATTCCATCAAAGCCGACTATCCGGGGCTCAATGAAAATCCTGGGAGAGGCTTAATGATAGGCGACAGATTGAATACCGATATGAAGTTCGGTAGATTAGGTGGGTTAGACACGTTGTTAGTTTTGACAGGCATTGAAACCGAGGAAAGAGTGACTAGTTTACCGTCAGAGGAGGCCCCAAACTACTATATGGACAAGCTTGGGGACATCTTTGAATTGACTCAATAGCCGTATCGGACATAGGTTTGAATAGAAATAGACAGTTTCGGTATGGGGTTGTGCCGCGGGTGGTGCCGCAACGGTAATGCTGGTTGTGCCGCTGGTTGATTTCATCGTTTTTTGGCCCCACACGCCAGATCCTCTATTATTCTTGGCTACCTATAATATCCCTGTGAAGTTGAGGTAATAGTGCGGGGCTCCCACACCACCAGACTCACTGGTGGCTAACCGCAGTCCGACTGGCCCTAAATCAAATCGCGGTATTTACCTCAATTGGATTTATTGTACCGGACTTTATGACGTATTTGAAATATAGATTTTTGCGACTGGACGATCCTCAGCGAGAACACCACAAGTTTTCAAAACTGACCCTGTTGCAATCAGTCAAACAAAGTTGATTCACCCTAGAATAAAGGACTAGTTGGCAACCCAAATAAATTAGTCAAGCCAGTTGTTGACAGTTTCGATAGGTATACATCTCAACTCATCCCCTAGGTTTATATCTATTTATAGTTCTGACACAAACAGGTTCAGTTTATTGCAAAATAACTGTTTAAGTTTCGGTTTTATTTTGTAATCAAAGCTGCTTAACTCCAGCCACATAAATCATCGGTTCATCACATACATTTAGAACATCCTGCACAACACATTATTACAGAAATGACGGATCACAAAGATTTAGAGGATAGAAAAGCCAAATTGGCGGCCTCGGGTTTGGTGAAGATGGAGGTTTTCTCCGAGTTACTCGCCATGGATGAAGATGAAGAGGGGTTTTCCAAAGATTTGGTGCATACATTCTTTGCACAAGTGCTAGAAACGTTCACAAGTATCGAGGAATACCTACGCATCAAGGATTTGGGGGCTTTAAGTGGTTTGGGCCATTACTTGAAGGGTTCAGCTGCTGCTCTCGGGTTGAACAAGATATCGTCTCAGTGCGAAAGAATACAAAACTACGGTCACAAAGATAATTTCGATAATGCCGAAGTCCAGGGCTTGGATGATACAGACGATGATTTTTGGATAGTGTTAATAGAGGATGCTTTTGAAAAAGCAAAAACCGGTGCTAAAAAGTCAAGAGAGGCTCTTGCGGAGTTCTTTGATGAAGAGTTCTATGATGACGATTGATGACGCTACCCTTGACGACTGCCTTCATGCCCATTAATAATACAGTATATTTCTAACATGCTTTTGGACAAACTGTGATTATGTACGCTCAGCTTTTTGTATTCGACAATAAACAAAATTGCATATAGTCGACTTTGTATGGAATGATATTTCTCATGAATTGGGGGATATAAATCAACCTGCCAATTCCTTCATGACTGCCATCGGGGTTGATTAGCTGGTGACATTTTTCGATCTTCCACTTGCCGTTGACTGAATGGGTTTCAGAAACTAAATAAGGTTCAATGCCATTGGTTTTTCCGGAGTTGTCAAGATAATAATCACAATTATCGAACGGTATTATCATTGATTCCGAAAAAACGTTCTTGTTATTCATTCCTTGCGGTACGAAGCTTGTGGCCTCAAAAAAACTTACATCCTCCTTGAAATCGCCTGGTAATAACCCGTCGAACCCTGACTTGATGAATCTTAATCGATAGTTGTCAGGTAAAAAAAACGAGGTCGGAAAATGGTACCATTCTCTTCCAATGCAAACATTGATGGCTGCCTCAGACTCTGTGATGTTGCTTGACAACTCTTTGGCCACCGTTAGCGGCGCACTATAGTTCTCTACCAAGTTGACTGTTCTTGACACCGAGACAATAAAGACAGAAACCACGATCAAAATCTTGGAAAGTTTGCTAACAACATTTCTACCATCCTTGAATAAACGCAACAGTATTTTATCGATTGTTTTGTAAATGTCGTTTAACGTTATGGCTGCGTTAACAATGATCAATGAATAAATCGGGTATAAGAATCGCTCTTCTTTGTGTGGTTGGCCTCCAAAGATTACTGACCATAACACAATGGGTAAACTAACGACCGCCCAGTTTTTGTTGAATTTCACATTAGCTATGCCCACATAACCCAAGATAGCTATGATATTGAAGTTCAAGGCCAAATTCAAAAGATAATAACTGAAAGGCTCAACTCCAAATATTTCGGGCCCCTCTCCCTCACCCCCAAAAACGTTATACAAAACGATGTTTAAGGGTATTAGTACCAATTTCTTGTAAAAGAACGAATCCACAGTGATGATGACTGTTAAGATCGAAATTAAGTTCACTAAGCACCTCAAAATCACTGTGGGTAAGAACTTAAGCTGAGCCAAGGTATACAAGCCCAAGGGAACAGCTAAAACCAACACAAATGGCCATCCAACCAAACCACCTATTAATATCCAGCTCAAAGCCGAGACAGCACTATTGACGCTAAACTCGTTCAACGCGTAGGATGTCGACATTGTCACACATTGCATGGCCAAGGATGAAGGTAACAATGCCACCCCAGCATGAGACATTCCTGTGGCGACAGCCGTTAAAAACAAATACCACAACCCAGTAGATCGACTGAAGTTCCTTTTTATGGACCGAAACATCTTCAATTCGGAGTACAAGGTAAACCCGTTGAGGGCCACAATTCTGATGAAATAGAAAATGTAGTAGCTTGGTAAGCCCCACCTATTCACAATGTAGGTGAATGGATACGATATAATATAATAAGGCAATAAGTAGCTGTATGATCTGATTGCAAATTCCGGTGAATATTCCCATGTCTGCTTCCCAAAACCCCTAACCAATAGATTTAAAGGATCCCAATAGTTATAAGTCTCGTCGCAATCGGGTATGATCATGTACAAGGACGAATACGTCTTGGACACAACGTTCAATGTAAGTAAGACCGCTTCCATGTTGAGTTGCAACTTTCGCGATATTTTTCTCGTTCTGTGTTGGTTTGTTTAGTTTTGTGTAACTTGGTTTGTGTTAGTTGACTTGTCAGTCAAGATAGTCTAAAATATATGTATTACTCTAACCTAATCCTTTTTTAACATGGATTCACGACCAGGGCCGGTTCCAACCCATTTCACTGGGCAATGAACAAAATCCTCGATAAATTTCAAGTACTTTTGGGCATTTTCAGGTAAATCATTGTAATTCTTAATTTTGGTGATGTCCTGTTCCCAACCAGGCAAAGTAACATACTCAACATCAACTTTACCCAACTTGGTCAAATCCTCTGGGAAAGACGACAACTTCTTGCCGTTATAACTGTAAGAAACGCCCACTTTGATGTTCTTAAATTGATCCAAAACATCCAATTTAGTGATGTTTAAGCTGGTGTATCCATTGATCAAACAAGAATACTTCAACACCACTAAATCCAACCACCCACATCTTCTTTTCCTCCCGGTGGTAACACCGAATTCAGCACCGACAGTTTGCAAAGTCTCACCGTCTTCGTTCAACTGCTCAGTTGGAAATGGTCCTTCACCCACTCTTGTGGTGTAAGCTTTCACCACTCCGTACACATTATTAATACTTTTTGGTGGAATACCTAAACCAGTCAACACACCACCAATACCAGTCGATGATGACGTGACATAAGGGTAAGTACCATAATCTATATCTAACATCAAAGCGTTGGCACCTTCCACCAAGATTCTTTTCTTGTCATTGATAGCTTTGTGAATGAAGTCGATTCCATCGACAACAAAAGGTCTCAACAATTCGCGATACTTTTCGTATTGAGCCAACTCAGCTTCAACATCATAGTCGAATTCTCCATAACGCTTGTACCTACTCTCCACTAAACGGTGATATCTTGTTTTGAACTCTTCCCAGGCCTGAGGTTCTTCGCTGACCAAGTGGTGCACCCTAATACCCGATCTTGAAGCTTTGGTGGAATAAGTAGGACCAATACCTTTCCCAGTGGTACCGATGGACTTTTTAGTGGTCGACAATTCGGCTTCTTTCAATTTGTCGGTTCTTTGGTGGAAATCGAACACCAAATGACATCTTGACGAAATAAACAATCTGTCTCTACAGTACAACCCTTTCTTTTCCAAGTTTTCCAATTCTTCAAACAACGATGGCACATGGACAACCACACCGGAACCGATTAAGTTCAAGCATTTTGGGTTGACCAACCCCGAAGGCAATAAATGAAAATCGTATTTGGTGTTTCCCACAACGATAGTATGACCAGCATTGTTTCCACCTTGGCATCTTGCACAAACATCGATCTCTTCACATAAGATATCCACCAATTTACCTTTTCCTTCGTCTCCCCATTGGGATCCTAAAACAACGTCACACATGGCTTATCTTTAACTGTTCTGTTGGTTTGGTAGTGTCCTTCTGTTTTTTGCAACAAGGCTGTAGCTTTGTTTAATTTTTGTTTGAACAGATTACTCCGTTATCCAAAAAACTGAATGCTCAATTTTTCGCTTTATGCATCGTGTCTGAGTCACATTAATTAATGAGAGTCAGATTGTTTCGAGGAGTAGACACCAAGAGGCCCAAGATGTTGTTGGTTCGTTTGATGGTAGATTACATGAGTTACAGAGGCTACAGGGGTGTTTATGATTTTGCGGTAGCGAAATGCAGGGCTTAGTTGGGCTCTCGCACTCAAGTAGCCGGGGTAATAGATCCCCGATGGCCGGTGATATAATTCGGCTCAATATTCCTTTTCTTTCAAAATGAAAGCAAACGGTGGTTTTTAGCATTCTCTTGCTCTTGTTTCTTTTGCAGCCGTTTCTTTTGCAGCCGTCATATGTTGCAAAAAAGATCAACTGACTCATCAAGTGATGCAGTAGGCTGGGCTGACGCAGTTGTGCGAAAAAGACGTGAGGGAGTCTTTAGTTGCAAAACTATGAGACTGAGGGACGACGATGCCAATAGCAGTACCCGAAACGAGATGCGGGGGCATGACACCATTATAATGCAATGGTTCTCGAAAATCCTTCCCCTGTATTGGAATTACTCATAATGATCCCCCTGCCGCGCTGCGCAAAAGATAATGAGAATGGCTGAAAAATCCAATGAGTGAAGAACTATCGATCCAAATACCGACATTTCCCCCCTTTACCCTTCGATCTTCGTTGATCGATAAGGACCCGGTGATATGGGTGCATCTACTTGAGGCCTACATCAAACTATTTAAGTACTTGGTGAACGACAACTTGCAGTATTTGACAATCAAGTCCAAACAACAATTATACCAGTTTTTGAAAAACTACTTGTATGAAACCTACGGGGAAAAGACCAAAATTTTCTCGTTGGGTGCCATAAACCCCGATATCAAAGACAACGAGGGACAGTTGAGAGAGCTAGTGTTCCACTTCATCAAGACTTACAGCTTCTTGAAGTTGAATCTCATTGGAGAATCCATATGGTATTTCATTGGTGTATACATTGAGGGCAACCAGTCTATCGTCAGAGGATTGGTAGATGGTTCATTCAAGTCTAGATTGAATGATAACAAGAAATCTGGCAAAATTAGCTCCATTGGCTCCGTGCAGACATTTTTGCAGAAGAAAATCATGAATGGAGGTTTCACCAGCAACGACTTGAACTTGTTGTCGTTATTATTGGGCCAGAGTATCAACAAGAACACCACGGTGAATCTAGGAGGTGGAGAGGTCAAAAAGTCCATCAACAAGAAGAAATCAATCGAATTTGCAGAGAAGTTTGTCAATGCTCATTGGATAGAGATACTTGAAAGTCTATTCGCCAAGGGAATGGGAATTCATCACCAGGTCAGCAAAGAGGTCATGATAGTTTCTTTGATCAGTTTGCCAGCCGCTCAAATCAGTAGGTTGTTGAGTGATTTGAATATCATGAAAACTTCGATGATGGTCACTTGTCCTTTATTTTCGTCGATAATCATTTCTGACGAGTTCAATGAATTGATTCCCATCCACGAAAAGATCCCCCATCTTATGAACGACTTGAACAACGTTTCAGTTGTCAAACAGGATGATATAGACACTTTAGTAAGCTTGTTCCCCTCCTTGGGTGCTGGTCAAGCCAAAACGATACTTCTCGAAAATGACGGCAATGTCGAGAAAGTCACCGATATTTTGTTGGATAACCCAGATTTGATCAATATTATCGAACCTGCCCAAGAATCACCCAGGCCGGACGCCAAACCGATCTCCGAGTCTGACTCTTTGAGGTTTGATTCTAATAAATCGGGCTTTACTAAGATGACGAGAAAAACCATAGATACGAAAACCCTCAAGGAGAAGACATTGGTAGCTGCTTTGAGACTCATGCATGAATCAGATGAAGATGAGCCTGATGACACTTATGCCGACCAAGATGCCGGTGTTGTAGAAGACGGAGACTCTGCAGCCAAACAAAAACCATTCTCCAACGAGGAAGAATTACTTTTCAGTATCTATAAGCGAGATGGCGTGGAGCCGTTCGAAAAAACCAGCAGAAAGAAGGCCCAGAGAGGAAATTTGAAGAAGCAAGTCAAATGGAGCGATGAGCAAATCGAAGGGTGGTTCAAACAGCTATTAAAGTCTCCCCGTAGATTTAAGCTTCTAGAAGAGAACTACATGTTTGGAGACGGCAACCCCAACAGAAAAAAGGCAAAAGCGGTGGAGCACGAGGCCGCCGCGGATCCTCAGCAGCCGCAAAACCAAGATTCGAACACTCCCTCAAAACCGCATTCGAAGCTCAACCCAAACCCCAAGCTGAACAAGCCTGCGGATGCGAAAAAGGTTCCCCTGAACAAAAAACAGAATCATAACCGGAAAGCCGGGCATTCTAAGAAGACCAAAAACGAGTTAGGCCCCAATTAATGGACAGTCTCTTTCATTCCGTTTCTCCTCACTATGGGCTGCATCTCCGGGTTCGCGGGGTTCGCAGCGGCCCCCGTACCGGCGTCTCCGCCGTTGATCTCGCAGCTTCTTCGCACTCAATCTCGCGTTGACAGATAGCTATGATCTCTGCATTGTTCGTATTCGACGGCAAGGGCGATGTGTTGATGTGCAAAGTATATAAAGATGGGATCAAGCGAAATGTCTCCGACGTCTTTCGCATCCAGGTGATCAACTCCAGTAACAAAATGGGCAATTCAAAGGAAGTACGATCACCGATCCTAACCCTCGGCTCCACATCATTTGTGTACATAAAGTCAGGAATGCTATGGATTGTCGCCGTCACGAGATCCAATCAGGATTGCTCAGCCATATTGGAGTTCCTCTTCAAGTTGGAAAGCTTGTTGAAGCAGATGTTAGGCGGAGAATTGGAGGAAGAAAATATCGTCAATAACTTCTTCCAGATTTATCAATTGCTTGATGAGATCATTCAATTCGGGTATCCGGTGAACTTAGAGCCAGGATACATCAAGAAAATACTACCTGACATCAATTTTGGCGACAAATCAAGTATAGGGAGCCGAAGAAGGTCCAATGGAATGCTCAACGTGCTTAACTCTGGGAATAAAAGTAACGAAATATTGAACAAGGCACTATCTGCGATATCCTGGAGACAGCAGGGAATCAAATACAGAAGAAACGAGATCTTCTTGAACGTCACAGAAAACATCAACGTGTTGACCAATGAGCAGTCGGATATTTTACGAGCCTATGTTGATGGTAAGATAATGATGAAAACCCATTTAAGTGGCATGCCGGAATGCAGATTTGGCCTCAACAACGAGGATATAGTGCTAAACGGACTACCTGGTGCAGCGCATGACGAGCAAGCAGATTCGGTGGTGCTTGAAGACTGTAAGTTCCATCAGTGTGTTGAACTAGATAAGTTTACCGACCAGAGGGTCATTCAATTCATTCCCCCCGACGGCGAGTTCCAATTGATGTCTTATAACTGCAGGCTGAATATCAACCTTCCCTTCAAGGTGGTGGCTCAAGTACAGCAGTACGGGTCGAGAAAAGTGCAATACAAGCTTCTGGTGAAGTCCTTGTTCCCTTCAAAGACGTCCTCAACCAATGTCAGCATCAGGATGCCTACCCCCAATGGAGTGGTGAAACATCATGCTTCCGCCACCCAAGGAAAGGCCAAATTCCATCCAGAAGAGAACGTTATTGTGTGGAAGTTCAACAAGATGTTTGGTGATAACGAATACGTGTTGACCGCGGAGGTAGAGTTGACAGATTTGGAGAGTGGCAAACTAATGAGCTGGTCAAGGCCCCCCATCAAGCTAGACTTCATGATCGACATGTTCTCCTGTTCGGGGTTATCGGTGAATTACTTGAGAGTCGATAAGGTCAACTATAGGACGGTCAAATGGGTCAAATATTCCTCCCAGTCCGGGTCTTACGATATACGATACTAGTTATGAAAATACACATCCGCAGCCTCGCTTCCTGAACCCTCGCCCCCGATCCTCGCCCCAATCCTCAGCACCAATCCTCAGCACCACCTCCTAATACCCCTGGTGCGAAAATTCTTCGCATCTGACATTAATTGAGCCTATGAGAGATATAATAGTTTTGGGAGGCTCCAGTCATCCCCATTTGACCAAGGCCATATGTCGTAACTTGACTGTGGAACAAGGGATTGTGGACAGCAAAAAATTCAGCAATGGGGAGACGTCAATCGAAATTAGAGACAGTGTTCGTGAGAAGGATGTGTTCATTATCCAGAGTGGATGTGGAGAAGTCAACGACAATTTCATGGAATTATTGATCACCATTGCCGCTTGTAAGACGGCCAGTGCCAAAAGAGTTACTGCGGTATTGCCGTTGTTCCCGTACTCCAGGCAGCCCGACGTCCCCCATGCCGCCAGCTTGACAGGCGCACCCTCGCTCACTGTCAAAAAGGACAAATACACCTTTGAAAGCGCCCCAGGGACGCCCAAGCCCCTGAAATTCGAGGGGGCGGATGTTTTCGCCAACGCCCCTCCCGCGTTGAACTTGGAGGCCGCCACGCCCGCGTCCAGCAACCTAATATCTAGGGCTATTGGCAACTACAAGCCAACATCCATAGTGACCAATTCCAATGCCGTCAATTTCCAAACCAGTAAGTTGCCCAACGTGGATATTTTCGGGAAAACCGAAAGTGGCTACAAGCAGTGGATTGCCCAAAACGGGACGTTGATCGCCAACTTGTTGGTGACTGCTGGGGCCGATAGGTGTATAACCATGGATTTGCACGATCCTCAGTTTCAGGGCTTTTTCAATGTTCCTGTGGACAACTTGTACAGCAAACCGTTATTAAAACGGTACATCATCGACTATATACCCAATTATCAGGAGTGTGTGATCGTCAGCCCTGACAGTGGGGGCGCCAAAAGAGCCACGGGGATTGCCGATTCTTTGGGATGCTCATTCGCATTGATCCACAAGGAAAGACGGGCCAAAGTGTCGAAACAACCGCCTTCGTCGAGTTCCAGCACCGCTTCGGCCACTCCTCTCTTACATTCCAGTAGTTCCATCAATTTGATCAATAACAGCGGTATGGTTGCCACCACAATGTTGGTGGGGGACGTCAAAGACAGAGTGTGTGTGTTGGTGGACGATTTGGTTGACACCTCCTACACCATCACCAGAGCTGCAAAACTACTCAAGGACCAGGGTGCCACTAAAGTATATGCTTTGGTGACCCACGGGATTTTTAGTGGTGATGCCGTTAATAGATTGAGCAAACTGGCCATCGATAAAATCATCACCACCAACTCTGTGCCTCAGGTGGAGCATTCTCAGATATTGGGTGAGAAGTTGGAGGTGTTGGACGTTTCCAGGATTCTAGCTGAGTCCATCAGAAGAATCCACAACGGTGAGTCTGTGTCGATGTTGTTTGATCATGGTTGGTAATATATATTAGATAGATGTGAGTTTCGCAGGTTTTATGGAGTAGGTGGCGCGCCCAGGAGGAGTCGCTCGGCTTCGGTCGCTCACTCCAGCCACTCATCGCTCTCACTCGGCCGCAGCCACTCTGTGGTACTGTGGTACAGTTTGCCGCCATAGTTATTTCCGCTCGAAAACTCCAGGGAAATTGATGGCTGCAAATGGCAACTGTGGTGGTATATGCCGACTGTGGGACAAATGCTCTAACCACCATCTCCTACGAACGCTCCTACGAACGCTGCTAGTAATCGCCATCTCCGACTTACCGCCAAACCCCTCCCCACCGTCGCGGTCATTTGCACCGATCGGCACGGAGTCCTTGGCAACATCGTTTAGGGAAACCCCCATAGAGGGGTAAAACCGTTTACGGTTAAGAATTTCGGACAAACCTGAAATCCGGGGAAGGTGTCACAATGTGGATCGATGTCATCACGTAATACCCCCTCAAGTCTGCAGTGTGTTAAATTAAACTGACTCCACCAATATTATTTCGTCTGAGAACCAATGCCATGCCATCGGCCTCATATTGCCGGGCGGCTGAGGCTTAATTCAAACAGTGATGAACATATCGACTCTAAAGGTGTGAGATTGCTCCTTGTAGCTGAGCCCAGGCCATGCCCCACATTTCAACCCACACAAATTCCCCTATTGCTTCGACATCGCCTTAAATTTCCCCTAGAGATCTATATTCCCTAGAAAATGCAAACCAGGCGACGAGACATGGGCCCCGCGACACCCCCGACCCGCGACATCCAAGGAAGTCTATAGCTTCTCCTGTACATAAAGGAGGTAATAGATAGATTTGGAAACAGTCCAGGCCTATAAATACACCACCATCCGTCGTATAATTATTCAGTTTACATTGATCCATTTTGCTGCTGACTGTGTTGGGTGATATTTTGGTCAATTTGATAGCCTATTTGTCGCTGTAGTCTCCTCAGTTACCAACAGATATCCTAGCAAACATGTCATTAGACCAAGACATCCAAAATTTATCGTTGAAGAAGGTCCCTTCCAACACCTCCTCCATCAATTCGTCGTTGAGTACCAGAGATTATGTCAACAATCCTTTCAGTGGGAAAAAAACCCAATTTGACCAGGTTTTGGATATTTTGGACAACACCGGGTTCATTCCTGAATCCTTGATCGAATCGGAAACCAAGTGGTTTTACGAATGTTTGGGTATCGATGATGTTTTTTTCGCCAGAGAATCTCCTCAGGGTATCGCAAATCATATACATTCGTTGTACTCGTCAAAAGTCCAGGCTTTCGCTAATTTGGACCAAAACTCCAACGATAACACCTTGATTCAATACAAACGAGAAGCTGACGATCATGCTGTGTACTTCCAAACCTCGAATTCGGTTTCCAACAACTTGAATTTCGAAAAATTGATCGATGACAAGTATATTGATCCTTCCAGCTCCATCGATAACTCATACAGGGCGGAATTCTTCCAAACCAACCTCAATTTCAGATCGGATGCGTTGTTATCTGGAATCTACGAGAAAAACCCTCATAGCTTGAAAGACCAGTTGATCAAATGTTATTTCGTGTACAAAAACACCTACAAGTCTCAGGCCTCAAGTTCCCATGATATTGAAAAGATCGGTGATTCAACCTTCTTGAAAATCGCTTCCAAGAATACCAAGAACTTGTACCAGGAAATCATCAACAACGTGTTGCAGACCACTGGTCCCGTCATCAGACATTACCCCGTTGAGGACTCCGAAGAAGTGAGAGTAATTATCGGTTTCAGGCAAAAATCCGCTCCAAGGTACAATAGTGCCCTTACTGACTTGACCAACTACTACAATTTGCAAATTTCAAGAAAATACGTCGAACAGTTCAGTAATGGTACTACTATAATCTCCATGTACATCAATTCCAACAACAGAAAGAACCCAGTTGATTTGTCCATCTACCAGGTAATCAAGGAAGCCTCATTGTTGTACACTATTCCTCATAATTATTTCCATGATATTTTCGTTAAGGGGAGCTTGTCAATCCAGGAGAGTATTTACGCCCACTGTGGGGTTATATTCGTAACTCATTTCTTGAACCGGTTGGGTCCCGAATATAACAAATTATCGTCGTTATTGGACCCTTCCAAGTCCATCCAGCATGCTGAAGTATTGAGCAGCTTGAAGAAAAGATTGAGATCAGAAACCTATACACAAAATTTCATTCAAGAAGTGTTTGAAAACAGAATTGAGATAATCAAGAAATTATACAGAAACTTTGCTGATATTCATTACATCAGGAGTTCCATGGAGAAAACTTTAAGTTATCAAAGATTAAGTCAAATCACTCCTTTTGCCAATGAGGAAGATTTCGAAAGACTTTTAAACAGAGAATGCTCCCAGAACGAACACCACATTTTGGTATTAAAGGCGTTGTATGTTTTCAACAAATCCATTTTGAAAACCAACTTCTACACTTCCACCAAAGTTGCTTTATCGTTTAGATTGAATCCAACTTTCTTGCCCACCACTGAGTACCCTGAAACTCCATTTGGAATGTTCTTCATTGTCGGTAGTGAATTCAGAGGATTCCATATCAGATTCAGAGATATTGCGAGAGGTGGTATCAGAATCGTCAAATCAAGATCCTTAGACGCCTATAATGTGAACATTCGAAACTTGTTTGACGAGAATTATAACTTGGCCAGTACCCAACAACGTAAGAACAAAGATATTCCTGAAGGGGGTTCCAAAGGGGTCATTTTGTTGGATCCTGGGATGGCTCAAGACAGACCACAGGCCAATTTTGAAAAGTATATTGATTCCTTGATCGATTTATTGTTGAAACAAAACATCCCTGGTGTCAAAGATAACTATGTTGATTTGTACAACAAGCCCGAGATTCTTTTCTTGGGTCCTGATGAAGGTACTGCGGGTTACGTCGATTGGGCAACTTTACATGCTAGAGCCAGAGGAGCTCCTTGGTGGAGATCTTTTACCACTGGTAAATCTCCAGAAATCGGTGGGATTCCTCATGATGAATATGGTATGACCAGTTTATCCGTCAGAGCTTATGTTAACAAGATCTATGAACAATTGAACATTGACAATGCCAAAATAAGAAAACTCCAAACTGGTGGCCCTGATGGTGATTTGGGAAGTAACGAGATTTTGTTGTCCAGAGACGAGAACTACGTTGCCATTGTCGATGGTTCTGGAGTCATCGCTGATCCTCAGGGTTTGAATAAAGCCGAATTGATCAGGTTAGCCAAGGAGAGAAAAATGATAGACCACTTTGACAAATCCAAGTTGTCCCCTAAAGGATTTGTTGTTTTGGTTGATGACGTTGATAAGGAATTGCCTAATGGAACTGTCATCACCAGTGGTGTTGCATTCAGAAATACTTTCCATGTAAAAGTTGGAGAGGTTTTAGGTAATGATGCCGTTGATTTGTTCGTGCCTTGTGGCGGTAGACCTTCTGCAATTGATACAAACAACGTCCACGATTTGATCGACGCTAAAACTGGAAAATCCATCATTCCTTACATTGTCGAAGGTGCCAACTTGTTTATTACTCAACTGGCCAAGATAATATTGGAACACGCAGGATGTGTTATCTTTAAAGATGCATCCACTAACAAGGGTGGGGTTACTTCCTCGTCGTTGGAAGTTTTGGCAGCATTGTCGTTTGATGATAAGGGATTTTTGGCTCACATGTGTGTGGGATCAAATGGTGAAGTGCCAGAATTCTACCAAAAATACGTCAAGGAAGTCCAAGCAATAATTGTTAGAAATGCCCAACTTGAATTCCAGTCTTTGTGGAAATTGAAGCAAGCAACCGGAATAACTTTCACTGAGTTATCCGATAAGCTTTCAGTGACTATCAACAAATTGGCAGACGAATTGGCCAACTCGCATGAATTGTGGAATGACGATACCAACTTCAGAAACGCTGTGTTATTGGATTCTTTGCCTGACTTGCTATTGAACGAAATAGGAATTGACAAGATCTTATTAAGGGTTCCAGAACCCTACTTAAAGGCGCTTTTCGCTTGTCATTTGGCCTCGAGGTTCGTATATTCGAGAGGAATTGACTCCAACCCTGCTAAATTTTTAGAATTCATTTCTTCGATCAGAAAAGATTTTGTTAAAAAGGGATATCTTAACTAGAATGGCCAAGGCCTATACTTGATTTAATATATTAGTTCTACTTTACGTGTCCCTGATAATCTTTGTACCATCGTTATGCTGATGTTCTGTTACCCCATTCACTTCCTCAGCTTGTCTCACTTAATTCTTCAACTCACTTTCGATTCTCTTCCTCTCTTGCACCTCGTCCTCCATCCTCGTCAATACATAGTCGCTTACAAAAGCCACTGCCATCATCGAGGTGCTGATATACAACCTGCTTTGGAATGACAAACTCATCCATTTCTGATAAATATTGAACATCGTGAAAGATGAAGATCGAAGCCCAAACGGTGCGAAACGCTGAAGCGCGAAAATGAGCGGCGCGATGACCCTTCCACTGTGTAAAAGACTACTGGTATTTAAGACTGAGTTGCCACCATGCTGTGTGAAATACCATCCTGACGATCCTAGCATATTGTTCATATCGACATATAAGCTTGACGAGGGGAAAAAGTATGGAACTATCGACATATATAAGCATGACACTACCGAACCACAATTGATCAAATCCTACAAAACCACCGCTATACTAGACTTGAAGATCCAGGGGAGTCGGCTCGCCACCGCACATTCAGATGGAATGGTGGTCATATGGGAATTCTCCATTGGAACCGCACAATTGGCCAAAATTAAGGAGTTTCCAGTGTTTGAAGATACTGTAACCTCGGTAAACTTCAGACAAGATGAAGTGGTGGCAACATGTACGGACGGTTCGATATCGATTTTGGACTTGAATAGCGAAACTGTGCAAGCCTTGCCCACTAGCCACGATCTAGAGTGCTGGATTAGCGAGTTTGGTGAGATTGGAGAGTTGTCGCATGTATTATTCACCGGAGGTGACGATTCCAAATTGATAGCACACGACTTGAGGTCGCAGGACATGATATGGCAAACAGGACCACGATACCACGACGCGGGCGTGGTGTCGATTCTTTCGGCGAAACCTGCGTGGAATTCAGGCAATCCCCACCATTTATGGACCGGGTCTTATGACGACCATTTGAGGATCTTGGACCTCCGAATTGTAGATAAAGAGAATCCCAGCTTAATCCAGGGCTATTTGCCGAAGATACACCAGCTGGAAAATTTGGGTGGCGGTGTTTGGCGCCTCATACCGTCCGGTAACGACAACAGAGTCCTCGCCTGTTGCATGTACGACGGTGCGAGGATTATCGAAGTCAACGGAGATAGTTTTGAGGTTTCTCGTTACTTCAAAGCCGACCATGAAAGCATGTGTTACGGTGGTGACTGGAAAGACGACATTGTCACTACCTGTTCATTTTACGATAACGTGGTCCAAGTTTGGGACCCCAGGAGTAGTGTAGACTTGTAATATATTTTTAACACCTAATTGAACGATCTCAAATCCAATGGAACCGAAGACCCTCTACCACTTGGGTATAATTTAATTCTGCTGGAATCAAATCTTCGAGGATGAGGAATAGCTTTGGCATTTATGAACTTGAACCTGCTAGAATCCTCGATTTTGATGCGGTTGCCACTTGAACTGACGCCGTTTCTCCCAGAGGTGTTGATAGTGTAAGCCAGCGCGGAGATTTTCCTTAGCGACTCTCCAGTTTGTTGTTGCAGGTTCATTGTTGAATGAGTGGGTGCTGGTGGTGCGGCTTTTTTGTAAGGCTTCCTTTCGAAAGATGGAGCTGAAGGAGCCGGCACCGTTGTTGATGGTAGTGGCGGCAATGAGGAAGGCACTGATGGTGGAGCGGATGGTGGAGCTGGTGGGGGTGCATGTGAGGGGATTGGGTGAGTTGGTGCTTCGTCTTCTGATTCAGTTTCGAACCCCGATCCTGAATCGGATTCGTCATCCTCTTGATACTGGTTAGCAGAAGTAGGTGCTGGAGCACCAAAAACTGGAGGAGGAACCGAGATTTGTCGTGGTTCCGGTATACTTGGGGCAGAAGGTGGGGTGTTTTTCAGTAAACTCGAAGTGTGAGGAATGGGCGGTGCTGTCTGTTGTGATTTAGGCGCCGGAGGAACAGCCGCAGGAATCTTAGGAGCTGCTGCGGGGGTGTTGTGAAATGGGGGGGCTGATGGAGTTTCGGCTGGAATTTTTGGAGCTGGAGGGGTTATCGGTATCTGTGGGGCCGGGGGTGCGGTCATCGGTAGTTTTGGGGGTGCAGTAGGTAATTTGGGCACAGGAGGTGTACTGGTTGGTATCTTGGGGGTCGCTGGCGCTGTATTTGACAGGGAATGGTCTCTTGAGCCCGAATTAACGGATTTTTCATCAACCACGAACGATTCATTCCTTCTAGCATTGATTTGTGCAAGAAAAGGCAAGCCTCCGGCTTGAAGGCTAGGGGGAGAAGCTGCGGGTGTGTCTGCATGGGAGGGAGGAGGTGCCGATGGCGATGGAGCAGCCATTTGGGGTAGTGGAGGGGGTGGTGGTGCGCCAGATGTTGGCAATGGTGGAGGGGGTGGTGGTGCGCCAGATGTTGGCAATGGTGGAGCAGGTGGTGCAGACGATGTTGGTAATGGTGGTGCAGGTGGCGCAGATGATGTTGGTAATGGCGGTGGAGGAGCCATAGAACTCGGTACAGCAGGCACTGTATCCTCGAATGAGGAAACGGAGGAAACTGAGGTGGATTTGAGGTGACCCGACTTCCGTGGCCTCGAAGGTGGCATTCTCGGCACTTGGAGGCTCGCTGGTGGCGTGGGCACTGGTGCTGGAGGTGCCAGGGATGGAATCGGTGGTGGCCCCCCGCTTGGCAACGGTGGCGCCATGGACTTATTTGGCCGCGAGTGAGGCATTGGAGGAGCTATCGAGGGGATTGTGGGGACAGGGGCCGTCTGTTTCGGTGGAGGCCTTGCATTGGGCATGGAGGGTGAAGGATTGTGCATCCCTGGAATCTGCGGGGCCGATACCGGCACTTTTCCTGCCCGATTGTCCTTAGTGGACTTCAACTTGGGCATGCCGCCAGCAAAGATGTCTCCAAGTTGCGGAGGGCCACCCATGGCCAACGGGGGAGCGGCACCGGCGGTAGCAGATCCATTGCCTGTCCTTGGCGTTTCCGTCACCGAAGATGCCGTTTTTGCGTCGAGGACGGGTTTGGACTTATCAATTGTAACCGCCTTCTTTAACTTCATACCTTTTCTTATGTCTCCTAATAAAGCGTCTCTTCCGGGTGTCATGGGTGGAGGAGCGGCGGCAGAACCGCTCCCACCTAAGTTTGGCATTGGAGGAGGGGGAGGCGCGCCGCCAAAGCCTCCGGGAGGGGGAGGTGGTGGGGGAGGAGGTCCGGCCATAGTAATTAGGGATATTTGATCCTTGCGATTTCGGTGATCAGAGCGCGCGACTGCGACTGCGACTGCGAACTGACCGCAAAATATGGCTGCAATATTAACTATACGATTACTTGATCCTGAAGGTGAGGTTGTCGTAGCCGAAGAGCCAAGGTCCGATGGTGTGTCTGACAAAGATCATAGTCACTCCAAGAGAGAGCTGCTGGCCGAGAATCAACATACATAAGGTGTCTTCTCTCAATGGGCCCCACCATACGAGATTCAAGTTGATGATGGTCATATTAGAAAACCGGGAGATGGCGCCGGAAGCGTCTACCTCGATGCGAATGAGCTTGAAAAACGCCAAGGCTTTGAGGAGGAAGCTGGCGAGGGCCCGTTTGGTGCCGGTGATGGAATTAAGCTCGCCGTAGCTGGGGTACATCAAATTATCTTTGGCGTTGTATTTAGGCAATCTATGTCTCGGGCAAGGAACTATGTTGAACAATTGAGGCATGGAATAGATGAAATTGATGATTTGGGGCAAGAAAAATATAAGCAATGTCTTGGAGAAGTGGCCCAAAATCCCCACCTGAGCGAAAACCATCCCACTAAAGTAACAATAGGTGTCACCCACAAATACTTTGGAAGGATACCAGTTGAACCTCAACAAACCAAGACTGACCCCTAGAAAAGGTACGAGGAAGATCAAGGAGAATAAGTGGGACTCATAAGCGGCGTTGTTGGCATCTAAAGTCAATAAGTAGCACAAATCGTTCAACAAGAAGATGATTGATAGCACCACTGATTGGCCAACCTCTAAGCCGTTAATTCCCGCAAGAATGTTGATGGAGTTGGGACAGAATATGGAAATGGCCGACATGTAAATGTAGTAGAATATCCCCAAATCCAACAATTTGGGGTTTTCCTGAGGAACGAGGTAGTCTGTAGACAAAGTATTGAATGAGAGACCGGTAGCATAAGTGACACAGTGGTTCCCCAACTTCACGATCTCATTAAGTATCGATAACAACCCCTCACCCACGCCAAAGGGAATGTGCGAAGTGACAAATGACGGAATCACGATCGATGTCACACTAAAATCAACGTAATAAACTATCAACAAAGGCAAAGACGCTACTGCTGGTAAAAAAAACTTATGCCTCCATCGGATATCGAACAAATCATCAAACAACCCCAACAATATCGTACCCTGTAAGCATATAATAGCACTCAAATACTGCGACAACTTGTTGTGAGGAAATAACTTTGTGTCGTCAATGGACTCGTATTGTTCCAAGTAGTTGTTGGTCTGGTAAGCATCATTAGATAAGTTCAGGTACGACACGAGGTACTTGAAGAACACAAATGGAATCATTCCAAACATCAAAAATAAGTATGTGATGGCACTGACTGCTCCCATAGACTCTGGGATCTCGGGCGGACTGCCGGCTTTCGACATATCTCTTCCTTTTAGCCCAATCTTAATAAAAGAACTGCCAACCTTGGGTATGATGGTAATCGTGATGAGGTACCCGATGATACTGAAGGCCACTGCGGTTTTGAAGGGGTTGTTGGGTGTTATCATCGATATGGATAACACCAACAACGATAGGTTCACCAATCTTCCAAACATCCCCTCTGTTCAATGCTACCGGTAAATGTCTGTTTCGCGACCAACACTTCGCGACCGACACTTCGCGACAGTCGATAATGAAGCCTTTCATTACCGGACATGAAGAATTGATCCATGACATTAAGTACGACTTCTACGGGAAGCACATTGCCACAGGGTCCTCTGACCAGCACATAAAAGTGTTTGACCTAGATTCTGCCACCAACACTTGGGTATTGAACGATCTGTGGAAAGCCCACGACTCCCTGATAGTAAAGCTCAGTTGGGCCCATCCGGAGTTTTCCAGCTCCAAGTTGCTTGCGTCATGCTCATATGATAGAACAGTGAAGATCTGGCAAGAGCAGCCCGATGAGTTGCAAGGCTCGGGCAGAAGGTGGTTAAAATTGGCCACTTTAGCCATTGAGTCTTATGGGCCTATATACGATGTTGTGTTTGCTCCTAATCATTTCGGTTTGAAGTTGGGATGCGTGGGGAGCGACGGTATTTTCAGAATATATGAGAGCTTGGATCCCTCCGATTTGACCAACTGGACGTTAACGGTTGAAATTCCTATTTTAAGGCAACAACTACCGGCCAAAAACCTCCAGAGTAGTTTTTCCATTGAGTGGTGCCCATCGAAGTTTTCTTCGTCCGAGAAGTTCATTGTGATCGCATTGGACCAGGGCTTCATCTACTCGTCCATAGAGTCCAAAAAACCATCCGATATACCTGAAGAACCTCAAGATCAAGATACTAAGTACAAAAAAATCGGCAACTTGCCAGAACATAACGGATTGATTAGATCTGTGAGTTGGGCACCCTCTATGGGTAGAGGGTACCATTTGATTGCAACTGGTTGCAAGGATGGCTACGTGCGGATCTTTAAAGTCATGGAAAATCCTAAATCCTTCAAAGTCGAGACCATTGCTGCTTTAAACGACCACAATGGGGAGGTCTGGAGAGTCAATTGGAACATTACAGGTACTATTTTGAGTAGCGCAGGAGATGACGGAAAGGTGAGGTTGTGGAAATGCAATTACTTGAATGAATGGAAATGTATGAGTATTATCAACAGCAGTAACAGAGATGAAAGTAGAATCGAACAGGAGGAAATGGAACCGTCAAACTAATGCTACCTACACCTTTCTTTGCTTCTTTTTCAATTGGGTTTTCTTGTTGGACTCCAATTGCTGCCACAATTCGTTGTCGTCATCGTCACTACTTTCATCATCATCAGCATCATCCTTGTTCTCTGTAGCCCGTTTCTTGGTCACTGGTTCTTCTATAGCCACATCATCCTCCAAGATTATCAAGCTTGAAATTTGGGTTCCAAGGTAGGCTTTGACTAGCAATTTTCTGGTGTTTATATCATAAATTCTGAGGTATCTATCCAAACCTCCACATCCAATGTACTTGTCATTGAAATTGAAGATAGCATGAGTGGCACCGGTGTTGCTGCCTTCAATGAATTTCCCTAACGCCTTGACCGAAGGTCTTTTCAACTGTCCCGTTGTAGCTGTATTGATTTTGGTGGCATTCAAATCGAATTTCGTCAACGAATATTTACCAATTAAACTGGTGGTATCACTCAATATGACTTCCGTATTGTTGTTACATAATGTTGTTTGTAAAATGGGTTTATCGCTGATTTTGAAGTCGTTCAACGGCCTATCGCTTGAGGTGTTGTATTCACGTATTTGTCCGTATTTCGTAGCCGTAATGAACCTTTCCTTGTCAAGGAATCTGATGGATTTGATACTTATAGGCACTCTCAAATCCAAATGAGTGTTGGGAACGTTTTTGAATGTTTTCGTGACTTTAACCTCCAAGTTCGTCAAAAGGTTCTTCGACGGCTTATCAAAAAGAGAAATGATTTTGACGTCATTTTCTTCACCACCGAAAGCAAACTCGCCATCCTTGTAGGGGTTTTCAACAAATGTAGCGATGGACTTAGTTTTCTTGTCATAAGGTATTATTAACTCTTTGAACTTGTACATTTTTAAATCCACCACGAATAATTTATTAGTTTCGAATGCAACAATAAGACTATTCAATCTGGAATAGTCAATTAATGCTACTGGTCTATCCTCAGCTAACCTCAAGCTCTTAATTAGTTTGTAGTCGTCTTCTTGGTCGTCGTTCATCTCGTAAAAGCATAAATCACCATCAATTCTTAACGTAACTAGATGAGAACCGATTTGAATCATCTCGAGAACTTTTGACTTTAGGGAAGGTGCTGGCCCATTGCAAAGCTTTCTGATGGAGTCTGGTTTGACACCGTCCTTCTTGGAGGTATCTGTTCCCTTGGAACATATTACTTCCTTTACTAGCCCAGTCTCATCTGACGACACTAACACTCTCATGGTTGAATTTTTCGATGCGATGAGATCTCACATCGCTGCAGATCTCATCGCTCCTTGACTTATACTAGCATCTGAGCTTTGTTGGATTTCAAGAGTGACAACGAGGAAGGCAGCGTAGTCGTAGTTGGTGAATCTACTGATTTCGATTTACCGGTCCTCAATAGGCTGTTTGGCAGGTGAATCCCTACAATGAATCTTTTGCAACTATGTTTATGCTTGAGAATGAGCAATTCGGGGTTGGCCCTTGAGATTTGAGGTTTACCTTTATAGAAGAGCTCTATACGTATGCTTGATGGCAACTCATCAAACCCCCAGGGGTCAAATGTTCAATAAACTCCTTCATATAAAAGTTTGGGCCTTTAGCCACTAATAACATCCGTGATAGTTTAGTGGCTAGAATTACCGTTTGTCGCATGGTAGACCGGGGTTCAATTCCCCGTCGCGGAGCATTTAATGCGCTAGTGGTTTAGTGGTAAAATACATGCTTGCCATGCATGTGCCCCTGGTTCGATTCCTGGCTGGCGCATTCTTTTTTACTTTTTTGATAAGCTATTGTGACAAAACGTAGTGAGGTAGCTTTCTATCTTGGTTGACCCATTTTTGCGACGGCTGCAAAAGAACTAAGTGCAGATCGAAGATGAGTTGCGCCCGGGTGGTTGTAGTGATTTCACGCAATCGATTCCGATATAAGTTGGCTGCTTGGGCTCAATTATACACTTATTGGTACTACCAACCACTTGCCGCAAAAAAGTATAAATTGCCAAATTTAGCTGAAAATTTCTGATTCGACACCTGATTCACCAGTGGAACCTTCGATCAATATTTTTTCCGTCTACCCAAGGAGAGTCACCTACAAGGCTGGACCTAAAGCTCGACCCAAAGCTATATCGTGGATACAGATCGCATTCTCAGTGCGCGAAATCAACAAGTAGACTATGGTGTGGATAGACTGTGTTGAGAACCTGGCGCCGTTGCTAGGCGACGACGACATTATAGATGTGATTGACATCAGTCATACATCCATAATAGCGTTGCTCACTCCCAGGAGTATCATTTTAGTCAATCAGCACAATTTGCTTCCAATAAATATCCATACCCGAAGTACAGAATCAATCAAACAGCACGGTTTAAACCGAAAAATAAGGAGGAAGGAGCTCAATGTCAAATACTCCGAACTACAGAAGTTGAGTTCTGTCAACTTGTTCTGTCAGACAGATGCTAACTACCTAATCATATTCCAAATTGCCGTCGATAGTTCCAAATCTATTTACGATGTCTATGATGGCAGTAATACTTCCAATAGCGAAATAATTCAAAAAAACTATCCAGTCAGCTATTCCAAATCCAAGTTTCTGCTACAAAACATTTTCAATAATGTTAAAAACTTGATGAATGAGACCGCATTGAATCTAGAAAATATAGAGAGCTTTAACAATTTTCAACAAGAAGAGAAGTTGAATAGTGGCATCGAGTATGTAAAAATATCAATATTCAGAATCATAAAAATAGCAATAGGCATAGAAAAAATATGGGTTAAGGCAAATAGCCACAACATATTCATCTATAGTGATGATCGTATTCAAATCGTCAATATCAAAAATTTGAATAATGAAGTCATTTACTTGACCGAGCTTGAGGGGTATAATGGTAAATCTGTCACTTTTATCGAATACTGGTGGAATTCCGACTTTGTGTTCGTAAATGAAGCGAATGAAATGTGGTTTTTGACGATTGAAGATTTGAAAACCCCTTCAAAGGTGGTTGGCAGCCAGGTAAAAGGGGTGTTTGAGAATGTGACCTCAATCCAGTTCAATCCGGTGTATGATTTGCTTTTGCTTTACCAGAAACACGACGGAGTGGCCGATGGTGATAGCCAAACGGAGAGTGAGATCGAGGACACAAACGACATACATACACTCAAACTATTCAAATTTGAAAATAAACAATTAGTTTTCCTACAGATGATTGATCATAATTTGGGTGGTTTTAGCAATTTACAGGCTCATTGGTCACTAAATGGAGAATTTTTTGTGCTACTTTCAGACAAGGGGTACTGGACCATCATTTCCAAATTCGGTAACTGTACCACCAGTACATTAAATATCAGCAACGAGTTGAGCTACAATTTTTTGCTTTCTTCCAAGTTGTTGATAGGTAGTAATGGTATCACCTTATACCTGATCGACAACGATACCAAGATGATTCATAAAGTGGGATTGAGTGTCCTAAATAATGATGAGGACTTAATAATGGTAAATCAAAATTATTTGATCTTTTTGAATAACAACACTAAATTGATCAAATATCCTGTGCTGCCCAACTTTAAGAAGATCTTGAATTTCCTTGAAGATAAAAACAACAATCTCAAGATATCAGTGAATGGCCAAAATCAATTCATCATGACTTTCGGGAATAATATTTCTGTTTCAACCTCCTATAAAACCCCCACCGGTGCCATCCCTCCCGGTGAGATTGAAGGTGGGAAACCAAATGCGGTGCATGATTCTGGAAACCCCATCAACCATATCATTTGGTATCATTTCCGTAATTATTATATGGAGACATTGAACATTATCAATCACGCATATTTTCGAAATTTCATAATCTTGATTAATAGGAGCTTAAAAGAAGTAGATAACAAGGATAAATTGGTGGACGAACTAATCATACTTAACATTGAGGATCTAAAATACGGCACTGGAGGCATTCAAATCCATTTTGATAGTGATTTGATAGTATGGAGACAGAATCTCAACAACCCCATTTTGATCATGGACATAATTGACGGGAATTTAGTAACACTAGAAGACTATGATCATAAGATATTGATATTCAAGTTGTCCAGTAACATTACGATCAACGAACACTTCTACAAATTCCATATAAAAGTCACAAAGACCATCTACTTGAATGATTTGCCCAATTTGCAAACAGTGAAAATGGATTTGAGCAAAGTGATAAAGTTGGATATTATTGATGGTACCCACATCATATTTCTATTGAACAACGGTGACTTCTTTTTATTGAAAAACCAATCCAACAAGATACTCCACACGAACTTTTATCAGTTGATCAAGATCAACGAGTCTATTGAAAATTTCAAGACTGATAACATTAAGTTATCCAATGACGTGATCAAATACATTTATCTTTTCAAAGGCAACTCGATACTGATTTACAATCTAACCAATTTGATCGAATTATCTTTTGATCAGCTGACCCATATAACGGATGGAATTGAAGATATCGATATTCCATTGTTGATACAGCCGATCGTAATCAGCTTTAATAATTACCAGCCGTTGAAAATTCTACAGAATAGTAAGACGACCAATCTAATCGGTTTACAGGATTTGATAATCAATAAAAACGTGATCAAATTGAAAGTAAACTACAACTTGATCTTGAATAACTTAATCGAGTTTGATTTAATCAACAATACACCGATAGAGCAGATAAATTTGAAGTTTAAGAGCTTTGAAAACTTCAATTATTGCTTGGAGCTATTATTATTTAAGTATCTAACGAATGATGGGAACAATATGTTGCATAAGTTGATGGACTTGATCGATAACAATTTGATCATCTTCATCAATTGCTTGAGAAAAATCGAGCTTAATTATTGGTCCAAGTTCTTCAAGATTTTGGGAACCACGCCTATTCAGATGATGGAAAAGATTTTACAAGACGATGACAATGACGTTGAATTATGCTACAATTTCTTAATCATTTATTTAAATTGTAAGAGAGAAGGAGAGATGAATGAGGAATTGGATGCAGAAGACAAGGTTATTATTTTGAAAATTTTGAAGCTTTTGGACCACGAGAGTAGGTGGGACTGGTGTTTTGAGTTGTGCAGGTTTGTAAAGTTATTGGATCCTTCTAGTGAATTTTTGAGAGAGATCGAGTCCGAATTGGTCGATTGAAAATTCAGGGTATTCTGCTCCAAATTATCATACCAAATGCATGAATTTGGTACCAGCGTCTCTTATCTCTGGACCACTACTACAGTTCTTCTGATGGATCTTTCGCAGGTTGTCGCGCACGACTCCAATATTTGAGCCAACCAAAAATTCGCAAAAATAATCAAACATCGATAATGACATTAGCTACTGCATTTGCCGAAACCACAAGGCGTTCGGCCACTCAGGCTGAATTGAGACAAAGAGTGTTGCACTTGTACCGTAGATATATGAGATATTCCAGAGAGATGAGTGACTTATATGAGTTGGATATGCCAGTATCTAACATCAAAACCAAGATTAGACAAGAATTTGAAAGACAAAGATTTGTTACCGACTTGGGAGTTTCTAACGTTTTATATATGAAAGGACAGATGGAATTTCAAGAATTGATCAATTTCTGGAAACAACAATGTCATGTTATGAGATACTTCGATAACCAAAATCAATACGATGCTATAGATAAGAATGATTTCATCAAGAATTTCTTAAGAGGTAATTAATGCATATAGTAATACACAAAGGATATACCCACTCTTAGTGCAAAGGGGCACCATGACGTGTCACAAACCAAAGGCAAAAGTGATAAAGAGCGATTCTAACTAAGCGTAAATTTCTAGAAGTTGATTCAAGTAAAGGTATTAATACATTTATTCAACATAGGAGAAAAGTAACTTCCCAAACAATAACAAGCCAAAACGCTTATTCCATATTATCTTCCAAAATCTGTTCATCGCCATAATCATCAATATCTTCTTCTGGGGTATATTCTTGATATTGTTGGTACTCATTGACTAAATCATGCATATTGGATTCAGCCTCGGTAAATTCCATTTCGTCCATACCTTCTGTAGTATACGAATGTAAGAAAGCTTTTCTTCTAAACATAGCACTGAACTGGTCACCTATTCTCTTGAATAGCTCTTGAATTGAAGTGGAATTTCCGATGAATGTAGCGCTCATCTCAAGACCCTTGGGAGGAACTGAACAGATAGCAGTTTGAACGTTGTTTGGAATCCATTCAACGAAGTATTGGGAATTCTTAGTTTGCATTTTGTGCATTTCATCATTGACTTCTTTGACCGACACATTACCTCTGAAGAAAGCAGCCACTGTTAAATATCTACCATTTCTTGGGTCAGAAGCTGCCATCATATTTTTAGGATCGAACATTTGTTGAGTTAATTCAGGAACGGATAAGTGTCTAAAACTTTGAGAACCGATGGAAGTCAATGGAGCATATCCGACCATGAAGAAATGCAATCTAGGGAATGGCACCAAATTCACTGCCAACTTTCTTAAATCGGAGTTTAACTGACCAGGGTAACGTAAAGATGTGGTGACCCCTGACATTACTGAACTGACTAATTTGTTTAATTCGGTGTAAGATGGCTGACTCAATTTCAAAGTTCTTTGACAGATATTATATAAAGCTTCATTATCAATACAAAAGGTTTCGTCTGAGTTTTCGACCAATTGATGGATCGATAAAGTGGCATTATATGGTTCAACAACAGTATCACTAGTCTTTGGTGATGGCACAACCGAGAAGGTGGCCATCATTCTATCAGGGAACTCTTCTCTAATTTTGGAGATCAACAAAGTACCCATGCCTGACCCAGTACCACCCCCTAAAGAATGAGTGATTTGGAACCCTTGTAAAGAATCACAGCCTTCTGCCTCCCTTCTTACAACTTCCATTACGCTATCGACTAATTCGGCTCCTTCAGTATAATGACCTCTGGCCCACACATTACCTGCACTACTCTGACCGAAAATGTAGTTGTCAGGTCTAAACAAATTGCCTACTTTGGAAGCTTTGACGGAGTCAATGGTGCCTGGTTCCAAATCGACCATCACAGCTCTTGGAACGTATTTACCAGTGGAAGCTTCATTGAAGTATACATCCAACTTGGATTTTTGTAATTCGTTAGCGTTTATCAAATTTCCGCTGTTATCTAAACCGTGTTCACCACAGATTGTTTCCCAAAACTCAGCACCAATTTGATTCCCACATTGTCCAGCAGATAAATGAATCTAGAATGTTAGTATAATTTCATGATATCATGACACGAGTTAGTCGAGCGATCCGCTTATTACGCCCCCAATCTCAGGATCTCAAATCTCTTTGGTGTACATGAGGTTCACCTTTCGTGGAAGACGGCAATTTCTGAAGAATTCCGAGTGGCCCTCTTTGAGTAGTTACGGTTCGACCGTCACGGATTTGGGTTGATTGTGAAAGGTAGGCATACGATTGGGGACATAAATGGTGATCGTAAGCTCTAGGGCGCGTAGGGAATCTGAGGTATTTGGCATTAAATTAGATTGTTGAAGGCAAATGTTGGCGGTCTTGGTGGACTACTGGGGCCCTTCACGTGTCATTGAATCGACTTGGCCTCAAATTGATCAATTAACATACGATTTCTCTCATTTTTAACTATAATAACTGTTTAACAAATTATAGAAAATTTTGATCGTGTAAAAATGAGGTTTGTTTTGATTTCGTCAAAACATTGGCCGTGGACACGACCATAGTTAAGGATGATAATTAAGATAGAAGATCGTCGAGGAAAGGGTGGGTGGACAGAGCCAAAAAGCTGCTGGAGGCATCTTGTAGTCTGAGAGAATATACTAGGCAAAAGAGGGATGTTAGGCATTCGCTGGGCGCTATAGGAGGGTAAATACGAGACTGCGCTATGATTAGTGTTGTTCCCCAAAAATCTAGCCCTGAACAGATGGCTTGAGGATAATGTTGGCCTTTTCAGAAGGTCTCGTCTACTGCTTGATCCAAACTAGCCCAACCAGTCAACAAGTTGGCCAATCATTGCTTTACCCAAAACGTCAATGATAAATTTCAGCTTCGTAGGCTCATCCCCGTGAGGCCTACACAGTACATATTATGCCATAGAACTGCAGGTACGACCATCTCCCCTCGCAGATCCGCCATAGTCAAGTTCCACCTGGCCAAATTATCGTTTGGCACTACAGATTTGGTAATTACCAGCCTCGCTTTCGCGAAACACAACGATTCACTGTTCACAAGGATGTCTATTTCCATTCAAAATAGAACGTTTGAATTCCAGCAATGTGTTTCATCGTTTGATAAAATCAACAAGAGGCCTCACAACCCACCACCTGAAAAACTATCGGCCAGCAAGAAGTCTAAGTTTAGCCAACAAGCAAGTATCATTGCTAAAGATTTGGCCCATACCACTGAATTATTGAGTAAACTAGCATTATTAGCCAAAAGAAAACCATTGTTTGATGACAAGCCCATCGAAATCAGTGAATTAACATATGTGATCAAGCAGGACATTTTCAAAATCGAACAAAATTTACAGAACCTATCAAAATTCTTGAAGGGGGACTCGTCCATCAACATCGACTCCCAAATCAGCCAGTACTCAAAGAACATTGTCAATTTGTTGAACTCCAAAATGAAAAACGTTAGTGGAGAATTTAAAAACGTGTTGGAAATCAGACAGAAGAATGAAATCTTGAACAAGAATAGAACTGAAAACTTTTTATCTGCCAACACATCCAGTAGAAACAGTGACAACCAAAGCCCGTTCATGAATGAGAGCCATAATCCTGCCCAGAGTAATCTTCATATAGGTGAGAACCCTTACTTGCATTCGTCGAATTTCCAAGCAAATCCCGATTTAGATCCCGATGTTTCTGAGCCTTACTCCAATTACAATAATGGTGAGTTTTTGTCGATACCAGATCAAACCAAACAACTATTGATGATGGAAGAGCAAAGTCAACAATATTTACAGCAACGAAATAGAGCAGTAGAGACCATTGAATCCACCATCAATGAAGTGGGTAATTTATTCCAGCAGTTGGCAACTATGGTCAGTGAGCAAGGTGAAACCATTCAAAGAATCGACCAAAATGTTGACGATATAAACTTAAACATTTCCGGTGCACAAAGAGAATTATTGAAATATTACAACAATATCTCGAGTAATCGTTGGTTGTTTCTCAAAATATTCGGGGTGTTGATAATTTTCTTCTTGATTTGGGTTTTGGTCAGTTGACCCCTTTTGCTTGCATCAACCTATGTACATTTAATACCACTCCGGACTCGACCTAGCATCCTGTATGGATTCATCCACTAACTCCCTAATCTTCGCTCGTGTGCGCACCAATTTCTCACCATTTTCTCAGTCATTAAAGGGATAATTCTCCAAGATAACGAACACAACATTTATCATTTTCAACTTCGGTTTGATTGATTAAATTATCTTAAAACCTCCTCCGATAATATCCATAGAGAAAAAGCTGTCGTCGGTCATGTGGAATTATTTTTTCGGGGGTAATCCCAAGCAGAAAAAAGAATTGCCAAAGAAAGCCATTGTAGAGTTACGTGAACATATTCAAATGCTTAACAAAAAACGGTCCCATTTGGAACAGCAAATAACCGACCAGGAGAATGTGGCCAGGAAATACGTCAGCTCCAAGCAGACAACGTTGGCCAAAAACGCATTGAAGCGTAAGAAAGGATTTGAAGGTAATTTAATGAAGATTGAAAACCAAATCGATTCATTGGAAACCCAGTTATTTGCCATTGAAGGAGCTAACTTGAACTTGGAGACCATGAAAGCTATGAAACAAGGAGCTTCAGCCATGAAACAAATCCACGGTGAATATGATGTGGATAAGGTGGAAAACACCATGGATGATATCAGAGAGCAAGTTGAATTGGCGGATGAGATATCTGAGGCCATATCGAGACCTGTGGGCAGCGATTTTGTTGATGAAGATGAGTTGGATGAAGAATTGGCCATGTTGCAAGAAGAACAGCAAGAAAAGGACCAGGTAGCAAAAGGTAAGGTATCACAAGCTAAGGTGGAAACTAGAATACCTGACGCCCAGCTTCCTGACTTCCCTACTGTCACCAAATCCAAGCCGCAAGCGGAAGAAGAAGATGAAGATGAAGAGGCTTTGAAAGCATTACAGGCTGAAATGGGTTTATAGATAATGATCAAGTTTAATATAAGTAATGAAATACACCAGATTTTTGCATCGTAGGTGTTTTGCCCAGCAATACCGTAGCGCAAAAACCCCTCGCAGTAGACCCTCAAGTGCGCACCACCCGCCCCACTATCTTGCGGTCGCAAGATCATCGCGATTAATCCCGATGAGATAGTGAGAAAAAAATTTCAACTATGTTTAGAGTGAGGAAGGACTTGACCAGACTAAATAAGAAGTATGCTGTGGGTATATCGTCTGAGTTTAGGTTATCCCGATACAATCATTTACAAACATACCAGCCCAATGAATCCTTAGGGTTATCCTATAGCCAAATTCTACCCAAGCACCTAAAGATACCTTCTACGAGGAACTCTGCCAAAGTGTTATTCAAAGGCTTGGATCCAAAACTAAGGATAAAAGACGAAGAAAGCTTCAAGGTGATACCTTGGTCTTCACAGTACGACTCGGTGACCAGAAACCCTTTTGCGAAGGATTTGCATCATCTACAGTCTTTATTAGATGCCTTACTTACAGCGAGAAATTTTGAGAGAGCCGATAAAATCTTGAAGACGATATTTGAAATCACGATGAAGAACAAGCATGATAATTCCAATAAAGAGTACCTTTTCGCATTGAACAAATACCTCGAAAACTATGCCAAACAAAAGAATGTGCTGGTGCATGATTTGGAAAAGTACTTCAATGAGAGTTTCAATGGCATGATTGCCAAGAAAGACGATAAAACATACGCCATCTTGATAGCGCAAAGTTTGAAGGACAACGATGTGAGAAAATTCCAGAAATACTTGTCAGAAATCATTCCCTACAAATCGTTAACCAAGAACACTTTGAGCCACATCGACATCTTGGGGGTCGACTACATCATAAATATCATCAAGGACCAAAACATCGAGAAGGGCCATATTCCAGAGAACTTTATCCCATTATATGAAGAAGTTTATGAGAGCGAAGCAGGAAATGAAGACCTCCACAAAATCGAATCCATATCCAAAGACCTCGATGAGTTGAAGTCTGTTGACTCCTTTGGATTAAAAGTCATCAGAAACACTTTACTCGGTTTGAAATCCATCGAGTCCAACGAATCCATCGAATCTGCCTCAATGATCAATGATATGATAAGGAACTTGGAAAAGGACTTGGAAAAAGACTTTTCCCAAACCGGCGAACGTGATTACTTCAAATTGTACAAATTATTGAAAACTAATGACGAAAGACTGAGGTATATCGAGGCTTTGGACATCTTCAACTTATCCAGACAGAAGTCTGTGGAATTGAAGGGGAGTAGCTCTGCTTTGGAAAGATGGAAGCATACCAGTACGGATTTGAAGAAGAGAGGAGTGTTGTCGATCAACAAGAAATTGAACGAGTACCTTTATGAGTGGTACGAACAATTGGTGCCCCATATTGTGGAAGAGGTCAACTTATGTAACAAAGTATTGAGCGGCCAAGTCAACGTCGATAAAATTGAAGATCCAGCCGAAAAAGCAGTTTACAAAGAGAGACAAATTTACAGTCCTTACTTCGTTTTGGTGCCCCCCGAAAAAATGGCGGTGGTCACGATTTTGGAACTCTTGAAGTTGAATTCTAGTAATGGTGTGATGGAAGGTATGAAAACAGCAAAGGCCCTTGTTACTGTGGGTAAAGGCATTGAGGTCGAATACAAATCTCAAAAGTTGTTGGATTCAGATAATCAATTCATATCAAAAAAGGCCAGAAGCTCTCGTGAATGGGATAAAATCATCAGAATCATCAAAAACCACCATCCCAATAGTGCCAATACCAAAGAATTCGACGAATGGGATGGCCAAACACACTTGAAGATCGGTGCAGTGTTGACGAAGCTTCTATTACAAGTTGCCAAAGTTACCGTCCATGGTACTGATCCAACCACTGGAAACAAAGTAACTGGGTTGTTACCTGCATTCACCCAAAACTTCGAATACATGAAGGGCCAGAAATTGGGGGTGTTGAAAATTCATAAGAAAATCGCATCTTTATTACAGTCTACCGACGAAACTACCACCTTAGTGCCGGATTATTTGCCCATGTTAGCACCTCCAAGACCATGGACTTCCTATAATGTCGGTGGGTATTTATCGAGCTCCACATTCCTCGTAAGGACCAAGGAATCGGCCGAAACATTTGCATATGTCAAAGCTGCATCGGAAAGAAACGATTTGGCCAAAGTTTACGATGGTTTAAATGTCTTGGGTGATACTGCATGGACTGTCAATCGCAACATCTTGGAAGTAATTACCAAATATTGGAATACAGGGGAAGAATTTCTCGATATTCCTCCTGATATCGAAGAACCAAGATTACCAGATCCAGTGGCACCCAACTCCGAGCCAGATGTGTTGAAAGATTATCAAAGAAGGGTCAAAACTGCAGTCAATTTGGCGTCAAGTCTCAAATCTCAGAGGTGTGAAACTAACTACAAGTTGGAAATTGCCAGAGCCTATGTTGGTGAAAGGATGTTTTTCCCTCATAACGTGGATTTCAGAGGTCGGGCCTACCCAATTTCTCCTAATTTCAATCATTTGGGTAATGATTTAACTCGTTCCTTGTTTTTGTTCTGGGAAGGAAAGGAATTGGGAGAATCGGGTTTAAGATGGTTGAAAATCCATTTGGCCAATCTTTTCGGTATTGACAAGGTATCGTTAGATGACCGGGAGAAATTTGCCGAAAGAAATTTACAGAACATCTTTGATTCTGCTGAGAGGCCATTTGAGGAAAACAGTTGGTGGAAGCAAGGAGAAAAACCATGGCAAGTATTATCAGCTTGTTTCGAATTGAATGAGGCCTATAAATTGTCTGATCCAACCAAGTTCATCTCCCACTTGCCTATCCACCAAGATGGTTCTTGTAATGGTTTACAACATTATGCTGCGTTGGGAGGTGATATCGAAGGTGCTCGTCAGGTTAATTTGGTTCCAGCCAACAAACCACAAGACGTTTATTCCCACGTTGCTGCAAAAGTGCAGGAGAAAGTGGACCAAGAAGCTGCAGAAGGCAACAAGTATGCAGTATTCCTACAAGACAAGATCACTCGTAAAGTGGTGAAACAAACCGTTATGACCAACGTCTACGGAGTCACTTTTGTTGGTGCCAGTGACCAAATTAAGAAACAGATCAAGCATCATTTCTCATCTGGTGATAAAGACGAGTTAGCAAAACATGCTCTTTATTTGACCACTCATGTTTTCAATTCTATCAGACAATTATTCGAAGGAGCCCATAAAATTCAAGATTGGTTGGGTGAAGCTGCCAAAATTATCAGTAAATCCATCGCTGTTGATTTTGAAGAAGAAATTACCAGTGCAGATGCCAACTCGAACGGCTTGAATCATCTTTCCACCGTCATCTGGTCATCGCCAGTTGGTTTACCGTGTGTGCAGCCATATAGGGCTGTTAGAAAACAAAGTGTGGCCACAAATTTACAAAATGTTGTGATCACCGATCCCTTCAGCAATTCTCCGATCGATGCCAGAAAACAGAAGACTGCATTACCACCCAACTTCGTCCATTCATTAGACGCCTCGCATATGTTGATGACTGCTGCAAGTTGCAGAGAGTTGGGAATTTCTTTTGCCTCCGTCCATGACTCTTATTGGACGCATGCAGCTGATATTGATCTTTTAAACGAAAAATTAAGGCAAGAATTTGTCAACCTACACAAAGAGAATTTGATTGAGAAATTGAAGGAAGAATTTGAAGCCAGATACAAAGGATTCTTGCAGGTTATCAACTTATCGAGAGATCACGAATTGACTAAAAAAATTCAAGATGTGAGGAAGAAGATATCCAGAGAATTAGGAAGAACCATCACTTTCAGAGATGAAATAAGTTTGGAAAAAACCAGAAGAAGATTACTCGAATCCGATGATGCTGAAGAACGACTCCAGGGCCAGCAATTGGTGACTCCATTAAGTATCACTGAAGAGTATGATCCTTTAACCTTACCTCAAAAAGCGGGTGGCTTGCAAGTGTTGGTTCCTATTGCTTTCCCAGTAGTACCTCAAAAGGGTGATTTTGATGTTGAAATGGTCAAGGATTCGACCTATTTCTTCTCATGATCGATTATAGACGTAATGATAAAAATTAGAAAATAGAATAGAAAATAATGAATAAGGGTATTCATTAGTACTTGTATATATGTACGGTCTCATGTCAATAGAAAAATAACGGATCTCCTCTCTCGAGAATCTGGGTTCTGTCTATGTTTGTTTCATGGGTCAATAGGGTGGGTTCCCTATATGATTCTCCCTTGTTGTTCACATTCGGTTGCCTATATGATTTTCCCCTGCTGTTCGAAGTTGTCTATCAAGGGCAACAACGGAGCCAACTCGTTCCGATCGACCAAATTAAATTCCTTTACAAAACTTATGAAGTGGGAGAAAAATGAATTCCAATGGGCTTCCAATGATAAATGAACTATTTTGTCAAAGTGGTTGTGGTACATGTGAGCGAAAATCCGAAACATTTGTCTGGAGATGTTTTTACAGTCTTTGATGAAGTTCGGAGGGAAAGCACCACCGGTTTTAGTGGGAAACACCGACTGGTCGTTTAATTTGTTCGATATCCAAGTCAACACGTATTCGATGTACTGACACGCCGGCAAATTGATGGTTTGACCGTTGGAATCCACCCATAGATAGTTTGTGTTGGGACCAGCGTTCATCGTGGGATAGGCTTCAGGTGTTATGTAATCCACGAAAACCCCATAAAACTGGTTCAAGTTATTGAAAATCTCAAACACATTAAGCGCTATCCACTCCCCGTAATCAACGTATTTAGGCAACTGTACGATTGTCTTAAAAGAGCCCTTGACTAGCGATGTTTTCACAAAAGGCTCACACATGAACAATGGCAAATTCTCCGGGTCATATTGCCCTATTATGGCGTTTTCTGGCTCGTTCATCGCCATCATGTTATTCTTAGAGGGCAGTAGCTGTCCCTGGTTTTTGCTGATGCCATTTCCGTTGCCGTGGGCGTTCAAACGACCCCTATTGCTTCGTGTTGGTGACGTTTGTCTTATACGTTGTTTGGAAGGTGATAACTTGGTCGGAGACTGTGACCTTCTCACAGAATTGCCCGAGTGGTTTGATTGCTGGTAGAGCGGGCTTCCTGCTTCGTCCTTTTTGGACTTTTTGGTATTCCTTCCCAATCCTCGAATACTATTTAAAAACGACATGAAATACGATCTGAAGAATCCGAATTATGTCCCTTTAATTTGTTGAAAACGCTTTTGTGTCCTGTAATATTATTCAACTTCACGCTGTTCTATGTAATCAGCTGTCCTCACTATAGATACTGTTGTAATACCTCGATAACTCGTCAACAAACACTATTCTTAGGTTTGTATGTTTTTTTCAGTTTTCGCTTTCGCATCCTCCTGCATATTTGATTTATTCTCGATTGAGAGTAAAGGGGCATTTGAGAGATGACAGCGGTGGCAGGGGCCATAAATGCATCAGAATAAGGATCTATACAAATCGACCTAAACTTTGGCCCACCTTGACCTTTTGGCCAATTTCCAAGTCGAATTTGAAATTGTCAGGAGCTTCAAACACCAACACAACTGTAGATCCCAATTTGAACCCTCCAAATTGTTGGCCCTTTGTTAAGGGGAACCCGCCTAACAATCTACTGGCTTTGGTGTAGGTAGCCTCATAAACGGTGTTTTTCTTCAACCGTTTACGTTTTTCGGCCACCGATGACGCTGAGGAGTTGGTGGAGGTGGAGGACAAGTCCAGGGATGATTCTCCCAACAATGGAGTGTTCTCGTCGGTAGGGTGTCTCAGGTAGACCTCATGCTCAAACACAGAGTTAGTTTTCAAGTCTTTGTCGAAATCAACAACGATACTACCCACGTTGGTGGCTCCAACAGGAATCATGGAGAAGAATCCGTATTTCCAGTATCCTAGTAACGCCACTCTTTCGTTCAAAACAAACAATCCTTGCAAGGTCTTCTGGAAGAAGGGAGCCACAGAGAACAATTCGCCGATGAAATGACGCCTCAAGGTGGTGACCCAGTTCGTAGGGGAGTGAAACCGATGATAGTCGCCAGGAGCTAAATAAATCACCGAGAAGTACAATTGTTTCTGTCCACTAAGACCAACTTTCTCTGAAGGAGTTGGACTCAAGTCTTTGGCGATTGACAATTCTTTGGAAATCGGTGGATTGGCACTTTTGTCCACTCTATCACCCTCATCCTTGTAATATAAATCATTCATGTGGTTTGAGGCTTTGTTGTTACCCCCGATCAAATCATCTACGGTATAGCTTATACCGTTCAATTTGGCGAATTCCTGATCTCTTTGATACACAGTATCATCGTCGTGATCATGGGCGAAATCCAACGAATGAGCTGGGGCGGCCAATCTTTCGGTTTTAAATCCTAACAACGCATCTACTGAGTAAGTCATCCCTTTCACCTGTTCGATTTCGCCATCTTCTATGATTCCAAACTTCAAGATTTTCCCATCCGCTGGTGAAACTAAGTCGAAATCGTCAATAGGTCTGACTCCCGGCTTGAGTGTTCTATAGAAAAAATCTGACAAATTGTTGAATGTTCTCAAATCAGTCTCTTCCATTTCCTCCAAATTGACACCGAAAAGAGCTGAGTAAAGTTTGTATGAGGGAGATCTTAACCACACAGGTAAGTTGACCGAGTTAACCTGACCCCATAACCTGGAGATGGCTTTCAATGGTAAAGTGGAGTATATGTAAAGCTTCCAGGACTCCGGCTTGATTGCATAGTCATTGTGATGGATCACCTCGTCATCATCGTCATAGCTGCCGTTTTTGGCTTTGATTTTACCCGCCACCCCTACCAATAACACCGCCAAAGACGTCAACGTCCACCACCTGATAAATCTTCTTCTCTGTTTCCTTTGCTTGCGAGCTTCAGCGGAAAAGAACCTCTTGTGGAGATTTGTTGTTTGGCTTCTGATCTTCTGATTGGCAGTTGAAAACGACCTCTTGGTGAACCTGAAGGTTGGTAATCCCAAAGACCTTCTGTTCAGGACACTTCCTCCTTCGGTACTGGAGCCGCCTCTCCAGCTGGCGTAGTACAACACGTTTCTCTTAGGTCTAGGAATCTTAGGGAACTGATAGTAGTACGAAATGAAAGTATTCTGCTGTTTTTTGGGCAAAGAATCCGTCAAGTCCAATTCCGTAACATCAGACGCTCTCGACAAAGGTTGAGCGATGTTCATTTTTTTGGGGCCCAAGATGAACGGAGCGGGGGTATATTTCAACTTCTGCTTGACCCCAGGCGTAGCATTGAAAGAAGGTGGTCTGAAAGCCATGTTTCAGTGGTAGTATGTCAAATAACACACAAATTAGGTAAACAAAAAGTTTTTCGCTTTCGATCGTGTGCGCTCAAATGTGTCGTTTGGACCGGGTGTCGCGTCGTGTGAGAGTTCGTCCCGTTGGGGGCATAACTACTGTGGTGGATATTTTTTAGGTTTTGCCTCGGCATGTATTTAAGATCTGGTTAATTTCCAGATATTATGCTTTAATGATTCTATGAACTCTAATGACAAGTAGTGCATGTCACGATTGAGGAGTCTTTCAGAATAGGAGAAAATGAGCTTCAAATTCCACAAGTCGTCCACTTCCTTTGGTTGTGTAGACATCACCGACAACTCTATCTTACTATCAATGACGTTGAAAATAGATAGTCCTAGATCCTTCAAGTTGGCGTCGTTGGTTTGGGTGCTGGATTCGAATAGGTAGACTTTCCTCTCGTGGTTGGTGATGGACTTCATGATGTTCAAATCCAATAGTTGGCAGACGTCTTCATCGATATCGATCTCCTCGTTTTCAATTTGCAACCCCTTGTTTTCAAGCTCAAGGAGTCTTCGGACTGTTGACTTGAAAAGTTGGTAATTTCTCCGCTTATATACGAACACCGTCAAGGATTTTTGAAAGATCTGCAAGTAATTGGGGTTGATATCAAAATTGATGTTGACCTTGAAGTGGTCTAGCGAGTTGGTTTCGATGTTTGATATCTTGGTTAAATCAGGTAATAAGCAGGGAGCTATCATCTCCTTGAGGTCTCCGTTGGACATCTTTATGGTGACAGGAATCTTCATCGGCTTATGAGTCTCAACATCTCTTATAACCAAGCATCGAGGTTCCACTGAGAGAGCCCAAAAGTGCCGTAATGCTTGTAAATGAACTTCATAATCCCCATGTTCGTTAGGAAAAACAGGGTATAACGAAACAATGAGGGTTGCGATTGCAAGGTGGGAGCTGCCGAAAGCATATTGGCCGCCACCCAAGAATAGAAATCCCAATGCCATGTTGATAGCCATGTAATTTCCGTAATTGTGCTCTTTGTTGGTCTCTCCGTACAAAACTCTGAGTCTGCGGAAGGTCTCTAGATCGCCAGACCCTGCCATCACAATTGAAACACAAAGGGCTAGCAAATTCTGAATGTTGGTAGCACTACAACAAGCGACCCTTTGGTCGTAATTGGATGTGGCACTGATGGCTAATACCATCATTTTATCTAGATAATGAACCAAGGTATCACGAGCTCGCTTATCATGAGTAGATGCGTATCTGACTGCTATAGACAAGCAAGTCCCTCCGAGAATATTGAAAAATCCAATTTGATCGCTATCAAGCATATCGGCCTCTAATTTGCCGTACTTGTTCAACAAGCTTTTGGGGATTTTGGACTCTACCCATGCAATAGTGTTTCCTATTGAATTCCACATGATTACATTCGTCGAAATACACCTTAGGAGCAATAAATCGGGTCTTATATAATCCAAAAGCTGTTCATTTTCAGGAACTGCCAATTTGTTAGCAATTGCCATATCCTCGGTTTTCATATGAACGAATCCTAGTGCTATAATCGCACCACTACATGACTTATCCACCTCTTGTATCGATTGAAAGTCTTTCATCGATGTAGCCAACGCCAACAATCTATCAACGACTCTGGTGTCGTTCAATCCCTTCAAGTCTCTTCCTTTACCCAAATTCACAAAACCCAAGGAAATCCCGGCAGCCAATCTGTACCCTTCGTTGATCTGCTCTGCGTCATTTTGTGACACAGTACTAGTTATTTGAGCCAATAAGATTTCACTCATCCTTCTATGTTGAGTTTCCAAGTAAAGTAGTCCTATTCCGAGCAAACCAGCTGCTTGGACAATTATCGGAACATTTAAGTCATTGGCACCTTGAGGTAACAATGCAACAGCATGAACTGATAGCACCTTTGTCAATTTGATATCCATTGTCCCCATATTACTAGCGGCCATTCCAAGCAACAACCCTACACTAGTCAAGGGGTGCTTGGGTCCCAAATAGTTATATATGTGCCATTCTTCGAGGTTTTTGAGGTGGCCATTAAGACCCAAACCCAATAGGAATCCCCCATGCTGAGAATTCAATGAAGGAGGCTTGTTAAATATGATCCAGCTTCCAGAAATACCTTTGGATTCCTTGCTTATACTCAATCCTGAGGCAACACCGTTGTGGAAATACCCCCACTCAATAGTTCTTTCGTCGATCGATCCTTCTGAAAGAACTATGTTGGTCATTTTAGGTGCGATCAAAGTATTAAGATTGAATTTGGGGATGGGAAACTTTTCCGTCAAAAGAGGCATTCTTCCAGCGTAAAACAAAGCCGCTCTTCCCAAGGGTATAGAAAGGGTTCTCAAGGCAACAATGGCGGCCAATTCCCTTTGCAACACCACTACATCGTACTCGGCAGTTGCTTCTTCTGTTACCAATGTCGCGGTTTGAGTCTTGGTCTGATGTAACAATGTAGTAATCTCATAGTATCTTCGATCGTAGTCAAAGATTAATTTGGTGATACCAAGCCCATCTGCCTCCGACTGGTCGTCCCAGGCGACCACATGCTCGTTCCCTTGCAAAACATTCGATAAAACATGATTGATATCTTTTGATGAGGTGATATTATGGCTTTGGTTGGAATATAGGGACGTGGGAGGTTGGTACAACTCTGACCGCAAAAACATATCCAAATCCTTCCTATCGACCAAGTCTAGCGAATTGGAGGTCCAGTCGAATTCAGGGTTCTCCTGGCATATCAGAATAGCTTCTTTTAACGGAATTTGAATTCCAGCAGGATAAGTTTCCAAATCTTCGATACTCATTCCAAGCTCTGACATGAGGTCTACCACGTCTGTGGAGCCATAGTTTGGGGAAACGATCAACTCAAATAATTTGAGGATTGCGTGAGTTCTTGGTATGATAATTTCGTCAGTAGTGGAGCTTTCTTCCACCAATTGGGAAAACGGCAAGTACCCGATTATGGCATCACTGAATAAACTTGTCAACGATTGTAAAATATTGGGTGGCGTGGGAATCACAAGAACCAGAAGTAACCTGGTATCTCTGTCGAAGTTATTGAGGTCCAAAGTATAATACTTATACCAAATGTCAGGCCACCCCATCCAGAGACAAATTTGGGTCAAAAGCGTGGCAAACTTACTCAACCCGTGGTGAAAAAGCACATTTAGTTTGATTTCCTCTCGGATCAAATGCAATGAAACAACGATATAGGGTATCAAATCTCTGAAAGAATAATTCCCCGATAATTGCTGATGCAAAACCTTAGCGGTGGGTATTAACAGGGTTATTTCATTCTTCAGATAATCCGCCAAATCCGAGTCCATAGGCAACATTATCGCCAATAGCGTCACCACTAATGCATTCCATTCGTCTCTAGTTTCATCCAACATCATAGCAGATCGCCAAAGCAGCCATATCGTTTCATTCATGTTTGAGCCTGTTAGGTACTTGAAGCACTGTAAACATCGAAATATGACGTTGGAGCTCGGTTTCAATATTAGACTGAGTATGTATGTTTTGTTATTGCTGCCTCTTGCCGCAACACTCTCATCGTGGCAGCTTTCTATGGAAACAATTCCTGGGTATTTCGAGCGTGATAGGTCTATAGTAGCTGAAGTGACGTCCACAAATGGATTTACTAACGATATGAGCTTGCTGTCTTTCAAAACAACAAGGATTCCTTCGAAAGTCTGATTATTTAGTGGGTAGCAATGCTGACATTTGATAGTGTATGTTTGCTGGTATTGTGGGATCAGGGTGACCAGCTGACTGAATATGTACACCCTGGCCTCTCCTTTGCGTCTGTTCATGATGGCTATCGCCTCTTGCTCCCCATAGTACAAATTATAGATATCCAACTCCGATCTGGCTATCTGCACATTGAGTACCTCGATTCTTGTTAAAATCATATCCTTTTGGAGGCCATTCAACTCTAAAGCCTTGGAAAAGTCAGAAATCGTAGCATCTGATCCCATTCTGGCCATTGAAGAAGCGTCGGAAAGTAGGGTGCTTGTTCGCTTCTTGTCCATATTGAGGGAGGCGGAATTGAGGCTATTCCCACTGGGGACATTGGCTGGGTTGTCGATATGCAAATATTCGTCTTCGATGATTCTGGATGGATTTGGAGTGGTCAAAAGCGTATTTTTCCGCTTGAAGTACTTATACGAACTCATTTTCCTTGGATTCCTATTGGAGCTTCTTATATGATATAGCACGATGGAATTCTCCTTCGTATTGAAGGTGGCGCACAACGACAAGCTCTTGTTCAAGGCTTTTTGGGGAAAACACATCAATTCCTCGTAGGGTGAAATAATGGAGGTTGATGACGAAGTGATGGTTCGGAAATCGCCTGCTGGATCAACGAAAGATAAAAACTTGGCAGAATTCAAATGCTGGGGGTGCAGACTGTCCAAAGGAGTGGGGAATTGGGAATAATCCTTTTCTAAAATCAATCCCGACTCAAATGGCAACGCCGACTTCAAAGTGAAGGGAAAGCTCACCGAATAGTCTCTCCCGCTAGAATAGATGAATGCCGATTTACGCAAGCAGATCACGAGTGATTCTTCATGGGCAGTCTCTGTGTGGTTGTAGTTGAAGCTCACAAAGGCAGCAGAGATCACGTCCTCGTCGAACGTGAACTTCTTAGCCAAAGTCGAGCCTTTGATCAATAGTACCACTCGCTTGAGAATAATCAACTGTTTGTGGTTGGAGAACAATTGAACCCTAGCTCCAGGTATCGACCGGTAAGGGTGCTTGATGTCGTGCATTAGGTCCAATGCTGGTAGTTTAAGGGGGGTTTCCCCTTCCGTGGTGGGCATTTGTGGATCACCCTCGTATATCAGATATGGTTGTGTAAAACGCGACTACACAGCATCAACAGAAACGACTGTTTTGGAACCAGCAATTTCCAGAGACTTCGTTCAGTACTGTGGGAGAGTTTATCCACAGCCATCGTCCCCCAGAATCTCTGAACAAAATTTGAACGCTGTTGCTGTGATGGGGGCACATTTGGGGGTATTTTGCGCTACATAGATTCCTAGATCATCAGATTTGTGGAGGATGTATAATTCATCTATCTGACTGCTTTCGAGTGTTGAAACGACACTTCCTCCCCTAAATCATGTGGTGCAAAGCCCTTTTATACACATTTTAGGTATCAGAGATGAGATGCGAAAATCTCACAATGACAGAACCACAATCTGAATGGGACAGACGGAGGTACATTCCCAAACCCGGAGAGCCAGACTTACCTCCCCAGCTCACAGAGTATGCTGAAAAGTCTTCCTCTGAAATCATGCAAGATTTGAACCGGTTACCGTTCTTCATGACGGAGCTTGATGAAACCGATGGTGAAGGTGGAGAGAATTCCAACTTGGAGGCTCTTCGAAGTCTTGCCTACGAAGGTGAGCCTCATGAGATCGCTGGGAACTTCAAAAACCAGGGAAACGATCACTACAAAGCCAAAAATTACAAAACCGCCATCGAGTTCTACACCAAAGGGGTGGATGTAGAATGCAAAGACGATGCCATCAACTTGGCCTTATACCTTAACAGAGCCGCATGTAACCTAGAGCTCAAAAATTACAGAAGATGTGTTGAAGACTGCAAGAAAGCCTTGTTGATAGACCCCAAAAGTGTAAAGGCCACTTACAGATCAGGCAGAGCGTTGTTTTTGGTGGGAAGACTTGACGAAGCCAAACAGGTATTGGAATATGGGTTGAACATCGATGCAGTAAACAAGCCAATCCAGGAAACGTTACAAAAGGTTGTTAGTAAACAAAAGGATATCCAGCTAGCTCAGGAAAGGAAGGAAAGGGAGCAAAAGGAAAAGGAATTGAAAAACACCATTTTAGTGAATGCCATCAAACTCAGGCATTATACCATAATAAAATCCAAAACCCCAGCCGAATTATTGGAAGAGGCCAAAATCAGACTCGAAGATGAACTCGATTACGAATCCCAGTTGATCTTCCCGGCCATGGTCATGTATCCTACCACAGACGAATTCGATTTTTTACAGGAAGTTGGGGAATTATCCACCCCAAACGAGATCTTAAATACTGTCATGCAAAGGCCACAATCCTTTTTTGAAGACCCCAAACATAAAAACTTCGCCATCGTCAACTTACAGTGCTATCTTGAGACCGAATCTGGCGGACTAGTCAAAGTTGGCAAGAATGTGGCCATTAATGAAGTTTTGATGAAAGACAGCCCAAACACCCCGTTGTTCGACAACGCTTTGAGGCTATACGTCGTCCCCAAACAAGAGTCGGCTGGGTGGATATCGAAGTGGAACAAAGAGGCCGTTTTAGCCAAACGTTTAATGTGATAGAATCTCATTAGTCATATATAGTACAGGTAATTTACAAACAGTATATACGCATCATCTCCGATCACCTGGCTTGAATTCCCTTGTCCTGGCTAGCGGCCGAAGAGGAGAAGGTCCTCCTCTGATCCTAGAAGCTTCGGACTCAAACACATCTTCGATACGGAATTTCGGAACCTCTCCAAAGATTGATTTGGGATCAACATCTCTATTTTTCAATACCAATCTCTGCAATTCGGGTGACTCCGCCCACGACTTGAGGATCTTCTTTGAGTTGTCTTCGTCTTCGGTGTCTATGTCTGGTAAAATCACTTCATCGTGAGAATCTTTGAATAGTTCGAAGGTTTGGGATTTAGCAGGTGTTTTGGGCTTAATCGTGTTAGAATAGGTGCTTTCGGCGCTTTTTTCGGCCAGAAACGACTTCTTCTGTGTGGCCTCGCGTTGTTTTAACATATAATGAGGTCTTGCGGCGTCAGGCAAAGCAACAGCGTTGCCTCCCAAATTCCGTCGTTTGTAATCGCCAGCTGGTCTTGGTAGATCCACTTCAGGCAACTTGTGTTTGAAGCCATTGTTGTTGATCGGTTTAGGCTGTTTATGGGGTGTAGTATGGATAGGGGAGCCCATTGATGATATTGTTGTGGAGAGTGATTTTTTGCTATGATTCATTGACACCACAACTCTCGGTTTGATCTCTGGTTTTGGTATCATCAATGACTTTTTCTTTAAACTTGGGATTGACGTCATCTCGAGAGAAGCTTTGGTGTTGTCTTTAGCGGGCTTTGTCTGTTTCATTTTGTTCGGGCTGTGGTGTCTACCTGAAAGATGTGGGATTGAGGATTCGGGATTCAAACTTGTTGTCAAGAAACGACTCTTTGTGGGGCCTTTCTCGCTGTCTAGATGTTTCGACTTGCTGCTGCTTTCCTTGGTTGTGCTAGCACGCAAGGGACTGCTAGGCTTGTTCAGCGTGAATTTTGCTGGTGCATTAATTAAACTCTTCTCAAGCGAAAATGAATCAGACTCATCCGCTTTGGTGGAAGCGAGTGAGCTATTTTTTGAATACGGTCTGCCATACCTTGTTGGAGATCGGGATTCCTTCGTATCTGCCGATAAAGCTGAATTGAAGGAATCTCTCGCGAGAATGGATTTAGGAGTTAGGCCACTCTTCCGAACGGTGTACTTGCTCGGGGTTTTACTGGGACGGGAAAATTTCTCGGGTGACTTGGCTTTTTGATTGTACTCATGGGGGATTTCACGATTCCCATTCTGTTTGGTGTCCTTGAGGATCGAGGCAAATAGATCGTTTGTAGGAGATAACAATTTATTGTCGTGGCTTTTGTCGTCGTTAATCTTATCATGTTGTATGACTAATTTCGAAACCAAAGGGGAAATTGGTTTCACTAGCCGCAGCCTCGCGGCTTGCAGCTCTGACTTCTCGGATTGCCTACGAACCGGCGTAAGGCTTCTCTGACTTTTCTGTATGAATGAGGATTCGTATGAGTTTGTTTTGGATTCCGGAGCCCCATCAACGAACGAGGGAAATCTTTTTCGACGTGTAGGGGAGTGGTTATCGCTGTTCGCCCCTTTGGTTTGTGTAGCTTCTTTCTCCTTGGCCACGGATTTTCTGCTTACATGCGACACGGTAGAACTGACAGTTAATGGTTCCCTGGGAGGTAGCGAAACGAAAGACCTATTCGGGGTTTTTGCTGGTACCATTTCGACCTTTTGTGCCCCATTACCAGTTGCTGAGCTTTTGAAATCATTCGTTTTCGCCAAATTATTGCCTGTTGTCCTTCTTACGGACATTTGGATCTTTTCCAATGATACATCGTACTCTTCGGTGACTGTGCCGCTCAGTATTTTGGCATTACCGTTTGGACTGATTGGCGGGATTGCCGATTTCTCTGATGTTATAGCATCCACCGGGGCTCCTGAATCTCCAGCACCTGTCTTTATCCTCCAGGGAGACGGCCTGGCGTCCAATCTGACCACTGAAGATCGAGCCAATTTACTGGGAGACGAATTGAACTTCACAGGAGATTTCGGGTTCAAATAAGCCCTCATCTTATCGAAATCAGGTAGATCTGGTGCCCTGTTCAACGCTTCTAAAAACTCACTAAGGTCTGATCTGCCCTTTCCCAAAAGACCGTACAACTCTCTGGACTTCTTTATCAACCCCGAATGATGGTCTTTCAATTCGTTGCTGATCCACGAGGCTGTTCCGGGGACTGGAGCAGAGCTCTGGCCAATAGATCGGTTGAACCATGATTCTGAACTCATTGGTCAACTGTCTACCGGTCTCTTATTCAATATAAGCACTTTCAAGCGGCTATAGTACAAATCACAAACCGATCTTTTTACGTCAATTTCGATCGCGCGAACTTCTACAGATCTTTGTAATCCTCCTGTCCACCTTCTGTTTGGTTGTAACTGTAAGCTTATCCTGTCATCGGAAGGGCAGCTAGCTTTGGAAATCAAATGGTAGGACAATCTGGTAGACGGGCATCGAATACGGGAGGGATTCCGAGGACAATCAGTGAGAACGGGCAAGATGATGGCCCAGGCCTGAGCTCCGATGGGATGAATAAGTATGGGCTAAATCTTAGACGATCTGACATAGTCAAGGGCCAGCTGTTTCGTGGCAGTGATTTGAGACCTATGATGTCTCCTGGCTATGAGGAGGTGCCGATGTGGAACATCTTGCCGTCATATCAGTTGTATGAATCAACTTTCTCGAAGAATATTGAGCCTACCGATGAGGATTTGATGTATAACCCTCCAACATATGAGGCAAGTTCTCCTCTTCAGTCCCCAGAAAATTCAGGACCTACCAATGGGGAATATTTCGGCAACCAGCCGTCAGTAGGGGTGCCTTCGAATGATAGTCTGCCCAACAGATATGAGAATAGTATCTTGGGTAATACCCATCGAATGAAGAAGTTGTCTGACGTCGGCCGCAGCCTCGAATCCAACTTGAAAATCGAGGTCGTGGTAACCGAAGGGCCCTGCTCGAAAGGCAAGCCTTCTAATCCGCTCGATGTACTGAAGTATGAATATCATCAAGGGGACTCCATTCAAGGTTATATATTGGTGGAGAACTTATCAAGAGAGAAAGTCAACTTTGACATGTTTTCGGTTGTATTGGAAGGTAAGTTCACCGTATTGGGAGACGCTAACGATCCGAAGAAGCCCACGGTGTTTTTCAAGTTTTTGAACATGTATGACTATAACGCCTCGTGGTCTCCAGTTGATATCGACATCGACAAAGAAACCTGTGTTGATCCTTTAGACGGGACCATCTTGAAGTTTCCTAACGAGAGATATTTTCAACCGAGAGTGGTCTACAAGAAATTTTTCAATTTCAAACTACCTGACAGATTGTTGGATTGTGCATGTGAAGCTCACAACCTTCCACGCCATTGTGAGTTACTACCTTCTATTGGTTTGGCCAGGGATCAGTTCATGAAAGAAGTCAAAAAGCTCAGACAAGTCACATCCAAGCAGACAGGGTCTGCTGACTTTTCTTTAACCCCTCCCAGAACCAATAATTTGGTGAAGAAAGCGGTCCCTTCCCCCGGTGGATCTATAATCACAGAGAGAATAAAGGACTTGTCTTTTGCTGATACAGCTATCAGTTATAGTATCGAAACCCGAGTTATAGGTAAGGCAAGTAACTTCAAAAAGTTGGTGCCGAAAGGTCCAGACGAGTTCATAATCATCGAAGATTGTAGCTGTTTCTTGAGGGTTATTCCAAAAAATAATACCAGCGATTTGGATGACGAATTGCTCGAACAGGAAGCGCATTTAATCTATCGTAATCTCGTGGATAGAATTGCTGAAAAGATTTCCTTAGGAAATGAGTTGGCCAATAAACCTGATGAAAACCCCAATACTTTGACTCGTCATTTGTCCATCACCAAACGAAAACAATTGTACACTTCCAACAAGAACAAATTCAATGCAATTCCGGTTCCTGAGTCTCTGGAATCTTACTCAGTATCAGCACCTTTAAAGAGGAAGCCTACCATCACTTCAGCAGCAAAAATTACAGGGTTGATCGAGGTATCTTCTCCAAAGGTACGTCATTCCGTGAAATATATTCCCGCTTTCAAATTCACCAGCAGACCAGGAAACCCCAATCTCGAAACCAAAATTGTATTGCCGATAGATCTATGCTACATTCCTTCGGTGAACTCGAAAACCGACAGGGCTCCAGATATCAAGGCTGTATCGTGTGAATTGATTGTATTTACTTATAGATCAAAGAAGTATCCAGTTCCAATCGAGGTTTATCCCGAGCTCATTTTCAAGAACATTGCCAGCCAAACTGACGATTTCGAACACAACGTGTGCCAGCCCTTCAAAAAATATCTCAATGAGCTAACTGCATTGACGAAGAAACTCAATCATGAAGTTCTTGGTGTCGATAGTCGGTTGATCATGGATATTAAGGCACTTGCCAATTTGTCATGTAAATATCACAACCTCAAGGTTGAAGACCCGCAAGTCAGAAGCGAAAAGAGTCTCGCGCATTGGAAGTATGATACCGCCACAACTGAATACCGAGGGGGCCAATACCTGAAGACCATAGAACTCTCAGTGGACTTGCACAATTCTCTTGCCAAAGAATTCAACGGTTCCAGTGAGGAAATCCACAGGGGATACTTCACGTTGATTCCAAGCTTCCAGAGCTGCGTTTTGGGGCGTTGTTACTTCCTTCAAGTTACGTTGAAGTTCCACAACCATGAGCACGTAAATATTAAAATTCCCATCACAATTGAGTTATGAATGAACGCCAAAATAAATGTTACTTTAGTCACGTGGTCTCTCCCCACTCCCGGTGTCGCAGTCATCTCCACTCTTATCAGCATACATTTCCACGAGGATTACACGATGATGGCTGGAAGCTTGGGGTCTTTTGAATTCGACCCGGAAGTGTGCTCGAGGTATAAAGGCGCATCCACTGCCAACTTTGTGCTTTCAGTTCTCATAACAGTAGGAATTGTGATAAGTTACTTACCGCAATACAAACGAATTAATGATAAGAGAACCTCTGAGGGATTGTCTACGGAGTTCCTTCTTTTGGGATCTTGTTCGTCTATATTTACATCCACGAACATAATATTAGTCACCTCAGCTGCCAGAGATTGTTGCAGGGGCAGATACATCAGTACGTTCAACTGTATCAACTCACAAATGAACTTGATACAGATTGGTTTGCAGTCTGTTTGCGCCATTATGATATTAGTGTTGGTCCTAGTGTTGACCAGAGACTCTTTGAAGCAGGACAAAGCGGAATATAAAAGGAATGCTAGGGTGGGGAATATTGTCGTGGCCCATGCAGCGATCTCCGTTGTTGAGATCCTTGTGGCATTTCTCAGTGGAGATGAGACTGTGTTGGTAACTATTGCTAATGTCAACGGTTTGATGTCAACTTTATTGACATTTGTGAAATACGTGCCACAAATCTGGACCACCTACCATTTGAAACACCCCGGGACCCTATCGATTGGTATGATGTGCATTCAAACTCCTGGTGGGGTGTTGTTCACAGCTACATTATTTTTTGCCAAGGGATCGCATTGGAGCTCCTGGATATCTTATTTTTTTGCCTTCATCTTGCAAGGCACCCTACTTTCCATGTGTATCTACTACGAGTATATTCGATCTGACGGTCTTGACGCAGAGATTCTTGAAAGAAGAGAACTCGAGCGGATCATCGAACAAAACATGCATGATTCACAGGAAACTCCCACTGGCACCGGAGATTCCAGTCCTCTCTTGCCCAACTAAACACCATCTACCACCAAAAATATATATCCTAGGGTTGTAATATTATGTAATCAAAATCTTTCAACAAATGCGGATTGAGAATCGTTTGAGAAAATTGAAAATTTTTCAAGTCTACAATGTTCAGAAACATCAGTGTTGCTTTACGTTCCAACTTGCGTACCAACGTAATCAAGGTTCGTCCAAGTCTTGTAAGATACTACGCTGCCTTTGATCGTTCAAAACCTCACGTCAATGTCGGTACTATCGGTCATGTTGATCACGGTAAAACAACTTTAACCGCTGCTATCACTAAAGTTTTATCAGAGACTGGTGGAGCCAACTTCTTGGACTATGGTTCAATTGATAGAGCTCCTGAAGAAAGAGCCAGAGGTATCACCATTTCAACTGCTCACGTAGAATATACCACTGCTAAAAGACATTATGCTCACGTTGATTGGTATGTAATAACGCATTAACTACTTTTTATTCAACAAGATTACTAACCTTTATAGTCCAGGTCACGCTGATTACATCAAAAACATGATTACTGGTGCCGCCCAAATGGACGGTGCTATTATTGTTGTTGCTGCTTCCGATGGTCAAATGCCTCAAACCAGAGAACATTTATTATTAGCTAGACAAGTCGGTGTTCAACACTTGGTTGTTTTCGTCAACAAGGTCGACACTGTGGATGACCCAGAAATGTTGGAATTAGTTGAAATGGAAATGAGAGAATTATTATCCCAATATGGTTTTGATGGTGACAACACCCCAGTTATCATGGGTTCTGCTTTATGTGCTTTAGAAAACAAACAGCCAGAAATCGGTAAAGAAGCTATTTTGAAATTATTGGACGCTGTTGATGAATATATTCCAACTCCAGTTAGAGACTTGGAACAACCATTCTTAATGCCTGTTGAAGATGTGTTTTCAATTTCCGGTAGAGGTACAGTTGTCACTGGTAGAGTTGAGCGTGGTAGTTTGAAGAAAGGTGAAGAAATCGAAATTGTCGGTAACTTCGATAAACCATATAAGGCTACTGTTACTGGTATTGAAATGTTCAAAAAGGAATTGGATGCTGCCATGGCTGGTGATAACGCTGGTATTTTGTTGAGAGGTGTTAAAAGAGATGAAGTTTCCAGAGGTATGGTTTTAGCCAAACCAGCTACCGTTACTTCTCACCAAAAGTTCTTAGCTTCCTTATATATTCTTTCTAAGGAAGAAGGTGGCAGACACTCACCATTTGCTGAAAACTATAAACCACAATTATTTATCCGTACCTCCGATGTCACCGGTACTTTGAAATTTCCTAATGAAGAAGGCGTTGATCACTCCGCTATGGTTCAACCTGGTGACAACGTTGAAATGGAAGTTGAATTAGTCAAGAAGACCCCTATTGAATTAAACCAAAGATTCAACCTTAGAGAAGGTGGTAAAACCGTTGGTACTGGTATGGTCACCAAAATCATCGAATAGACCTGTTATATATATTCTGTAAATAGATATTCTATGTTTGTGCTTACAATCTATTTCTGGTTCTCAAACAACTCTTTGGGATAAGGATACTGCAATCTCAAAGGTAGCTTCAAAATAATCTTGTCTAACGGGAGTTTCAGTTCTAATTGTATATAGTATAACCTTGACATGTAACAATTTTGAAAATCTGGTAATAGAACAAAATCTTTGGTTCCATCTTTGTAGCAATTTGCAATATTGAGACACAAAGTAAACTCTTTGTTGAATTTCATACCTTCTACTCCTGATTTCTCCGGGTCGATTTCCCAATCAATTGCACTGAATGCCGTCTCGATATTCTTGTTTTTGATTGTGATGTTCTTTATCGTAAGCGGCTTATAGATCACTTTTAACGAGGAAATAATATTTACTTCTCTTATCAACTTTTTGTCTACCTCGACACCTACCACCTTGTCCTTATAAATCTTGGACAATTTTCTGCTGTATCCTTGGAATCTTTTAATGGTTAAATGAGAAAAATTGTCATCAGGCTTTCCTGAGTTTTGAAATAGCATGTCAGGATAAAATACGGTGGGTATCGGAAGATGGTTGGATTTGATAGTTGTGGCAATCAATTTCGCCTCGAAATCAATCTTCAATGATGAAAGGTCCATGACTTTGGTCACATATGACAACTTGAGAGGAATATTAATCTCGGTGCTATCAGTGGGTTTAAGCTCTTTCGCCAGATTATGAAGCGGGCAGAATATCTGGTAGCCCAATTTCGGTGTCGATAAGGTTATCAACCCTTGTGATGATGTTTTCAATATGCTCTTTCTTACTTTATGAGTGGCAAATACCTGATATATGTCCTGTCGAGGCGTATCGTAATTTTCAAAATAAGAATTTTTCAATTTGCTTAGTTCTGAATCGTCAGTTTTGACTACGTCAAGATTTTCAAAGCTTGAGCTCGGTAGCAAACTCAATGATTCATAGCTTTGAATTAGTCTCTCAATCTTATTGAGTATGCTGAGATAAGTCAACCTTGCTTCTTCCTCGATCATTTTCTTGTTGAGTTGAAATAATGGGTGATCGTAAGGTGTAACCTTGACAAACTGATGCATTTGATTCAAGATTACTAGTTCGTTTTCATTATTGCTATCCGGATCTGAGAAGTAATAATCTTTGGCTCTACCAATAACTCTTGCACAGACACTATATCCTATTGAGGAATTGACGAATGCAAGATCCGTTGGTTTTGTCATTCTTTCATGCGATACAACTTCGCCAAACAACTTCGATCTCTTGACATCACTGATAATCTCATTTCGTGACTTCCCCACACTATTTGGAATCTGTAAATGCTTAATCAAATTGTCCTGGCAGGAATAATCCAAGGATTTGTCGGGTAAACGGAAAGCGAAGAATTTCTTATAGGTTACCCCAGGGAGAAACACCTTATTCTGGTCCAACTGAATATTAGTATTATCCACAGGATCTATGAAATCCTTCAATGGGGTGTGTGGGTCGTAGTGGTCTTCTGCAAGTCTGTCTAGTGTCCCATCGGACCATGAAGCATTGAAATCAAACATAATTAGATTCTTCGTACTTAATTGCTTTGCACTGGGGTCTTCGGTACCTAGATTAACCTCTCCTTCAAACAGGACACAGAACATGTCAAAGGGTATCTTAAATTTGTTCTCATTCTTGATGGTGACAAATCCATATATGCACTGGTTTTGCTGGAGTTTTATGGTTGAAGGATCAATGATTGTGGGAGCAACTCCCTTTTCACCTATGTCCTTAGTTAACTGGATTCTAATCTTCAAGTTCTTACTTGTCACGTTACCATATCTATGAAGATCTTTGAGTTTGTCCGTATTAGCTAGGATAGTATCTTCCCATCGCACGTGTTCCGTAGTAGGATCTTGGAAATCAGGAGTGCCGACACTTGGAACGCTAGTGACTGGCAAATCAAAATAACCCCCTGAAGAGCTGCTGGGGGTGTCAATACTCGAAACGGGGGAAAATAGGTAATTAGGTGGATCCACATTTGCGGTTGTTCCAGTTTCGGCATACAACGACCTTGAAAATGTTGATTGATACATATGGTATGAAGGTAGGATGGTGATTAGCCTGTCACCTATGGACTTTTTCCTTCTGTAGGGATTTAACCATTCGTCATGGTAGTCCCCGTCATCGCCGTTCGAGCTCATATCATCTTAATATGTGATTTTGCACCTCAGAAATTCGCAATCAGAAACCATTACGAGATCGTCGTATAAATCAGATATGATAATTTCAGAGGACGGCGAAAGGCTTTAGGCTTGTCGTCTATGTATTTCTGAGTTTATTGCAGTATCACCACCTTTCAACTTTCAAAGGTACCTTGACCACTAAACTATCACCTTTGTTCAACTTAACAATGATCTTCACATAATAAAGTCTCACAGAAAAGCAGGTTTGATTATCCGGGACTAAGGTAACAAAGTCGAAAAAATTCCCATGTTTGGGGATATTGTAGGCTTTAGATCTGCAACTTTGTAAATTTAAATTGAGCTTGAAGCTTGTTTCGTAACATTCGTCATCAATCAACTGCCAGCTAGTATCACTGACATTGATGGGCTGTTCGTGATTCGTAATTTCTAAATCGTTGGTTTCAAAAATTGTAAATTTTCCTGATAATTGGGCTAATGCTTTTAGATCGTCGTATAGGAGTCTGTCGACTCTTATATTCTCACCACCAACCTTGTTTATCAATCTTGTCAAGGTCTTGAGATCCTGCTTACGTGGCCCAACCACTCTCTCGTGGAATAATTCTGCTTCACTTCTGGCAGATATCAACTCTATCTCCTCGTCTTTGAGGAAGAACTCATGACAGAACTCCAAGGGCAAGTGATGCTTGCTAGACCGAAACGTTCCAACAATCAACTCTGCCTTGACAGATTTGATTTCAGGTAACAGTTTGGAGTTCTCATAATAAATTAGCTGTAATGGGATGGAAAGATTTAGTGAAGAAGTATCAACTGGTTCCGTTCTGTATCTCAAAGGAGGAATATATTTGATTTTATATTCTACCTTAGGAGTCGAAAGTGAGATGAGACTTGAAGATTTCGTACTCAAAAGGCCCTTTTTTTTGTAAGGAATGATATTTCGATACACCAAGTCGAATTCCTTTGAAACTGGCCCTTTAATATCTGAGCTTGATCTGAACAATTGTCGAACCTTCGAGTCAGATGAGTTCATTGGGGTCAAGCTAAAGTCACTGGCGGTGCTCCTCGTACCTTCTAAGCTCTTTCCCATATTGATTTTATCTTTGATTGAGGAAAGAAATCCTTTGTAATATCTCATAATCTCATTGGGATCCTCGATATAGAAATAATTAGCCAATGGTATGACTCTCAAAGGAACGATTGACTCACAAGCAATAACATATTGGTTTTTGGTGTTGTGTAAGCTATAATCATGAGATTTACCGATTACTCTGCATTCCACACTATAATTAATACATGTGTCGAGAAATGACAAATCATTGACAATTTTACTCCTCTCCGCTATGAGTGGAGAAGGTTTTAGTGAATGTTTGGGGAACCCCAAACTCGAAGGTAGCACCGTGTGGCCATTCAAGTTGTGTAAATCGCATATGTCATCCAATAGTCTATCGGGAATCTTGAATGAAAAGAACCTCTTGTACTTGATGCCCGGCAAGAACTTTTTCTTCAAGTCAAACGATAGACTTGTATTATCGTAGGGATCTGTTTCTCCTTCGCACCAGTCATGGGGATCCCCATTATCGGTGGTTAATCTGTTGATATTTGCGAACGTCCAAGACGCAAATAGATCTGTCATGTTCAAGAATTTATGCACCACTCTGGGGTTTTGTGTATCAATCAACCCATCGTTGTTCTCTAGAACCACCAAAGTACCTTCAAAAACTACATAGACCATATCGAAACTGAAAGGCTTATTGGATGTATTCTCAATTGTAACATAACCATGAATATAATCTCCTTGGGCGTATTCGATATTCAGTGGATCTATGATATCTGGTTTGATTCCTTTCTGGCAAACACTTCGGGTTATAGTTATGTCAACCTTCAAGTTAGTCGATAGTTTATCACTAGTTTTGGATAGATTCTTCAACTTATGCACGTTTGCCAATATGGTATTTTCCCAAATTTCGATTTGCTCTTGCTCGTCCGAGGCTTGGTTGATTATTGGGAATGGAAATTCTGCTGTCGAATCTTCTTCTGCAGACCTGGGAGAAAATGGTGATTGAATAGCTGAGGAACTGGCACTTGAAACACTAGTTAATTCGTACACGGGGGGTTCTCTCGAGAAGTCTTCCTCGGGAGTATTCAATGTTTTGGAAATGGTGGATTGGAACATTTGATAGGACGGCAAGATATTAGTGATCAACTCATCCTCATCCAACGTCAATTTGGGTTTTCTGTCCTTCATCTTGGCCCAGGATGAGATGTGCTCGTAAATTTCGCACCTCATTGTGGGTTCAGATATGTATATATGAAAGTCCGGATCTCAGATCATGAGGGTCTGAGGGTCTGAATTGTTTATTTATGGCATGTCAAGAGCGGTTTTTGACATCCCATAACTTATGGGTATGCCTTCAACAAGTAAAAAAATTCGTAGAATTATGCAATAATTAAATAATTTTTAAGACCATTCAGTGTTCACTTAAAATTGTAAAATCTACAGAATAAAATAACAATTAAAAAAAAAAGAGACACCACATGGATTGAAAATTTCGTCCAGGACCTCCAATAGACTCTAAAAGCCTTTTTCTGCCGGAGCACCATCAAAAATGCAGCCTTGCCAACCGTCCCTGTAGTTGAGCAAACCAATTATTGATAGTGTATCGAAGCAACATATGCAGAGAAAGTGTAATCAACTGCATAAGGTCAGTTTGGACAAATTCTTAACTGAGATCATCAGTGGACGTTAATGAAGCTCCACAACCCTTTGAATAGATATCTGGTTCGTCTCGTGACATTTCCGTTATCGAGTGTGGCAGCAAAAAGTCCGCACTGATAAGAATATTTTTACGGAAACATAGTAATGGAAAAGTTTGAATCCACCTCCTCAACTCGACCATTATGGACCAGGCTTGGAGCTCAGTTGGCCATATTGGGCTTGGTATTGTACTCAGCCCTCCTGATATTGGGAAACACACCTGATGTGATTACAAACAATAGAGAAGTTTACAACATGAGAATGACAGATAGCAAAGACGTAAACGTAAATAGTCAGCCAACATTGAACCCTGATCTCGAACATTTGCATATCGGATCCAAAGCCATGGTAACTACCGATGTTCCAATCTGCTCAACTATAGGAAAGGAAATTTTACTTAGAGGTGGAAATGCTGCTGACGCAGCAGTTACTGTGGCGCTTTGCATTGGAAGTATCCATTCAGCGTCCTCCGGCATTGGGGGCGGTGGGTTCATCCTAAGTTCTATCAACGGTACAAAGGAAACTATAAGCATCGACGCCAGAGAGATGGCACCCGGAAAAGCCTTCACTGACATGTACGAAAACCCAGTTTCGGCTGTAATCGGGGGATTAGCCAACGGCATCCCTGGAGAATTGAAGGGTTTGGATGTGTTGCATAAAACTCATGGATCAGGAAATTTAACCTGGGCCCAGTTGATAGAACCTGTTATAGAATTGAATCGCCGGGGATTCGAATGCAGCGCTGTAGTGGCGAGAACCATCTACTCATTGAACAAAAATTATAGAGCACTCTTTCCATCCATATTGAAGAATTGGGATTTCATTTATAACGACGACGGCAGTTTGAAAAAGGAAGGGGATATCATCAAGAGACCAAACTTGGCCAAGACTTTAGAATTGGTTGCCAAAAATGGGTCAAGTGACATATTTTACGATCCCGATGGTCCAATTGCCAGCCATTTGATACAAGCAAATAATGCCAATGGCGGTATATTTACACCCGATGATTTCAATCGATACCAGGCAATCGTGCAAGAGCCATTGAAATTGAATTTTGACGATGGGGTCGAGGTTTTCACTGCCAATGGCGTTAGTTCGGGATTGGTGCTATTAAGTGGATTGAATCTTTTCCCAAAATTGACTAGAAAAGGTGACAGTAAGCCAGAAATAGTACATAAGATAGTTGAAACCATGAGATGGATGGCATCTGTGAGAACCCGATTAGGCAATGGCAACAAAGATTATCCTGACTTGATCAAATTATACACCCTGGAAGAATGGGCCAGAGATATAATCACGAACAAATTCAGCAGCAACCGGACCTTCCCATGGGAGCATTATGAGCCACAGTATGAAATGACTGAACCGCATGGAACTTCTCATTTTTCTATTCTAGATGAAAATGATAATGCTGTGGGTATGACTACCACCGTCAACTTGTTATTCGGGTCATTGGTCTATGATAGTAGTACAGGTATAATAATCAATAATCAAATGGATGATTTCCTGACTAAAGATTTCAACAATTCATTCAATTTGCAACCATCGAAATACAATTTAGTTCAGCCTTACACCCGGCCTTTATCATCAACGGCACCAACCATAATCAAAAGAAATGGTATCCCAGAACTTATAATCGGGGCTGCGGGTGGCTCAAGAATTACCACAGCGATTTTCCAAGCCATCATAAGAATGTATTTTCTTGATTATTCATTGTTGGAAAGTATTGCTTTCCCCAGATTTCATGACCAATTACTCCCTGATTATATTTTCAGCGAAGATTTGGACTTGTTATCTAATGAGTTTCAGGATTTAGATTTAGTCAGCGAATTGACCGAATTAGGTCATAATTTCAAGCAAACAGGTGTGGAGACATGCATGAACGGAATCAGAAGAGTGGGAAAAGAAATCCATGGTGTCAGTGACTATTGGAGGAAGCGTGCCGAAGCTGACGGCTATTGAAAATGGCTTATCGGAGATTTTTTCCGACAAGGTGCGGGTCACTTCCTCCTGTCCCTGGAGTCAAAATCCATGGATATTCCACCGATAAGAAATTTCCCTTTATCCTTATGGAGTTTAGAACAAATATATGACGTGAATTCCTATTGTCTCTTAATACCCGCTAGTATCCGGTATACTCTTTTAATACCTTTATGGATCCTCGTGGAGAACTCCCGTTGAATCCTTGCTTAGTTCCCGGGCAATGTGACCTGATTAATATGGTCATCTCGGCGAGCCAATCAAAAATGCTCACCCCACAAAATCGAAATTATTTTGTGTCATCTCGGAGTTTAAAACCATGATCGCATTCTTGGTATAATTACTCCACATTTTCCCTCACCCTACCCCAAACTCCAGAAAATTTCTGATTGTCATCCAAAGATGACATACCAATACCAAGATGATTTGAAAAAATTGCCTATACCTGATTTGACGAAGACCTGCCAAAGCTACTTGAGTGTCTTAAAGCCATTACAAACGGAGAAAGAATACGAGAGAACTGTGGAGGCGGTCCAACAGTTTTTGACTGACGGTACCGGTAAGTACTTGGATGAACAACTAAGAGAGTACTCCAAGACCAGAAACAGCTATATCGAGCAATTTTGGTATGATTCATATTTGAACTACGATTCTCCTGTGGTTTTGAATCTTAACCCCTTTTTCTTGTTGGAGGATGACCCTTTCAACAACGAATCTAATTCAGTCAATCCTCAAATCAAAAGAGCTGCTTCTTTGACTTTGTCTTCATTAAAATTCATCAGAGCCTTGAAAAACGAAACCTTGCCCGTGGACAGATTGAAGAATGGTCAAGTGTTGGACATGTACCAATATTCCCGTTTGTTTGGAGCAGCTAGAATTCCCACAGATGAGGGGTGTGTAATGCAGTCAGACTCCAACTCCAATCACATTGTAGTATTGTCTAAATCTCACTTTTATTGGTTTGATGTTTTGAACTCCAATAATGATTTGATCTTGGACGAGTCAGATTTGATTATAAACTTCAATTCTATCATTAAAGATTCCATGAGTACTAATGCTAATGATGTGGCCAAGTCTTCCTTCGGTATCTTGACTACCGAGAACAGGAGAATTTGGTCAAAGTTAAGAAATACTAATTTGAACAACAACAAGACAAATAAGGAGATCTTACTGATCATAGACTCAGCATTGTTTGTTCTCTGTTTGGATGATATTAAGTTGAATGATTTGAGCGACCTTGCAAAAAATATGTTATGTGGATTGTCTATATTGGATAAAGGTATTCAGGTTGGTACTTGTACTAATAGATGGTACGACAAATTGCAGATCATCATCACACAAAATGGTAAAGCGGGAATTAATTTCGAACATACAGGTGTAGATGGTCACACAGTATTACGGTTTGTTTCCGATATCTACACGGATTCGATTTTGTCGTTTGCCAATCAAATCAACCAAAATTCTCCTAATTTATGGAAAGAGGACAAAACACCCAACAAAGCTGATATGAAAGAACCCTTAATCACTATCCCCAGAAAGTTGGAGTGGGATTTAACTCCGGATTTGTCATTAGCCTTGAGGTTTGCCGAGACGAGATTGAGTGATTTGATTAATCAAAATGAATTCAGACACTTGGAATTCAAGAATTATGGGTCATCTACAATCAAAAATATGAAGTTCAGCCCCGACGCTTTTATCCAGATGGCTTTCCAGGCAACCTATTACGCTTTGTATGGTAAAGTGGAATGTACTTACGAACCAGCAATGACAAAACACTTTTTCCATGGCCGAACCGAAGCTATCAGAACGGTAAGCCAAGAATCTAATTTGTTCGTTAGAAAGTTTTTTGATCCTTCCATTTCAGGTAAGGACAAATTGGCATTTCTATCCCATGCCTGCAACTACCACTCTAAGCAGACCAAACTGGCTTCGAATGGGGAAGGTGTTGATAGACATTTGTTTGCTTTATTCTGTATATGGAAGAGGTACATCGAAGATACATCCAGTGACAATGGCGACGACAACGACTCCGATCATACAATTGGCAATGACACGGGATCCACCAAAGCAAATTTGAAGGACATTCCGTCTATTTTCGCTGATTCTGGTTGGGATAAGTTGAACAACACCATTATTTCTACCTCAAATTGTGGTAATCCCTCATTGAGATTGTTTGGATTTGGTCCTGTTAGTGCCAACGGGTTTGGTATTGGTTATATCATCAAAGATGATTCCATCTCCATTTGTGCTTCTTCTAAACATAGACAAACTTCCCGGTTCTTGAATACTTTGGATTCCTATTTGAACGAGGTATATCGCTTGTACAAGGAAGTCAATTCTCCACAGGCTGTGTTGTCTTCACCAATAGAGACGAAGTTATCCAATATCACCAACAGCTTCATCAACAAAAATGCTTCTTCGAAGTCATTGTCTTCGTCAACGGATTTGGCAAATGTTGTTAAACCATTGGAAAACCCAAAGCCAACTACCAATTTGTCCACCTTATTAGGTGGATATGGTTATTTTGATATGGGAGAAGACGATATCAAATCAAGAGGCCCAAGTCCTGAACCGCCTTTCTTGAATAGGAACAATAGTGGATTCTCCATCAGGGAGATAGGTAAAAAGTTGAGATTGTCCGAATACTGATTCATTCGTTCACCCCCCTATGCCGTCATTGATGGCCTATTTATTTTATTTATTTTTATTATGAAGTATTATGATTATTTATTGGAATATATGAATATGTTCAAGTTCTATTTATATGCCGAAACTGCCTTGTACGAAAGCATTTCTTAAGTTGGCCTTGTTGGCTTGTTTGTTCTTATTTAATCTTCCAGCAGACGGCATATTCATCATTTGAAAATCTGATGTGGTGTTTTTTCTATCGTCCTTTGATGCCGCTGGTGCTGGTGGGGGTGGGTAGCCAGGATAGCCAGGATACCCCTGTGGCAGTGGGGGATAGTATGGATAACCTTGAGGTGGTGGGGGATAGTATGGATAACCTTGGGGTGGAGGGGGGTACCCTGGATACCCAGCCGGTGGAATTGGTGGTGTGTATCCTTGGGGAGGACCTGGAGGATGGTTCTGAGGTTGAGGATGGTTCTGAGGTTGAGGATGGTTCTGAGGTTGAGGATGATTCTGAGGTTGAGAATGATTCTGAGGTGGAGGATGATTCTGAGGTTGATGATGATTTTGAGTTTGAGGGTGGCTTTGGGGTGGAGGGTGGCCAGCATAACCTAGTGGGGCATATACATAAGGGTTTGAAATTTGGGGGGCTGGGGGTGATTGACGCTTAGTGGAAGTTGTTGAGGCTCTTGGAGCAGAAGCGGCAGCAGGTGGAGGAGAAGGTAACTTTTGATACTGTTGTGCTTGAGGTTGAATTGCTCCAGGAGCTTGGTGAGCATGCGGTGCGTGCTGCGGCTGGAAGTGAGGCTGAATCATCTGCTGAGGAGGTTGTTGACGGATATTTTGGTGGGAATGGGGTTGTTTAGGTTGTTGTGGTTGCATAGACTGCCCGAGATGATCAAGCTGAGATGAAGGAGATGCCGGGAGTGGAGGCTGTGGTTTTTGGAGTGGGAGTTGGGATTTGGTTTGACTTTGAACGCTTGTTGGCTTTGGATCCTTAGGAATCTGGGACTCTACAAGATTAGAAAAATTTGGCGTTAACATTGTAGGAATCCTATCATTAATTTTTGGGCTCGAGATTTGATGCTGTGGTTGACGAGGAGTGGTATTCTGAGGACTAGGAGGAAAGGGCTTGTGGTCATGAGACATGTTTGCGGGTGATGGAGTCCGTGTGTCATATGGTCTCTGCGACTGAGTGTGGTATGATGGAGAAGCTGGTGGTTGAACTTGGCGGACTTTTGGCGAAGAAATCTCTTGATGAGTAGCCTGAGGTTGAGAATGGGTTTGAAATTGCTGGGGCGAGGTTTGGATCGGGGAGTGGGCTGGCGACGGTGTTGGTCGAGTCTGCTGTGGTGACTGCTGCGGAGGCAGAGTTGGTCTGGAATAAACCGAAACGTGTGGCGATGTTGGGGTGATTTCGAACACTGGAACACTTGCTTGAGTGGGAGATTCTTCCTTTTTCTTCTTCTTCTTTTTGTCCTTTTTCTTCGGAGAAGGAGGCTCCATTCCGGGTGGTAAGGGAAAGAAACCCATGGGCATGTTTTCCAATTTCCCGTCCATAAATGGTGTAACCATCCCAGGTGGTAGTGCCATTCCAGGAGGCATTCCAGGCGGCATTCCTGCTATTGGCATTCCTGTTATTGGGCCAGGGAACGGATAGGGGAACCCCATCTCCGATTTTCTCTTTTTCTTCTTCTTCTTCTTCTTTTTTAATTCATCATTCTCTTTATTTTCACCTGGAACTTCCTCTTTGTGTTCTACTGGTATTTTGCTGGGCTCTGACTCACTTTCTGGAAGATTTTCGGCAGATGTTTGAGCACAAAATTGCAAATCAACAGTGGTGGGAGCGTGACTTTCCACACCAGGAACAAAATATTCGGCATAAGGATCAACGGCCGCCTTTGCCAATTTTTGAGCAGCCCGATCGTCTTCGGTCTCGTTATTTGAGTAGGGTTCGATGTAATCCTGGATGATGGTACTTTCGATTCTTCCAGGAGATCCCATCTCCGAATCGTAAGTGTCGTGAGTGGGCAACAGTTGGTTGCTTTGATATGCCTCTGGGTTAGGATAAAAGCTGGAGTTTGGAGGAGTCGGCTGTTGAATGCTGTCGGGTGATCGCAGGGTATAAGGGGAATGTTGCCCAGGGGAATGCAATTGGTTTTCATAGGGCAAATGTGGGGATTGAAGTTGGGGGTTTGGAAGTTGCGGCTGATGGGGTTGACGGTAGGGTTGTTGTTGATGATGGGGTTCTGGTTGATATTGAGGTTGTGGTTGATGTTGAGGTGGTGGCAGAATTCGAGTTCGAACTTCTGGTAGTGCGGGTGGTGGGGGTCTATAAGCTTTCTTGCTACTAGTCAAGGATTTGTTATCATCGCTCAAGCTCAAATTATTCAAATATCGTGTATAATCATCGTCAGGTTCGATATCCAAAGCTATCTTGTGGTCATTGCTATCGAAGTTTATGGGAGGAAGGATTCCTTCCTGCTGAGGAGGTATGATACCTTCCACCTTTGATGGAGGGGGAGGGGGAGGAAGCGGCATATCTTTATAAGACTCATTTGAGACAGTCCTCTTTGATTTTTCTGGTGGTGGAAGGGGAAGCTTGTTGTCCTTGAATTTGGCAAGGTATTGGTCAGTAGATAATAGTTCTTCTGTGACAATTAGCCACTTCTGGAACCCTTTCAATCCTGCTTCAATTACCAAAGATCGACCAAATAGCAATTTTTTGCTACTTGGTTGATCTGAGGCTAAGGTTGACAACCAAGCCCAAATATAATAGTCTTGAATGGAAACGTTAGATATGGATATTTCGGAAAATAGTGGAATATTTGGATCCACTTCAGATAATTTCTCCTGATCTTTCAACCAACCGGGATACAAGTTGAATTTAGAGGGTATGGGATCCTCGGTCAATCTATTCAAGATCCTCCTAGACTCCTCAGTCAAGGATGAGACGATGTCAGAAGTGGATGACTTCTCGAAGATATTTTTCAAGATGGTATAATTCTCCATAGACACAAACGAATCCTTTTTATCGAAGGAAAGTGTATGTCTGACCTTACTTATCAATTCAAAGGGACTGCTGGATATCTTGGTTGACTTAATTACCACACAGGGAATGGTTATTATTGATTTGCTTGAGTCTGTGTTTTCTAAAGGAGGATAACTGTTAGTGATCAACAAACTCTGTAAAGTTTTAGGTAATTTCAACGTTTCCATCTCGTTCTCGGGCAACATGGCTCTCAAGAATGCGAGGAGGAGGTGAAAAATCCCATCGGTTGATTTCTGCCATTGTGATAGTCCGTCCACAAAGTTATTGTCTTTGGAAATGGTTGCATCAAAAAATGCAGACTTGTGATTTTCTTTCAAGTTGTTGAACGCCCAAATACTAGACATTTTAGCAATTTTTCTACCGCTCAAGTAATTGTATTGTGAATTTGATGACACGCTGATCAATAAGTCCAAAAAATCGTACACGATGGAAGCATGAGCGGGAGATGATAAACATTTGGGCATGATGCTCAAAAACGCTAGTTTGGGATATCCAGCGTCTTTTTCTTTCCTTTTGAACTCCAAATACACGTCCCATCCTATGATTTCGTTATTGGGTAATCTACTCCACAAGTATTTTAAACCGCAAATGATGGTGAATTCATCAAAGCTCCTCAAAATATCGCTGATGTCATTTTCGTCCTTTATTATCTCTCCCTGGGGGAAAATCAACGACAAAAACTTCTCCAACTTGTAATCATCGATTTTGGATCTGAAAGGCAAAAATATATGGGGAGTTTTGGTACCTCTTTTTTTCAATTCTCCGGTAATCGAGTGCAAGATGGTCTTTAGGTTCTTTCTGGTAAATTGGTCTTTGGCTATACTCCCAGAGTCCCTTATTTTGTTTGAAGGTAGTTCCGGTAGTTCCATATCTGCGAGCTGGGCACCTCTGATGACCATATCGAAGTTTGAGCTGCAGGTTTTTGTTTATTATGGTTTCGCGGTAGGATCAACTTCATCATCGAAATTTCAGCGGCTGAGCTTCTGAAAGGTGGAATTATGACGTGTTCGAATCTTCTTAAAAACAACAACTTACACTACAGACAAGAGATGATACGTGAGCTTCTAGATTGGATCATATAAATTGAGAATTCAAGCTAATTGGGCAAATCGACCAAGTTTCCGTGATTATGAAGATCAATCATGGAATTCACGGGCCGTAAATTGAACCCGTCTTCATTCATATCGTGAATATGTAGATTAGGGTTTAATGAGGCTAGATTGGTCATGCTGTGGATGGCCCTGACATCGGAAGCTTGTGGCTGATGTATATCGTGATTGAGGTTATCATTTTGGTTGTTCATATTAGGATTCATGTTCTGGTTGTTCAAGTTCTGGTTGCTCAAGTTCTGGTTGCTCAAGTTCTGGTTGCTCAAGTGCTGGTGGTTCAACCTAGAATTGGTCATGTTAGGGTTGCTCATGTGAGTATTGTTCATCGGAACACCACCAGCGTTAGCTATAACTGCTGCCGATTGCAAGTCGTGATTGCTTGGATGGGCAGAAATATTAGCAGATCCAGGAAGGGTATCATATCCGTTGGGAATGGTATTAGCTGACGTCGAACCCGAGGTTTGGTGCACATCTACAGGCATCGAATAACCATTCATTGGTTGCATGGCGTTATTGAGCGTCGTAGGTACGGTGCTAGGAATACTGCTGTAACCGGCCGATTTTTCCGTCATCGAGGCTACGTAACTCGTGTGCTGTATGATGTTATTCAATTGTTCGAATCCACCGACTTGCTGATTCAACAAATTGCATGCCTTGTGAGTTGCCAACACATCCTTTACAATCATTAGTTGATCCCGAACTTGTTTCATCTGTTGAGATAGCTCTCTATAACCGGAGGAATAGAATTTCAACTCATCCTCCATCTTAGCTACCTTCTCTTTCTTACGTTGTCTACATTTGGACGCCGCCAACCTATTTCTTTCTAGAAATTGTTTTCTCTTCTCATTTTCTGTTAGTTTTCTACCAGTTGGCGAGGTTTCAAAATCTTCTTCCCTCTCCTCTTCTTCTTGTTCTTCTTTCACTTTCTGTTTCTTACCTCTGGTCTTTTTCTTGGGTTCTTCTGGCTGGGAAATTTTACGTTTTCTTTCGTTTTCCTTATTATCGTCGACTTGCTGAGGGGGAAGAACATGGTTGTTTTCTACTTGTTGAAGTTGCTGTTCCACCTGTTGTTGTACCTGCTGTTGTACCTGTTGAATTTGCTGCTGTGGCTGATTTTGGGCGGCCATTTGTTGAACTTGCTGTTGAACTTGCTGCATTTGCTGCTGCACCTGTTGTTGAACTTGTGGGGGCTGATGTGCTAGTTGCTGTTGCAATTGTGGAGTAAGTAGAGGATTTTGAGATAATCCAAATAAACTGGACAATCCCGGAGTCATTATTCCTGGTGTTAGCTGCACCAAGTGATTATTGAATGGAAACCCTTGTGCACCCCCAGGAGTCAACCCAGTTCTTAGGTTCGATTCATTTGGTGTTAGCCCTGATTTGCGGTTCAAAAAGTAGTCTTGTCCTTGGCTGTGTGAATGATTATGTGAAGTGGAATTACTGGTATTGATGACTTGGGATCCTTGATTGACCAGATTTTGCTCATTTGACCCAGCTTTCTGGTTAGTTGGTTCTGATCGTGGCTGGTTTGGATTCTGAGAGTTTGGGCCGGCTCGTTCATTGGTTGCATTCAATAGGCTGTTCCATAATGTACCACCAGGTGTCGAGACGTTCCCCGGACTGTAACCTATCGGAGGCAACCTTCTTCCACCTGGAGTTAGTAAGGGAGGTGTTATTCCCGGCAACTTGTTTGGTAGGTTATTCACATTGGATAAGGGAAGGTATAGGTTATGTTTGTTTTTGTCGTCACTCTTGGTGCTGCTATCATCCGTGGCAAACGACCTTTCGAATGGATTAGGCTCTAAGTCGAAACTCGTTTTGGACTGAAAGTTAGTATTGAAAGTTTAAGACATTTCATGATATCATGAACCAGGGTTATGAATAGATTCGATCTTTAATTTAGGTGTTGTGGTTTTGTGACAACATGACGTCACATTTTATATCAACGGGGATAACTCAAGAAATATCGACCGCCAGGCCACCGGATCTACACCAAAAAAAAGCTGCCCCCTTCTGGTCACAGGATCTTGAGTGGATCAAGGGCCAATCATTACCTTGATTCGTAGATGTAAGCACATACCTCACTGGACATAGTTGACTTGATAGAAAATTTTCGCACTGTTGTAAATTGGCGTTAGATTTTGAGAGCAATACTACTGTGCGATATATTCATTGATCCTTTAACAACTCATTCAACTTTTGTTTAGCTTGTTCCTTGTTATCTTCTTTGACGATGCTGGGATCTTTCTTGACCTCTTCCAAAGCCTCTTCGTCAACTGGTTTGTTCACAGGTTGAGCTTTGGGGAGCTCTTTTTCCTTTCCAGCAATCACCTTGCTAATGGGTTTTAAATATGGCTTAGTTCTGACAAATCCGGTTTTGAACAACTCGCCCATCTCAAATCTGGGGAATGGGTGAGCTTCAGTGTTGAAGACGTATTTATCCAAGGGGATGGTGTTGTCGTCATCGAATAATAAGTACAAGTATTTCAACGTTTCAGCCCACCAGAAGCTTTCAACGTTATCCCTCTGTTTAGGGGGAATGGAAACCATATCATCAAGTGACACATATGAAACATCGCCTTCAGGGCTGACATACCTGCTGTATTTCAAGAAGCTCTGAAATATCTCGTATCCGTATTGTCTCCATTTGACATCTCCAGTCAATCTGTACAAGTAGAACAACGATTCCACGGTTTCTGGACGCTGCAAGTTGTGTTTGTCAAGTGGCTTGATATAAAAGTCTTTAGCTTTTGTGGAATCAGTATTGAAAACCACAATTTCCGGGGCTAATCCGGTGGGGGTATCTTTATACATCTTATAACACGAGTACGTCAACCTTTCTCCATACTCGAAATCCTGTTGCTTGCCAGCAGTCCAATCGGGTAATTTCTGAGCTTCTTTCAATGGCAAACCACCGGTGGCACCCAATGAAACTAAACCACCGTAGAAACAGACTAAATGGTCCATCTTGCTAGAAAGTGGTCCTCCAATTCCCTGTTCCAACTCTCCAACAAACAATAACTCCGAGGGTTTTGAATAGCCCGTCATATGTCTCTTGACTCCATCCAATGACTCTTTGTACATATCGTAATAAATGAATTCCCCAGTTTGTAAATATTGTTTCAATAAATACTCGTAGTAGGAGTCACCTCTAGAACCTAGACGAATCAAGTTTCCTTGATATTCCCCGGTGTCAGGCTTGATATAAATAGGAACCAAACCCTCTCGCGGAGTTATGGGTTCCAAATGTTTCATGATTCTTTCAACTTTGTCCCAGTACATGGTTTCACCTGTCAAGTAGCTCAAATATTTGAATTCTAACTGCAAGGTTGCAATTTCAGCAGTCGAGGATGCTCCATTATCGACATGATTGGGAATTCCCTCTCCGGACTTCAAGTTGACAGATGAATAAGGTAATCCGGTTTTGGAATTGAAACCACCCAAAATAGCATTGGCCAAGTCAACAGCCTTATCGAGGTATAAATCTTCCGAGGACAAGTGAAATGCGGACAACAAGCCACCCAACATACGAATAGTGGTCTCAAAAACATTGACGTTGTAGTCAAAATCGTAATCCAAATCCTTCTTGATCCATTCTTTGGCTCTCCCAACCTCTTCAGGGCAATCCATGATCATTAAAGTGTCAATGGAATCAACGATCATCCACCCTAAAGGCTTAGGCCCCATGTTCTTTCCTTTTTTAGAAATTGGGTGGAACTCGTCCATACCCCATCCGTATTTCTCGTAGGTGTGCCACGATTCGAGGAAAGCTGTCTTTACTTCATTTTTCGCTACAGCCCAATTGTCAGCGGTAGATCCTGGGCCGGAAAATTGAGTATATATGAAGTATAATGCTAAAGAAACAACAAAACCCTGAAACAACATTTTTATCTTGGTAGACCTCCGAGGCTTCAACTGCTTGTCCTTATAAAGTGGGAGTTCTGGTTCTTTGGCGAATAGAATCATATTCGCGTTCCTGTTGAAAATTTCTGTTTATACAGCTCATCAAGCGAGTATAAGCATGTGAAGGAGGTCAGAAAAGAAGCTGATGGAGCGGATCGATGCTCCTTTAGAGGAAGAGGTCGATCAAAAAACCCATTATTTACAACACAAACCTAAACCTATCGTCTTTGAGCAGAAGCCTCCAACAAGGCGTTAACGTCAGTAGCATTGATCACTACACCCTTTTCACTACATTTAGCTTTGGATTTCAATTCCGAACACAAACCATCAATGTCTATCTCAGTATACCTAGGATGACTGGTGATTCTATCCCATATTTCCGAACACTTATATGTCTGTTCAGGAGCCGGCACTACTTCACTATCTTCCTCTCTGTGTGATTTTACTGATGGAGTATGTATATCATTCTGACTGCTATGTGTAGTTGATGATTCTGATGGTAATGAGGACTTGATGAAATCGTTAAAGTTGAAGTTGATGTTAACTTGGTCTTTCAACGGATCATAAGCAGATTCTTCATTGATTAAATTTTCGATTGGACTGACGTTGTCAGGCTTATCATCAAAGGCTAAGTTGACATCAAAATTGTTGTCGTTCAAGAAAGACAATGGATCGTTATCATTGGGACTCAAGTTGAAATTGAAGTTGGACCCATCGCCCAAAAAGTTATCGGTGAACAATTCGTCTGTGTTTGGTTTCTCGTTGAAATACTTGCCAAAGACGGAATCCTGCCTTGGAGTTTGGCTCTCTTTCTTGTTATATTTAGCCATCAAGGTATCTTTTCTGCCGCAGGCTGAATTGAGTTCATTGCAGAAGGGATCGACTTGCTCATCGAATTTGGAATCTGAATCCATCAAGATATTGTCATTTAATGGAGATGTCGAGGACGAGGAACCACTTATTAAATCCGGTATCTTATCATTATAACTGTCGATGCTTCCTGTCTGACTAGGTGTGTTCTTGGCGTAATTCAAAGTGGAATTGTAATTGTGTTTGGCCCAAGGAAATTCGGTCTTCAAGGTAGAACTGACATCTGTTTCAGGACTTGAATTGTTGATCGAGCTATTGGAGTCACTTTCACTAGTCAAGGTAGTTGTGCTACCAGAATGCTCAGCTAAACTGTCGTCGGAGGTTTTCTTCGATGAATCGGATAAGTGACCGACCTTCGAGGGTAAATTGAGGCTACCGAAATCAAATCCTCCACCTCTGTATTTAGTTAATTCGTTCTTCAACATATCAACTTGAGCTTTCAAAAAGTCCGACTCGGTATTTATCCTTATGTTCTCATCTTCCAAATCTTTGACTTTGTCTTCCAAATCCTTCATCTTCTTTTCTTTTCGCTCCCTGTAAGCTCTTTGAGCCGCTCTATTCTGAGCGGTCCTTTTAGATTTGGGTTCGGTTTCAATAGGTTTTCTGCCAGGTTTGGTATGAAGCTTTTTATTGTCGTCCGGCTCCGGAGTGCCCATTAAATCATCGTAATGCCTTTTCACGTCGGTCATCTTATCTGCTATTCTAGATGGGTCTGTTTATTTGTCTTCCTAAACCTACCTTTAGCTATCTGTTTCCGATTTTCAAAAGTTGACAGTAGAAAGAAAATAATTAATAATTGAAGGGTGACAATTAATTAATATATTGATTACAAATCCAACGGTAAAAGAAACAAAATATCACACAATGTCGCATGGGGAAGCGCGACACTTCTATTTAGAATTAGTTGGAAGCTCGCCGCAAGGCTGATAGGCGTTGGTCGAGAATAAGGGCCTGGGCGACGTGGATGCGAGAGCATCCGGCCAAGATGCAAATATGTGTTATTGGTCAACAGAGAGGAGGAAATTACTCGGGAGAGGGTGATACTGGGCCTGATGAAAGACAGTGTGGAGCGCTAACCTATTTGACCTTGATTCTAGTTTTTAGCCTAGGCGCTGGACACATAAATGTAGATCAGTGGAGGAACCCGGTCTTTCCCAACGGTCTTGGGTTACTCAAATGATATTTCCGCTATTCTCTAGTAGATATTGCATGATCATCATATATAACGCATATGTGTCTGGAATCATATAACATGCAATCTATATCGACCCATATATGACCAGGGTGTGTCGGGAAACCCATCTCTTTTCCGTCATACAGTCTCTTCCCACTCTATTTATGTAGTTAATTCTTGATGGATTAGAGCACAAATCCGATCTTGCAGTGACGCACTTCCCGTTTCGGGCAATTTCCGTATGCAACTTTGAAACATGCAATCGGGTACCTTCCGAAGCTAGTAGCTCTTGATTTGCGCTTTTGAATAGGAGGTGAGCAAATCTTGTAATCTGGACCAAAAGAATGGGCCATATTAACAGATACAGATATAAAGAGCTCTGCTAACAATCATATCCCATGAGTCGGGCATTATCATAGCTTACAGAAAGACGTTGTCTTCACGATAAGTTGCTTCCAGCTTTATCCGTCGGAGAAACAGTAAGTCGAGCGAAGCCACGTTTCTTTTAGACTAAACAGTAGCATGAATTTGGTAATTAGCGTCTGTGCTTCCCAATTGAGCTTGATGCGAAGTCACGGAATTATCAACCTACTCCGAATTATCTGAGGCTCAGTTGCTAGAAACGACCTTCTTCATAAGATTATTGTTGTCTTGGGAGGTAGGATTGGATACGATTGCTCGCACGTTGTCAGAATGTGAAAACAGTTGCTAACCCATACGGGGGATGAATTTTTGGTACGCATTCAGTTTGGCAGAAAGTACTTGACCAAATAAGCAATCGCAAGCAATATGTGAAGTATAACAAGAAAAAATTTGCACAGTGTGTAAAACTAAGGTAAATCGTTTTGATGAAATGTGATTTTAGGAATTCACCCTTTGAAGATTGTGGAACTGATTAATTTGACAAAGAATAACGCTCTTTACAGATGTGGACGATTCTGTTTCCATCGCGGCTCTTCAAGGTCATGTATCGAGGCCTTTTGTAGATTCGTGCAAAGAAATTGATATAACTGATCTTCTCTATGCTTTTCAGAAATTGGCTTAGGTATCACAGGGTACCCCGAGAAATTATCCCAATAAATGCCGGAGATTTATTTTGAAGGACAGCTTTTGCAGTGACCAGTATTAGATACCAATAATATTACCTACAAATTTTTGGGCATTGTGGATTGCAGTGGGCAAATGGGCCTGACGAAACCTCGTTAAATATACCCAGATATCGTGAAAGAGGTTTGCACTTTGTATCCTTGAAAGGTAAGCAAAGCCTCAGGAGTGCGATTAGAAGACCATGACTTTGAAACCTCTGACTGAGAACTATATCGCGAACCTTTCGTGCCCTAGTCCTTCCACCCGGTTCCCGTCCTCTCCGACCAATAGATAAGAGAGTGCGGCGTCAAAAACTTTCGCACCCGATAGATAACGCTGATGGAAAAGAAGAACACTAGAGTGTTGGCAGCCTGTAGTAGGTGTAAGGCTAGGAAACGCAAGTGCGATGGGAGCAAGCCTTGTGGAAATTGCATAAAGGCAGCGGCCCAATGCGAATATGGTCGACTGCTTAATGAGAATTTCGACGAGGAAACGATAACAAACCTCCAAAATCAAATAAAGCATTTGAATAAGGTGAATAACGGTTTGAAACAACAGCTAGAGGCCGTGCAGAACTCCAAAAATGAAAACTCAGACGATAAGATTCTTAGTGAGTCGACATTTTCTGAGGTTATTTCCAGTATCTTGTATCGAACACTGAACGAGACAGAAGAGTATATCGGAAACTTTGCGGTGATAGCTATAGTAAAAGCTATAAGGAACCTTTTAGCCATCGACACCTCGGAAAAAGAAGCCAATAAGGATTCCAATCGTCCTATCATCATCGAAAGTTCTCCCGATAATGAGCTCCTCACTGTGTCACCGAGGGCAGAGGTGGCATTTTTGGACAAGTATTTTAGTCTCGCCCATAATAGGTGTTACTTGATAGACCACGTCTGGTTCTATGAGATGATGGATCGGCCAGTAAAGGATTCTTGGGAGACTTTCTGTTATAACATGGCATTGGGGATAGGTTGTAGATTGCATGAGCTTCTATATGTCACTGCATATCCCACGCCGGAGGTGTATCTCCGCAGGGCATTGAAAGCGTTGACTACCGCAAAAATGGATAACTTGAAGCAGATACAGAGCTGTTTACTTATTGCCATGTTCATCAGCCGAAGCTATCACATATCGTTCTACGTGTCATCGTGGGAATTGACTGGTATTGCGATCAGAAAATTAATTCAGCATGGTTATCATAGAAAGCAACCAATCACTTTAGAGAATTGTTGGAGGTACGAGGTTCACAAGAGGATCTTTTGGAGCTGTTACAATAATGATAAACTTCTTTCGTTGTCGCTTGGAAGGCCATTCGTTTACTTTGACAGTTTTGTCGATTTACCTTATCCTTTAAGTGTTGACATCTCGAGAGAGCCCAGCCAAAGTGAGCTTTATAACTTATATCAAATGCAGTTGCAGCAGGAGAAGGATCCGAATTTTGTGGGGCCCATCTCTTGTTTTACTTCCTTCATTAATACTTCAAAAATCAGATTGATCGAAAGCAGGGTTCATCTTTTGTTATATTCTGTCAATGATTCGATTCCTATAGGTGACAGCTTAGAGACCATTGAAAACTGTTTAGAAAGTTGGTACTCGGAACTTCCCTCCAGAGAGGATTTTGATAGTGCGATGAATGGAAGGGAGAGTTACGATTTTTTGGAGTTGCTGTACCATAGAGCCAAGCTAATTTTGTTAATTCCAATAATAATGAAAACCTCCATTAATTCTAGATCCCAATTGTTGGATCAGGTTTGTTTGTCGGCAGGCAAAATATGTGAAAGTTACAAATTGCTATACAAAGATTCGATCCTAGAATTCAGTATCATAGCTTTGCATACCCTTTTCTTGGCCGGTGTGACTTTGGTGTTTTATTTGAGGAATAAAGGAGAACCCAAATTCATTAATATTCATAACGATATCAGATCGTGTTCAAGTTTGCTTTTTGTATTCTCGGAAAGATGGATAGAGGCCAAAATATACCGGGATTTGTTCGAAAGCCTATTGGACGACAATGCTAATGCAATGAAAAGCTCCCGGTTCAAATTGGAACAACCTTCCATGGAGGTTCCCACCAACACTTCATTTGACATTAACGAGGATTTCTGGGACCAATTACTCACGAGCCTCGAGAGGTAATTAGAAATTGTATATTTATCATTTTTTTGGTTCATAAGGATATTTACTCTTGAAGTGGTTGGCGATATCAGACCTGGAACAAACCCAAACATCTTCGTGCAGGTTGACGTACTCAACGAACTTTTTCAAGGCTTGGAAGTAACCTGGTCTACCGATGATTCTACAGTGAAGACCAACAGTCATCATTTTACCTCCCTCTTCGTAAAGGGTGTCGAAGGAATTTTTCATGTGTTGATAGAAGGCTTCGGCTGCTCTGAAACCGTTGGTGGTCAAAAATCTATAATCGTTGGTATCGAACGAATAAGGAACGAACAACAAACCTTTCTTGTCTTCAGCTGGCAAATCTTTTTCAGCAGGAACATCTGCCCAAACAGGAACATCGTCTCCGTAGTAATCACTGATGTATGGTAATTCTTTTCCGGCTTCTCTGTAAACTTCGGTGATTAAGGCAAGACTTTGAGGACTTAATCTACCCATATACCACCCAGGAGCACCTTCTCCAGTAAGCTTTTCCAAGGTTTCAATCTGCTTGATAATGTAAGCTTTTTCGGCTTCGGGCGAAACATTTTCGTATGGAATCCATCTATAAGCATGGGACGCAATTTCATGGCCATCACGAACAAAGGCCTTAGGAACCTCCTCATTGACTTCGAAAGCTTTACCAACAGCATAAGCGGTGATTCTGTTTCCATATTTCTTGAATAACTTCAAAATTCTCCAGACACCGACTCTTGAACCGTAATCATATTCGGATTCAACTTCATAAGCTCTGGCAGGACGTGGACCTGGGTTGGAGGAGGTGTATAAAACGAATTCACTGGTTTCGTCACCGTATTTGAGACTTCTTTCACCACCTTCTTCGTAGTTTAACACGAAGGAGACAGCGATCTTCTTTTTGTCTGGCCAATCAGCAGACAATCCTTCCTCACCGTAACCCACCAAGTCACGTTTGAAATCGTATTTGGTGTTGGCTTGTTTGTCTTTGTTGACTTCTTGAGGAACTGAAGATGCAGTGGTTGATTCCATTTTCTATTTGTGCTTGTACTCGAATTGTCGATATCAGATTTGGGTGCTTTATCATATTTTATAATCGAGTTGTCTCTTATCGCGGGTGGGGAGCGGCCTATCCGCCCCCAATGCCGCATTCTGCAGCTTATCTATTTTTCGTCATCCCAGTGTGCAGGATTCCTTATCGGCTGATGAAATCTAAGACCTCGCTTCCCCAACGGCCGCACCGTTGGGGAATTACCTGCGGAATTCAGTATAGAATGATAGGAGAGCATGTGAAAGATGATGAGCAATGAGATCTTGTGAGAAGTTATATTTTTAATTCTAGATTCAATTGTCTTTCCAATTGAAGTGCTTTTCCCAGCCATAGGCTGCTCTATAGATAGATAACTCATCGAAGTATTTTCCGATAATCTGTAATCCAACTGGAAGCTTGATATTTGGATTGTCTTCTGCGGGTAAGAATCCGACAGGCAACGAAAGTGCAGGGTGACCGGTGATGTTGAAGATTCCGGTGTTAGCATTCAAACCGATAGTGTGCTTGATTAATTCCAAAGGACTTGCATCTCTAATACCGTGAGGTGGGGCAACTTTAGGGACAGTGGGGGTCACTAAGACATCCACCTGTTCCAAAGCTTTATTGTATTCCGCAGTGGCTTTTATACTCAAATTGATACACTTGGTGTACAAACTAGGGTATTTCTCGGCCATGTACAAACCGTTGATTATACCGTTTTTGACTGGTGGTGGGGTTCTGTCGAACGCATATTGGGTCCACGGCAACGTATGATCGAACGACGAGGTGGCTTTTAAGATTCTGCGGCCTCCTTGGAGTCCCAATTTCCTCAAAGCACCTGCTTGTCTTTGGCCAACAGCCCAGATTTCCGGAGCAATATGGTGGAAAGGCACGGATATTTCAATGACTTCTGCACCCAACTCCTCAAATCGTTTCACCACCTGCAAGAATTTGACTCTCATTGGCTCTGTCATGGCCGAAACCTCCAACGATTCCTTCAAGATTCCGATTTTCATCCCTTTTAATGATGATTTTTCGGTTAATTCCTTATATTTGGGGACTTGGCTGACCAGCGGAGCCCCATACAGCCTGTCGTCGAATTCGTCTTTCCCTGCAAGCACCTCAAGGAGCAAACAGTTGTCCAAAACGGTTTTAGTCATGGGGCCAGCGTGGTCGATGTTGGACTCCAATGACCCTATACCGCTATAGGGAACAAGACCAAAAGTTGGTTTGAATCCAACAATTCCACAGTGTGCTGAGGGGATTCTGATACTTCCCCCTTGGTCGCACCCAACGGCCAAATCAACCTCTCCACTTCCCACCAAGTATCCACAACCGCTTGATGATCCTCCAGCGGAGTATCCATCGGCATAAGGGTTTTCCACATTTCCTGTGCTGGAGGTGTTAGATGAGGTACTTGAACTTTGGTTTTCACAAGTTGCCAATCCTACAACCACAGCACCACTCTTCAATGATCTAGTGACCACAGTGGCATCTGCCTCAGGAACCCATGGTTCAAAAGCATCAGTGCCAAAAATTTGAGGCACTCCCGCAATATCAATACAGTCTTTCATACAAATGGTTCTACCAGCTAAAACCCTCTTGGTCTCTAGTTCTGGCTTTTGGTCTTTGATTGTCACCTGATAGGCCCAAGCTCCTTTGGGGTTTTCCTCTTTTGAAGGATAGCGAATGTTATCTCTGGGGAATCTTTCCAAGTCCGTTGGTAAGTAGTAATCATCTAACGCCAACACATTATGGATCGATTTATCGAACGCACAAAGCATTTTATAGTAATCCTCCACTTCTTCGGGCTGGAACTTTAACCCCAACTTGGCGGGCTGGGCATGTAAGTCATCCAAGGTCACAGTGGTGTTAGGATCGAATTCTAAACTAGGAATTGACATGGTTTAGCTATGTTAACGATTGTTTAAAGAATTCCTTTGATATAAATTGAGTGCGCTTATCTCTCGGAATGGAATTTCGATTGCAGCATCCGCAGTTACATGCGGAAGCTTCCGCCGCGACATATTTTGGTCCGCCAGACTGCAGAGTACCTGAAAGATGGTTGAATATTAATCAGTTTTTAGCTCTAAAACGGCCATTCGGTGAGAAATTTTGCAATGAGTTCGAACATTCAAGACCAATCTCAAAAGCTACCAAGGAATGTGCTTCTAACGACTTTAGGATGCTTGACTGCTTCCTTGTTTGTGTCATTTTTCGATCAGACAGCTATCACCACGAGTATACCTTCCATTGCAAAATCTTTGAATAACTCCAACTTGATAAATACCTGGTGTGGTTCGGCTTATTTGATCGCCAACACGAATTTTCAGTTGCAGTTCGGAAGGTTATCAGATATCTTTGGCAGAAAGACGATATTTCTTATATCTATCGGATGCTTATTTGTGGGGAACCTAGTGAGTGGGTTTTCGGAGAATATTACTATGTTGTTCATCTTCAGAGGAATATCAGGTATCGGTGGTGGTGGCATCAATTGTTTGGTCATGATTACATTTTCCGACTTGTTGACTACTAGAGAAAGAGGCAAATATTTTGGGTTCGTGGCGATTTCCACCTCCCTAGGAAATGGATTGGGGCCCCTAATTGGGGGCTTGTTGAGTCAAAAGGCCAGTTGGAAGTGGACCTTCTGGATAACCTGCCCTATTGCGGTTTTATGTGCAGCTTCAGTGTATTTCTTTGTTCCACTCAAACCAGTCACAGGCTCTTTTAAAGTGAAGGTTAAACAGTTGGACATTTTAGGGTTTGTCACATCTTTTATCGGGATAATTTTCATTCTTGTGGCCATCTCGGGTGGGGGAGAAACCTGGTCGTGGACGAGTCCTCAGGTATTATGTCTCTTGATCCTCGGAATAATAATATCGGTGATATTTTTGTGTGTGGAGAAGTTATATGCCACCATTCCAATGATCCCGTTGGCCCTCTTCAATAACTTCCATCGACTGCTATTGTTCTTGATGTGCTTGTTGATGGGATGGGCTTATTTCGTTGACATTTATTACTATCCTTTATATCTTCAAAACGTGAGGGGGTGGCTGCCAATAATGTCGGGGGTGTTACAGCTCCCCGCAACCTGCAGCAGCAGTATTTTCGGAGTTGGAGTGGGGTTTATTAACTCCAAATACGGAAATTACGTGGCTTGTTTGTGGTTTGGAGGGGCAATGTGGTGTTTAGGTACTGGATTAAAGATGTTGTTCAGTCTTGATAGCAGTGTGGGTTTGTTGGTAGGAAGTAACTTGATTCAAGGTTTGGGTATAGCATTCACTTTCCAACCAACTTTATTGGCCTTATTGTCATATTCTGACTCGCAAGACAGAGCTGTTGTCACCGGACTTAGGAATTTTTTCAGATGTCTCGGGGGAGCTATCGGATTGCTTATCTCCAGCATAATCTTCAACAACCTTTTCAAACGCCGACTCAGACAGATATTAGATGATCCCTCAATGATTGATGATATTGTAGACAACCCCGGCATGATGGGATCCCATGGCCAAATCATGGATGCTTATTTAAAGTCATTTAGAGATATTATGCTAGCATTGACAGTGTTGTCGGGTGTAATGTTTTTGATATCGTTGACCATCAGAAATAAGAACGACGACGCAGAGAAAGAACTGGTGAAAAATGAGGATAGCTCCAGTATTTCTGTTACAAGTATACCGATTGAAACCAAAAACTAAAGAAACAAAACCAAAAACAAAACTAGAAACAATATTAAATATACATTTTAAAGAAACGGATAGTCTATATACCCCTTGGGCTCTAAAGGTTTATAAAAGGTCAGTCTGTCGTAGGGATTCAAAGGAAGGTCGTTCTTGAGTCTTTTTACCAAGTCGGGATTACTGATAAAAAGTCTTCCCATGGCTATGGCGTCGAGCTCCAAACCATCGAAAGTGGTGATGTTCTCTTTTTTCCACCCCCCAGCAGAAATTAACGGAGTATTTGGCAAGAATGGCTTCAATTTCGCCACAGTGACCTCCGTGGACACAGCACTATCGTTTTCTCGGCCTCCGTTGGCATCGCTTCTCTGCTCAACACAGTGAACATATGCAATTTTTCTCTTCTCGAGCTGGTCGCAGAAGTAGGAGAAGTGCTCAAAGGGCTTTGAGTCATCACAGTCCTGAAATGGGTCCCAAGGGCTGATTCGGTAGCCAACTTTTCCCCTTCCCACCTTCTCTATGACGGCATCTAACACTCTCAAGGGAAATTTGGAGCGATTTTCGATCGAACCTCCGTACTCATCGGTTCTCTGATTGATATTGTCCTCTAAAAATTGGTCCAATAAGTATCCGTTGGCTCCGTGGAGTTCTATTCCGTCGAAACCCGCCGCAATAGCCGCTTCTGCCGCCGCCGTGAAATCTTGTACCACCTGATCCATATCGCTGCCATCCATGGGCTTGGGGGCGATATGGCCGTCGCCCTTGATTGGAATTGAGTAACTAGACAATACCGTACTATCTGCGGATGCGGCTCGACCGTAATGATTCAACTGACAAAAGAAAACCCCGCCCTTCTCGTGAACTGCATCAACCACCTTCCTCCACCCTTCAATTGCCTCTGGAGTATCTATTCTGGGGGCGTAGTTTGGAGTCCCCGCTCTTTCCGAAATTGAGGTACTTTCAGCGATAATAAGTCCTCCGTCGGTGGATCTTTGACGATAATACTCTGCCATCAAATGTCCTGGAATCTTGTCCGGGGCTCTGTAACGAGTGAGGGGTGCCATCACCACCCTGTGGCTCAATGTATAATCTCCAATGCTCAAAGGTGCAAATACTCCGCTCATGCTTCCATAGAGATCTGACAAATCTAACTTTATAACAGTCTGTACCTCGGAATCGCACAAATTGTCGCGAAGATAAGAATGTCGCAAATGGGTGGCTGTTCCGATAGGCTTATCTCAGACGTGGATGTTCCGCAAACGTTTATCTGCGCAGCCGTGAGACGATTTTTTGGGAGATAAGAACTCACACAATGGATATTTAAGGCAAGTGAAACGGCGTGCTAATTGTTTGTCAGTTATAGAATGGATAGATTAAAGAAGTTTGAGCAGTTCGTCTCCATCAGAGATGAATCTGAAAATGATCCTGATGCCATCAGATCCAATCGTGATTTGAATCCTACAGCGCCCGAGGAAAGAACGTGGCAAAAATATAACTATGTTTTGATTTGGGTCCAATCGGCGGTGAATGTTAATGAATTCAACACTGGGGCTTCGTTGATTGCTTCCACAGGGTTACCACACGGACAGATCATTGGGGCCTGTATCCTCGGTATATTCATTGCTTGTTTTTTCACCGTTCTCAACGCCAGAGTTGGCTCCAGTTACCATATCGGGTACCCTGCATATGCAAGGGCTGTTTTCGGAACAAAGTTGTTTAAGTTTTTTGTTTTCGTTAGGTTATTTGTGGCAGTGATTTGGAACTCGGTACAGAGTTATTACGGATCCAAAATGTTGGATGTCATGTTCAGATGCTGTTTCGGTCATAAATGGACCGACATTCCAAACCACCTCCCAGAAAGCGCTCAAATAACCACCAGAGGAATGACAGCCTTCTTTCTTTTCTGGATGCTTCAAATGCCTTTGATGTGGGTTCATCCAAAGCAGATTCGTTGGTTTTTCACTTTCAAGTCGTTTTTCACCCCCATTGCCTTATTCGGTTTATTCATTTTCTGTATGATCAAAGGTAAAGGGGTGGGTGATTGGAGTGTCGGTGTTAAAGGTACTTTAACTACATCGGTGGGGAATACTTGGATGTCAATTATCAACACAGTTATGGGAACATTGTCTCCTATGATCATTAATCAGCCCGATATCTCCCGTTATGCTAAGAAAAAGCTGGATACTGTGTTATATCAAGCTGTTGGGTTCATTCCATCCAAGATTATCGTGTTATTATTCGGTATGACATCCACCATTGCGATTTACAGGGCATATGGCCAGCCTTATTGGAACATGTGGGATTTGTTTGATGCAATTTTAGATAATCAATGGGGCCCCGGAGCGAGAACTGGAATCTTCTTTTGTGCTTTTGCATTCATGGTGGCCACTGCTGGTACTAATATCTTTGCCAATACCATTCCTTTTGCCGTTGATCTTTCTGGATTGTTGCCCAGATACTTCACGATCTTGCGGGCCCAGATCTTCGCCGGTTTCCTCATTTGGGCTATCGTTCCTTGGAAGTTCCTTGCAAGTGCCACCCAATTTATCACCTTCTTGGGCTCTTATTCCATCTTTGTTGGCCCACTTCTTGGTTGTTTGTTATCAGATTACTATGTTCTCAGAAGAGGAAACCTTCACGTTCCCTCGTTGTACACCAAGTCGCCCCAAGGAGCCTATTACTACTTCAAAGGATTCAACCTTTGGGGTTTGGCAGCTTGGATAATTTCCCCTATTATGGCCATTCCTGGCTTATATAAGGCATATCATCCAGAGGCTTTGTCCACCGTTGCTTCTGATATTTATGGATCAGGGTGGTTGTATACCTGTTTGTGTGGGTTCTTTTTCCATACTTTATTTGGTTACATATTTAAAGCCAAGGTTTATCCTGATCAGCACGCAGATGCCCCCAAAACTTGGGAATATATGACAGATACCGACGGGTTCTTTGCCGATGATGCGCCAATTGGCGGTGTGGGTTACCCAGGCTCAGTTGAATATTACGGAGACAAGAGTGAAGACGACAGCAACGATGAAGAGAAGTTGAAGGTCATTACAAGTATCAAATCCACTGGTGGTTTGATCATGTAGTGCCTCTTGCGTTCATTTCGATTTGTTATTTATATAGGTTAAGTAGACGGTTTCAGTAGCAGTGCTCTTGGCGATAACCTCTTGGTCTTGAAAGAAAGAATTTAGGGGAGCTACTCAAAGCCAGAGGCAAATGGAAGCCAGGATTAGGTGATCAAATAATATCCTGCAGCAATCAACAAATCCTTTAACTGAAATGCTGGAAGGTACAGGTCCTGCAATTATATCCCTCAGATGTATCATGAGTCGGAAAGTTTTCCGCAAATTCCTACAAAAATAAATGAAGCGAGATGCTGACTCTAATTGTTAAAGACTTTCTATGAGCATATTTTCAAGTTCCAATCACGTAAATGGTTCCAAAGACTCTACCGAATGCTTATACTCCATCTAAAACCGGTAATCAAACACTGAAACCGGAAATATGAACCAACTTAAGCACCAAAGCCACAAACTTAGCCTGCCTTGTTTTATTTCTAACGAACATTAAACCCCTTCATGATTTCATTGGACGCCTGCCAAATTCCAGCAGATTCAATGCATATGCAGCAGATTCTTTGCCGTAGTGATTTTAAGGTTTCGGCTGTAAACGGAGAAAAGCTGTATATGTGGCAGAGCCATGGGGTGATCTTTCAGATTCTACCCGAGATTGAAATGTTCGAAATTAAGGTTTTATGTGAGTCGAGCAGAGGCGATCGTTCCTTATCGGGTCGAAAACTAGGTTCAATAGGGTTTGATGGTTTGAATAGCAATCTGAATGGAGTTAGCAGCTCTGTGAAAGTAAAATTTAAAACCGGTAGAAAATCACAGAACCCCGTATTGCGCCGCTTCGGTTTCCCCGAAAATCAGGTTGTCGTAGAATATTTTCTAGGATCGTGTGGCGCAACACCCAGCGGAGTAAAACCTAATGAGAGCTGATTAGTCTTTGAGCTCGTCAAAATCTACTTATAGTGTGACTAAATCTGTAGCATGTTATACGGAGTGTATCATGAAGAATGGGGATGCTGCAATCAGTATTAAAGGAGACTACGATCTCTTTGATAAAGATATGCTTATAGTTGCCTATTTCAAGGGCAGCAGAACCACCTGCTTTAGAGCAGTAATTTCAAATATTTTTTAACAGGGCCTTCCGCTAGAAAAGCTAAAGCCAGAAGTAAACTACACAGTAAGCTTTTTATAAGTATTTACACGGATCTCTTGTTTATTGTCCTGTTAGAACATAAAACCAACATAGCGCCGGTTACATATGAAGCTTCTAGCAGGTTTATTTGCGGTCTTCGTAGGATTTGCGGCCCAAGCATGTGCAGCTGACATCACCGAGGACAGTATTGACCGAGGAACTATCCAGCTAACTCTTTCAAACTACCACATACTTCCGGGTGTTTACTGGTCAATAATTGATAACAAAATCAGTAGTATTGTCGGTAGTGTGCAGAATGATGGGGAGTTCTATATTTCCGCTGATTCAGGGTTTTTGCTCGGCTTGACTGCCAATATCGGTGGGGCGCTAGGTTCTGGGAGTTTCATCAACAACGGTGATGTTGCATTCAATGCTAGTAGAACCCTACTTGCACCAGTATTTAGTATCGGGGTCGGCAGTTTCATCAATGTTGGAAATATGTGGTTTGGGGGAGATGGATCGGTAGGCACACCGGTGATGGCAGTCACCGGCTCCAGTTGGATAAATGATGGGTTGATGGTGTTCAAATTGGCCTCCAGAAGCCAGGGGGTGGTGGCTTTAGGGGCTGCAATAGGAGCTGGGTTGGGTGATATCACCAATGAAGGAACAATCTGTTTGATCAACCAAGCCTATCAACAATCAACCACCATTGATGGTGGAGGCTGTTTCGACATTGGCCCCAACTCTAACGCGTACTTGTCGGGGTCCCTCTTGGGTTTAACGAATGGGGTATCGCTGGATCAAACGTTTCATTTGAGCTCATCGAGCTCAACCCTTCGAGCAGACGCGATTTCCTCTAAGCAAACTTTCCGTGTCACGGGGTTCGGAAATGGAAACATAATTGGCCTCAATGTACCTATTGTGAGCAAGTCGTACTCGGGCGATACTTTAACGCTCGTCACGGGGATCTTTCCCTTGCAAGTTAAAACATCGTTTGTCATTGGAACTGGCTACACGGCGTCGCAATTCAAAATAGTATCCTCCACTTTTGGATACATCGGCAGTAGTATTCCCTTATTGAACGCGGTTACCTATAACGGAGCGGTCCCCGCCTCAGCCGCCAGACCAGATAAGTGCGCGGCTTGTCTAGACTTTCCTTCGGTGCCTGGAATTGATATCGACACAAATGCGGACCCTGGCGGTATTTCTGACGGGGATGGTAATTCTGAAAACGGTGCAGATGCAAGCTCCAGAGTTACAGATAATGTGCTGTCGATGGAAATCTCGGAGGCATCATCTGCGGATGCATCGTCGGATGTGACTTCAGCTGTGTCTTTAGCTGTCTCTTCAGAAATATCGTCAAATTCATCACCTTTTCCAGATATCTCATCAGGAGTTTCGTCAGAGACATCGCTGACCTTGAGTATATCCTCAGAAATAACGTTGGTCTTAACTTCAGAGGCGTCTCCAAAGGTATCTTCAGAGGTTTCCTCAGAGGTTTCTTCAGAGGTTTCTTCAGAGGTATCTTCACTTTCTTCACTTTCTTCAGTACTACCATCTACAGATGAATCTTCAATGTTATCCTAGAAAAGTCATTCTCCATAGAGTCTCCATCCAATGTATCGTCAGAAATATTGTCTAAAGTGTCATCAGAAATTTCGTCAAAGACTTCGTCAGAAAATTCATCGGAGACTTCGTCATTGGAACCTTCATCATTGGAGATATCGTTAGAGACCTCGTCAGAGTCTTCGACAGAGGCTTCATCAGAGACCAAATCAGAAGCTTCGTCAGAAGTATCGTCAGAAACTTCGTCGGGGGTCTCGTCAGAGATTTTATTAGACACTTCATCAGAAATTTCTTCAGATATTTCGTCCGAACCTTCATCAGGAACTTCATCAGGAACTTCATCAGAGATTTTGTCAGAACCTTTATCAATTTCGTCAGAGACCTCGTCCAAACCTTCATCAGAGACTTCATCATTGGAGACTTCGTCATCGGAGACTACGTCATTGGAGATATCGTCAGAGAGCTTGTCAGAGGCTTCATCAGAGACCAAATCAGAAGCTTCGTCTGAAGTATCGTCAGAAACTTCGTTGGGGGTCTCGTCAGAGAT